>JAZGTH010000064.1:6145000-6585000 GCA_036877525.1 Chromobotia macracanthus
GACTGTTGGCTTTAAACATGGACAGTAGTGTTTTTTCTTATTTGTAAAATGAAGGCCTGGAGGCTACATGGTATTTTAATTTATTTGTTGGTGTTTGGTTTAATATTATCTTTATAAATACAGTAGTGTGTTCAAGCATGTTAGCTGTGGTTTCAAAATGTAATCATGAAGTGAAATTTTACGGATATTGGTAATGCCTGCTGGAATTTGGTAATTTGGCATCTCTAGTACATTACATGCATACTCACCAGAAACATAAAACACAGTTTGTTGAAATTGTATAGCAACATGCTTTTTATTATTTTATGCCTTTATGATTACATTTTTACTCTTTTTCTGTCTCTCTCTCTTTCTCTCACGTTGTCTTGCACTCCTCCTTTCTGCCTACATTTTCTCCATCTCTCCCTCTCTTTCTCGGGAAGAGCCTTGTACCGTAGCTCAAGAACTACACAGCCCCACATTAGAGCTGTCCTATTTATAGCGTCTTTTAGTGTGTGTGGTTGTGTGCATCTGTGCGTGAGAGTGTCGTATGATTGTCTGCGGGCTTGTGTGTGTGTGAGTTTACTTAACCATATACTGGGGACAAATTTGTACCCAAAACCTGACAAATCTGACCTCCTTTTGGGGACGTTCTTATTTGTAAAAACACTATAAACGTATAGTAAATACAGTTTTTTTTTAAACAGTAAAAATGCAGAACGTTTTCTGGTGTGGGTTAGGTTATATTGTACATATCTAGCTGTTTATTAAAGCAGCAGAAGTCAATGAAATGTCCCCGTTTAGATAAGCAAACGTGTGCGTGTGGCTTTGTCTCTCCTCTTTGAGCTCACTCGCTGTGCTTGTCCCACTATAACATTGTTTGGTTGCAGCGTATGTATGTGTGTTTTGAAGTTTCTCCATTAGCTCTCCAGCGGCTCGGTTCGGAGCGTTCTGTTTTAATGACGCCTCCAGGGAGAGTGACAGTTGCCGTGGCGAACGGAGTGCGTTTGATGCGAGTGATTATGACATCATAGACGTGGAATTCTGGGGGAGCCGCTTGCTGGAAATCCACTTCCTTTTCCTACAGAGAGAGAGAGTGCAGAGATTATTCCCTCACACTTTAAAAACACAGCTTATACATCCCGACACGGGATGTGTTTTGCTCACTTTTTGGTGTGCAAGTCATCGCATTAGATATGCACGCAGCTCTTGTCTGCGAAATATGAAAAACACGACCAGCTCAGTGAGTAGACCAGGACCTCTGTTCGCTAAAATGCTTAAACAGCAGCTTCAAATGAAGTCAGTACAAGCCTTCGTCGATCACAAATGTTTCAGAAAAATTCTTATTACCCAGTGAAAAATGTTATTGCTCAGAGGTTGGTTATACAAGCTTGGAAGACTTAATGGAGTTCTCAGATACATTATGGTTAAATATCAGCGTTGTCTTAGTGTTTGTTCTAACACTTCCTAAAAATATTCAGTTGTTGGTATAGCTATGAAATTAATGCAGATAACATAGTGCAGATAATTTGGTTTTAGGAGAATATAATGAGAAACATTAAGTTAAAATCTTTGAATTTTGTTGAATTTTGTGTCTTGGCTAATCTGAGCAGAAGTTGAGACCAAATGTGAACTCCTTTTTTATTTGTTCTTGGAGAAACTATTAAAAACACCTTGTGTTTTTCCTAGCTGTGATGCCACAGGCCCAACACAAGCAGCATTTTCATTGTGAATAGTACATGCTTAAGTAAACAAAGAAAAGAGAAAAGCAGATAGTAGAATAAATAAGTCTATTACCGATGGGAAAACAGAGAAAGCTTATTGAAAGTTTAAGAAAGTCATTGGAATGTTTTATCTGCCAAAGAATCTGGAGCCATCTCTTTACCTCTCTCCCTTTTCTTTTCCTCTCTGCTCCCGCCCCCCGCTCGGCCTTTATGCAGTAATCTCTCTCATTTTTCCACTTCACTTGACAGCTTGATGGTTTTTAGGAAAGTGTTTTTTGTGGGAAAGTTCTGTCAAGAGCACAATGGCATCACCAGCTCTAGTTGAGCTGAGAAGGAGTCAGAGAAAGTGGGCCATGCTTGGAACTTTTGAATCACGTCTCACCATTGGAAATGGCAAAGTCAAGCAGACGCTGCAAATGAATGATAAAAAACATGAACCTTAAAAGCAGAGGGGCTGTGATGTGTTCTGCTGGGCTGCAGGAGATCACCTCACTGTGATGTTTGTTTGTGCTTTACCCAGCGTTCCTGCCAGATTCACATCACAGCTATTGCTGCTCTGAAGTAAGGCTAGACAGAATACAGTGTTTATATAAGTGTAATTGGGTTAAAGGTGTATTACCTACCGGTGTGATACAGAAAAACAGTGGCAGGTTTATTCACATGTATCTTACATTTATTGCTGCATTATTATATATAGGTGTATTATCATTTGTCATGGTTTTAACTGTTGTTGTTTAGAGAGGCTATATTCTATACTTCTGTATATTTTTCGCCTGAAGTCCAATCATAATGTTGTTAAGGTTTCTCGCCACAAAAACAGTCGGAATTTAGTTCGATTCGTTGAACTATATCAGGCTACAGTGAAACCACCACCATCATGTTGCGCAAACGTTAAGCATCGCAACGTGATTCAGAAAGTTACTTTTTCACTCTAACCCCATTGGCTGCCGACCTTTCAAATTGATTTAAATGTGACCTCTTTCATTCACTTTCAGTTTTCACTGTTTACTTGGTATACTTCCTGCGTTTTTGTTACCTAGCAACCTTGTGGCATTGTAAAATGTTCCTCAACACTTTTCATTATGAGTTCATGACGCATAGATTGAAGCACTAATGAATTAAACAGGTGGATTTTGAAACAATATCTTTTCGCTCTTTTTTGTCATTTTAAAAGAACAAGATGTGTTCCCAGATATGACCACTTTAAAATCTGTAAAAGTGTTACACATTGTGTTCCTGCATGTTTGTTGTCGTCTAACTAGTGACATCGATGTTCTTGTTGCCTATTTACTGTATGGCATGCACAGGACAAGAGCAGACTGATGTTTTATTACCACACATCAGAGGTTTTAACAAGGCATCTCTGTATTAATATAATCTGTATTATACTGTATTTAAAAAGGTCAGTGAGTTTTACCCTGATGCAAATACAGTAGTAGAGGCTTGTTATAAAGATGACACAGCATTTGAAGTTATTGTAGTGTATTATATATATACACTACAGGAGGAGCGAGAGATTTTTTTGGGCCGCTTCCAGTGCCAGGTTTTAAAGCTTGGCCAGTCCAAGCCAGGCACTCATGCACACTGCATTTATTAAAACCTCTTCTGGCCTTTCTCGTACTACGGTATGATGCTCAGAACATATTGATTCTGGCACCGGGCCTCATCATCGGGTACGTGTATGTACACACCCACGAACATTTTCTCACTCACGTTTAAATACACACATGCATGCACAAATACAAACGGAGCAGCTATTACTCACTGGAATGCACACAATTGCAAAATGTTCACAAATATGCATTAATGCGTATGAATATTCATGCAGAATTATTTGCCAGAGACTCGAGCAGTAATGCTTTTTGTGGTTGTGCTGTTACACTCCATAACACACACACACACACAGATATACAGATCACGTCTGTGTTTAAGACAGAGTTTTGGAATACTGAGTTTGAAATACTTTTTGAAATAATTTTAAGTTTGGAATACTAATGTAATACTAACATATTGCTGAGAGCATATAGCACAGTATATATGGTGCACAGCTTGCTGAAACCTTATGTAGCATGTAAGGATTAACAGAAACAGCTGTGTGCTAGTTTGTTATCATATGGGTTAGTTATGTGCATTTTTCATTTAGCAAATGGCGTCCAGTTACCACTTCAGAGACATGTATGGTCATGTTATATTTTGTGTTGCAGTTATTTGGCTGTCCAATCCAAGTTCCTGTCCAATCTTCAATCATCCAAGTTATGATTGAAGATGGTAAAGTATGTAGTTGATATTGCTTGTGATAAATTTTTATGTAATGGAAGGTCAAGTCCAGTGCATTGCATTGTGGGATACTTTATTCCAAACAGTGTGCCCTTGTTGCACAATGTTGCACGTCACCTGGGTATTCCATGCATACAGAAAACTTGCGTTCTGTGCAAAGTATACACACTGCATATTACTACTTTTAAAAATAGATGGTATGCTATTAAAATCTCATGACAAACTCCCTCTCCTCCTATGCATACACATTACAAAAACACCCTTATGCACACACCTACTTACAAATACATGCATTTTAAGAAATACACTTATGCTCTCAAACACATTATATTGTCCATTGACCTTTGCCAACAGATACTGACATTATGTGGATAAGGTAGCAGGATATAGATCCATGCATCATTTTGAAACTCCTATAAGCACACACACACACACACACACACATACACACACATCTACTTGCAGTCCGCCGATATGAGTCTGAGCCGTGTCTTCTGGAAAAGAGATTAGATGGGAATGAAGAACGGATAGAACACAGGATTGAAAAGATGATGGGAAAAAGAAAGAGGTGCAGGACAGGAAATGGCAGGTGATGTGATTCTCCACTCTGATTTGTTCATTAACTTTCCCTGACGGCTGTGTGATATCATACTACAGACTCAGAAATCCATACCATTGACCAGCTGCGCAACCTACTTCTGTGGCAGTTTTTTCGATAAGTCTGTGGACTGGTCAATATAGACGTGTTCCTCAAGAGAAGCCTGGGAAAAGAGGGGGTGTGATCCACTTTACACGTGGATTTACAGTAACACTTTTATTTGCTAAACGAACGTGACCTATTTGTAGAACTATTTGATATTTTTTGCATTATTTTCGTGGTAAATAAAAACATTCTTTGCCTTTGACTGAAATGGAGCCAAGATGTATATATTCTTTAAATTGTGAAGTATGTAAAGTATTTATACGTGATAATATTCGTTGTACTGCCCTTTAATTAATGCTGGTTTAAATAAAATACTGTATTACAGTAATGGGATTGTGATAAGACTCACTGTGAAGAACAATGAAAATTTTAAAGCATAAAAATGTAAAGGGTCTAGTTGTATTACAGAAATTGACCATTTCTGTGTTTAGCTGTCAGGAAAATAATGTCACAATACAAAACATCTTAATGGCCTTGCAAACAGGCTTTGTGTTGTTTATGCAAAACACAATATTTTTTGTTTTCTTGTACGTGCTTTAATGGAATTTCACCTTCTGCCTGTCTGTGGCTGACCTCCTTCCTGGGAGAGAAGCTCACCCGGAATCACCTGCGAGATCACAGCCCTTACATAATCACTCACAGCTCTCTGTGATTAAACCTGAGAATCAGTCGCCGAGAGAGACGTTTTGACAGATACGCGTCTGTCGTCGTGAAAAATAGATGCTCTTCTCGACTTGTGAAGCTTGTTGCCACCACTGTGTGGGCCTGCTGTACTGATTACAACATTATGTAATACAGAAGAGATGCTCTATATTAAGGATTCGGCATGAAAAATGCTTGTGACAGCACGATGGCCAGAGAGGGGGAAAAATTTCTTTAGCAGCCGAAGTCGCGCTGAGTTCGTCTAAATGCTGCGCGCCCGGCAGCGGATGAGACAAAAGCTAGGTTAACGTATCTGCACATAATAGCGTCAGCAAGCAGACAGCAGTCATGTAAACGATTTGTTGTTTGCTAATACGACTCTACTGTGGTCCGAGACTTCCGCGGAAGACAGACTATGCCGGCGGAATAATAAAATTTGCCTCGAAGGGTATTTGTCTGCCATGACTGGCTGTATTGAAGGACACGTTTTCACAAATCTTTCTCGAGGCCTCGTGGCAACAGTTTGGTAGCCACGGCAGCATGCACAACAACAACAGGGGCGCGGGAATAACAGCAGAATTGGAGGCCGTGACTTGGCTGGCATTTAATTATTGATGGCCACTTCGGCTCCGCATTGGGCAGTAATTGCATTACAGGTCACTTCTCAATAGCAATCTGTGAAAGTTGTGGTGATGCGTGCTGGAAGACGATCGATGGGCGCTGTCCATGGTGCTGGATTCAAACACACGGTCTTAATGTCTCTCTGTCGCTCGGGCTCTCTCTCTCTTTTCTCCCCATCTGTATCTTTTTCTCTTTCCCTTCATAGTGGCCTTCATGCTTGAACCTGTTGGTGCTGTAGCAATTGGAAAACACATCTTTTCAAGAACTGAAGAATAGCAAAACAGATTTACGCTGTGAAGCTGCTATGTGTAGGCATACATCAGACCAGTCCTCACTTGAATAGGTGTATCTTTTTTACCCTTGTGTATTAAACAGTTTTCTCTCTGATTTTTGCACTTAATACCATAAAATAAATGATAAGCCATTAGATGTTTTTCACCGTTGCTGTGTTTTAAATCAGTAACGTTGTATTTAAATAGAAAACATGGAGCTTTTTCACCCACCGAGTTGTTTCTCTTTGAGCTGACATTTAAAAATGACTTTGTTTTTTAAATCCTAACATCATCAGCTGTATTTAGTTATATACTGAATAATACTGAATAAAATATTAAAACCAGTTGATTTCAATGGTACAACATAAAGTTTAAGGTAACCTTACCAAAAGTTTTTACAGTGTAGAAACTTGTAGCTTGTATCTACAGTACACCACATCCCCTAACACACACACACACACATACACACACGTTTACTTTATTCATCTTAGCAGTTTTTTCACCTGGCACAATGTTCCCATGTGTCTCTCCAGTCCATTCTTTTCTCATTGCCTCCCTCCATGCTTAATTTCTTTTGCTGTCTCTCCATCTCCCTCTGTCACACATTTGCTGTGTCATCCTGTCTCTCTGTCTTCCTCTCGCTCTCTCTCCTCTGTTCCTGCTGTATCTCGTTTTATCCCTCAGCCTCCCTCTCCAAAGTCTTTGCAGGGCGGAGAGTTGAGGAGACAGTGGATTTTGCATGCTCTACATACGCTCAGTACGTGTGTGAGTATGTGTGTGTGTTGAGGTGGTGTCATCAAGAGGAGGAGGAAGCAGGGTTTGTTAAATCATGATTTTTTGCGGTGGGTCACAGGAGAGGAGGGGCAAAAGGGAAATAAGCTTGGAGAGATGCGAGCAGAGTGTGTCCAGGCAGGCAGCTTGGCAGATACTGAAGCCTCCTGCTCTATTTGTTCTAGGCTCCCTCCATCCTGGTCTTTTTTCTATTTCTGTGTCTTCTGGCTCTTGGCTTATTCAGTTTCTTCTCTTTGTCCTGTTTTCTGTGTGTGGTGCCTCTTATTTATTCATTTATTTCACAGGTAGTACTTTCATTGTAGGCCTGTTCATCTCCTGAGTCGGGGCTAGGTTGTGCTGTGCCATGCATTGTTGTGGCACGCTGTGCCTGGATGTTGCCTTATGCTGCATCATAGCCTATTTTGTACCGCGTTGTTTTGATTGTGACTATTTCTGTTTCAAAACCTTGTTGCCTTATTGTCTACTGCCTACACAGACCCAATCCGATCTGAAACCTAATGACATGTAGTCTGTGGATTTCTGTACAGTCTGATGCTTGCATGCTGGTAAGGCAGTATAAGCATATAAGTACTTAGCACACAGAAATATCAAGTGAAATGATACGTTTTTACCTTACATTGGATTATTTAGTATTATTTGTTTTATGCATGTATATGTATACATGTGTATAGATAGATAGATAGATTTTAAACATCAGCTTATTGTGTAGTTTTGGAGCTGTAACTCATTCAGCTCTGGCCTGTTTGTGATTGTGTGTGTTTGATTTTGTGTGTTCAGACTGCCAGTCTGCTCAGTGAGGCTTCTCTTTTGCTCCGACTTTCTGCCGCAGGCGTCCCCTCGGTTAGCCGGTCAGCAGCGCGTGTGTGCGTTTGTGTGTAGAATCTGGACTTTTTTTTATGCTCGTGTTCAGTTGTATCAGTACAGCTTACAGTGTGTGTTATTGATACTGTATATCAATATCAAATCACATTTGTTTGATAACAAGCAGACGTCTCTCTTAAGTCTCTATCCAGAGTCTTCAGAACAGTGGAGCTCTTCTAGAAAGTTCTCCGCACAAAACTGGCCTCCTAACTCACTCCTGCACACTCGTCCACTCTTCACCTTTTCGCATGGCGGAACAATTTTTCTCTCTCTCAGTTTCTGTCTTTCTCACTTGCTCTCTTCTCATCACTTACAACCCTTAGCTAACAGCACCCCCCCCCCAACCCAACGAAAACTAACAGCTGTGGACATTAATGCCCCATCTATGTGTCATCTTCTGTTAGCTGTTAGCTCCCTCTCTCTGGTTTGTTTTCCCACTTCCTGTGACATCCTCTCTGGGTGTGCGTTTCGGAGAATCCCAGAATCTGCTGATGAGACGGCTCGCCCATGTCCATTATTAGTCAGATCAGCACAAGCATTCATTAATATGCAGCATTAGCATTTGTGCTAGAAACATTGAGGAGCTATTGCTGCCTGCAAGTCCTCTTGGGAAGGTGCTGCTTATGGGTTGAGTACTGGCAATTACAGCGTGATGTGCATCCAAGTCATTTTGAACGGGTTGCAATGGACATGTTGGCAAGTTTGTGTTTCTCTCGTTTTCACATCCTGACGAAGAGTTTTTTTTTGCTAGCACATCATAATAAGAAACAGAAGAGGCACATTAGATGTGTTGAAGCCTAATGTATTTGTCATTCTTTGACTGTCACAGAGAATTATGGGAAATGTAATTTGGTTTTATATATTTACAACATACATTGTAAAGTATGTGTGGAAACATGAGCGGGAGAACATGTTTATAATGGTACAGTGTAATATGTAATAGAACAGTAATAAAATAGAACAATCAAATAAACAGAGCGATAATAAAACAGGGCAGTAGAAATGTGAAAAACTAATAATTTTTGATGATTTATATGTCATTATTTTTGTAATCACTGTTGATCAGTTGTAATCATTTTTGATTACATATGAATATGGACATGTAGTATTTGATATTGGACATGTAGTAAGAGATGTTTCAATGTTTAAGATCAAATATATGACAAATATTTATATCTGTATAATCCATTTAGGAATAAACGTATTACATAGATGTGTTTTATATTTATTTCCATTCAACTAGTTTCTGTATAGGTTATAGGCTATTTTGTATAAACCATATTCAAATTGTCTACAAACTATACTGTACAGTCAATAAAAAATTAATATTGTAATCAATATCAATTTACTTCAATCTTCTTAGTTTCTGCCATGGTCACATGACCCAAAAATGCCTTTCTCTGCCGCTCTAACTTAACCAGATGTTATTTTCTTTAGTGTCTGTAGCTTGATTAACCTCTCTGCAGAGTGAGCTATGAGCGGATTATGCCTCCCTTTCCTTCTGAGCGGCGTTCTCTGATTAGACCTGTCCTTCTGTCAGACCCTTGGAACCTGGTTAAGTCCCCTCAGAGCCAGAGGATCATCGGCAGCCATTCACTGCATCAGCACAGTGGCTCAAGGTCACGGCTCTCCAAACCTCAAGCCTTGACCTATTGGTCCCCTGATATGACACATCCCCACTGATACTGTAAGGCTAAACGCTTTTGGTTCCAGCAGAGAGGATAGAGAGAGCCTCGCACAAACTCAACGACACTACCAAAACTCTGGCATGCCTTGGCACCTGCAACAGAGAACTTTATGAATCAATGTCACTCCCAGTGAGAAGAAAATGACTACGTTGCAAAGAAGAAGAGGAGTGGAGTGGTGGAGGAGGGAAATTTCACTTTGATGGATTGGGTAGCTCGTGGGACAACCTTGTAATTTTTTGGACAAGAACCCAACTCCAAAAGACTTTCTTCCTCCGCGCGGGCGATTTCATACCATCCCTCTCTGCTCCCCGTCGCCACTGGCCATCCTACGCAAAAATTAGATATCGGCTACGCGCGGCTAATGACACAGAACAGAGAAAGTAATTTAGAAGGGTGATTAAAAAGGCAGACCTAGTCCTACCTCACACTGAGGCTTTTGGGTCCTCTAATTGCCTGGTGCCAAGTAAATGATGGTCGGAGATGTATGAGAAGACGGCATGCGGCGGAGTCTTGGCAAAGAGGCGGCGGCGGCGGTCTTGGCGCGGAATGATGATGCGTACGACAGCGCCAACAGCGACGGCGCAGACGGATGAGTCACTGAGCACTGTAGCCACACGGGGGCCCTGACACACAGATGGTGCAACCTGAATGTCATTACAGGCCTGGATTCTGCGTGGAAAACGTTAAGGACAGCTGCTAAATTAAACAAACTAATGAATGCAGAATGGCAGCAAAATGGCAGGGGAGTTGTTCAGGAAGAATAGAAATCATGACTGTTATGGGGGGGTTATGGGTAATAATATTTATTTACAATGCAAGGTTTAAAATTATACCTCACTCCAACATTTGTAATACAAACTGTATTTTTATCATTTAAAAATGCAGGAAATGTTTTACTTTTGTTGTTTTGTTGTACATGGCTTTATACAGATTTGTTTTACATTCTGTTTATTCAACAGATTTATTGCAGTGATTTACAGTACAAAGTAGCATACAAATAATAATCTACAACATCAGTGGGAGCTTATATTGATTATGTGCAAAAATAATACAAATCCAGTTCAACGCACTGCAATCCCCATACAGAGTGATAGGTGAAGAGGCAGAGAAAATAGCATGAATGCTTGTTTGCATATTGCTTCCATTACATGAGCATATTGGCTGAAATGCACACACACACACACACGGTGATGAGTTCCCTGGTCACAGCATGAAAATGTTGTGCTGACACATTCAGCTCATAACAATGACAGAAACAGGATGAGCATGTAACTGGGGGTAGACTTTAGGAGAAGAATTTAGAACTGCTGCCGAACCTTTGCCCAAAATCTTATTCACCACTACACCGCACTCCAGTTTAACCAGGCGCTGAATGCACAGAAGTGTATTTAAATGAAGTCATGTTCGTTCTTTACAGTCTAAATCAGGCTTGTTTATAGATTCACAAAACTCTGCAGATGCACAGTTTCCTGGCACAGTTAACATTGTGCTGTTACAGGATTTTGGGGGATTTTTATTAAATAGAGTTTTATGTGTATTTTTTCTTATTGATCATGGCAGCAGCGATTTGCCAAGTAATGATCAAATGCAGAAGGCCGAGCGTATAGACGTGCAGTGTACAGATGCATGCACTTTCAGCATTTTAAAGAGATGATTCAGATGTCTGGATCGCAGTGTTGGAGCGGTGGTGCTAGACTGTGATAGTCTATTGCATCTTTCACGACTTATCACTCAGGACCGATCTGCAGAATCAGGAATTGCGGTGTGCAAATTGCTTCAGCACAGAATTTTAGGGCGTGCGTGTGCCGACCCAATTTGCATAATTCCTTTAGTGGATCGGGTGCTAAAACAACACAGACAGCACATGAAAATAAACCACATTATCAACAGCCCTGTTTTTTCTTAGTAAATTCACCCATGTGTGTGGTTACCATAACACACTTCCTGTGTCCTCAAAACTAAATCACATACAAAATGGTGAATTTTTGTTCATTTAAAAATGCCAAAAGTTTTCTGTGAGGGTTAGGTTTAGGGGTAGGGGATAAAATATAGTACAGTTATAATACAGTTTGTACAGTATAAAACCATACGGTCTGTGAAGAGTCCTCATAAACCACATATGCCAGCATGTGTGGGTGGGTGTATAAACACTGTCTCTCCTTTACGCAGAGCTCACAGTAATGACATATAGAGGAATTGTTTCTCACCGATCTTTGCGAAGTTCTTTCGCTGAGCTCCCTGTTTTATTTTCTTGCTCTCTTCATCTTGTTACATCACGACTTTAGGGCTCTTTCATTAAAGTTTAAATCTACAACCCTCTATGAAGCCAGTTTTGATGAATTAAACAAGCTCTGCTTTTCTGCACACACACTCATACATACACTGCCATCCTCTAAAAACTCTTTCATTCTCTCTGCCTTTTGTTGTCTTTTTTGCTCTCTTGCTGTCTGTCTTTCCCATAATCCCTTGCATTTACCCCCAACTGGCTCTTTCTCATTTCCTTCTCTGTCGTTTTTTTCTCTCTGTTCTTAATTCATCTATTTATACTGTCTCATATGGAAGCCCCAGACCATAGAGACTTTTATCTGGAGTATGAAACAGCGGGCCTGCTGTTGGGAGCCGTAGAGCGGCCCAGATGTTTAAAAGAGTAGTCTTGTCTCTGTGAAGACGCTCCTTTTCTTTGATTAAACTTTGGAATGACTTCTATTCCCTCCTCCTTTAGAAATCCACCTCAATCGCAGCTTACGCACACAATCTGGAGCAGCACACCAGGTGCTGGAGAAGGGTGTTGTGTATATAAGGTGTTAGAGAGAAGAGGGACCACATCTGTTCATATTAACTGTCAGAAAAAGACTGCTTCGTCTGCAACAGCCTCTTGTATGTTTGTGTGTGTGTTTGTTAGCTTTGGAATGCTTTCTTTGATTCTTTGATTTGTGTATGACGTATGACATTAGTAAAAGATGTACACGGCTTACCCAAAGGTAACCCTAATATTGCCATTGTGCCGTGGAGAAAGATATGTAAGGATATAGTTTTAATAAAAAAAAAACCCTTTTGTTGATAATTTTTAACATAAAACATATACATTTAACATATAAATTAAGCCATATTACATATACTATAATGGTTTCATACATTGAACGAAACCATTTGCTAAGTTTCTAAATGCAAAAACAAAGTCCAGATCATTGTGAAGCAGTTCTTACCCTCACAAATCGACAAAAAAACAAAATCTGAATGACCAATTAAACGCTGGATGTTGACAGCCCTTCTCCAGACAGATTCTGGAGGCCAGGTGCTGGTTAGCATGCTTTTCTCTGCTGCTCTGCTGACGGATGTATATTTCTTCATTTCCACGGTGCAGTCTGCCCTGTGTCCCAGCGCGTGTCTTCTTTGTGAGATGGTAATGAAGTGATTACACAGAATGCTGATCCATCATAGATCTGAAGACAGGCCCTTTGTTGTGACAGATCTTATGCCTGCACACACACACACACACACACACTCACTCATGTTTACCTATCTATCTAAAAGGGGACATTCCATAGACTTTTATTGTTTTAATACACAGCTAGTTAGAAACAATGTAACCTAACACACACTATCACCCTAAAAGGAAACATTCTGCATTTGTACATTAAAAAAACTTTAGTTACTATATTTTGATAGTGTTTTTGAGGACATCCCCAAAACGGAGCTTTGCTCAGACTTGTCAGGTTTTGCTGACTTTTGGTTACGCCTTTTGGTTAAATTTGTGCCAATATATGTTTAAGTAAGCCAATATGCACAGAAGCATACACACACTGTGTACGCACAGTCATCTACATGCATGGCTTCTTTAAACATCATGCTGCAGGAGATTTATGGATGTGGTAAAAACTTGGGCTTGGTGATGGGCTGTGCGTATGTGCGCTGTAAACCTAAGTAACACTGGATATTTTCTGTAATCTTATTTCCCAACTAAACTAATCAGGACAAATTCAGGCCCCTGTGAATTCATTCACATTCATCTATGGAATATAAAAAATAGATGCTTGTTTTTATTCGGGCCTACAGCAGCAGTATCTTGGCAACCCTCTGTTTCAGAATAAGCTGAGTAATGAATTATAAACATCAAACTATCGGGTGTTCCATAAACCCCTTGATTGGAATTTATGATCCCAAGTAAAGTTTCCACGAGGTCGAAGTAAGGACAATTTGGATATTTGATTTTTTTCTAATTATGTCTAAGTGCATTTTACTCTAATGTGTGCTACCAGTGCTGACTTGATGCCACAGGCTTTTCTAGTTTCATGTCGTATTTGTGCTGTTTGTTTATCGTGCAGAGATGCCGTCTAAAGCACTGAAACACAAAGAGGAGAGGTGAGCACTAAAAAACCCAACAGTTTTCTCCTCAAAGCAGCATTGTTTTGCAGACTGATTTACAAAAGATGTCAAAATGTCTTCGCCTAAAGCAGCAAGCCATAACTTCTGCCTCTCTATCGCCATCTCTGTTTGAAACATAAAATTGCAGGTTACTTTACATACATTTCATTATATTTGTCAGACTGACATTTACCACAAAATCAGCTCAAATTATAAATCATTAATATAAGCTTACCGTTGCGAATCACGGTAAGGAGAGCGTTTTTAATGCTTGTCTGTCATGCACTTACTCAATAACTGCTGTTTGTTTATTTTTAACCCAAAAAAGTTCCAGAGTGCAGCTTTAACAACTAGCATCACAACACGTGGCCGCCTCGCTGAGGGACCAGTCTTTGTTTTATCTGCTGAGGATGCGCATGTGGTGCGCTGGGCTCTGTGCTAATTGCCAGCTCTTGTCTGTTAATTGTGGGCTGCGACGTTTGAAGTGTCCTGATGCATCGGGCTTAAATGTGAGCGAGCGTTTGCAGGCCAGCCCGTTGCATGCAGCAGCAGAGCAGTTCAGTTCAGTTCAGCAGTTCAGAGGGTGAGCGAACAGAGGTGGCCATGTTTTAATCACAGGAAGCATAAAAGTTTCACCGCACTCCCATTTAACAGATACTGTTTGCTTGTTTTGAACCTTTCTGTTAGATATACACCCCCAGATCCCAATGCAGCCTGCAAAAGTGTTGCAAGATTTTGGAGGTATTGGCAGAGCAATAACAATGAGTTTTCTATAGTAAGGGTACATGAGTTCATTTTCCTGACACATTACAAAGTGTTTGAATGTGGCTCATCCAATCAGAGTTGTGTCAGAACTGTCCATCCTTGTAATGTTTATTTGGTGTGTATAAATAAAAAATGATTCATATCTTCTTTCCTTGGGTTCCTTTAGTGAAGCACAGTGTACGAAACAGAGCCTCAGTTATTTGTAACTAGATTGTATTAACTGGGTTTCTCTGTAATGGATTCTTTTGAATCGACTTAAAGTAGAAAAAAAAGGGAAAAAAACAAGTGAAAGTGGCTGTTTGGTTGCATTGATAGTTTGTCTGATATAACAAATGATGCCCATTTATGCCATTTTAGAATGAGACACACAACTATTAAGAAATTAAAAAAAAAAATCTGTAAAAAGAACAGAAAATGTGTGTGTGCCGGCTTAATCTATTGGGAACAATTGTCCCCAGAAGTTAGCTCTGTAAATCTAACCAGGTTTTCCTTAAGAGACAGTAAAGTAAAAGTTTTTTTTTTAAATGCAGAAAGTTTTCTGTCAGAGTTGGTCTTAGGATTAATCTATACTAATTATAATTAGTTGAATAAAAAACAGACGTCTATATGTCCCTATTCAAATAGCTAAGTAATTGTGTTTGTGTGTATGTGTGCGTAACTGTTGTGAAAAGTAATCAGCAAACGACAATATAATTCCATCTTCCTTTTTTGTCTTTCATGCTTTTTGTACTTTCTCTCTCTATTATCTCTTTCTCTCTGTCATCCCTAAGAGGTATTTTTAATTAAAAGGATGGCGTATGTGTGTGTGTGTGTGTGTGTGTGTGTGAGGGCTTGTATAAAGAACCAGACCTGCTCCCTCAGCCAGGGTTAGGCCATCAGTAATTACCCTGCTCATTAACGCAGAGGAGAACAGAGACAGGCCAGAGTTCTGAAACCTCTCACACTCAGGGCCTCAGAGGACGACGGGACTGCAGCTCTCACTGGAGGCACAGAGTTGCTAAAGTTGCCCAGCCCTTGAGAAGACCAGATAGTGTCCAGTAAGGTGCGGCACACCATTAAACCTGATTGGTGGATGTTATCGAGACGCTTTATGAGAAATGATTGCCTGTGACACAAGCAGGTCGAGTCAGGCTGTGTGCTTGCCTGGCCTTTATCAGCACAAAATGCTCTGTTGCTAGACACACATTTGTAAAGCCCAGTGAAAGTGCGTTTAAGAAACTTTGAGCAAAGGTTGCTGTTTTCTGTAACCTATTTGATCCAAACCCAACGTCTCTCATTTTACACTACAGGCCACTGAGGTCAGACTGACCTGATTTTCTAATGTGGACTGCAGAGGAAACTGAAGCACTGCAGGCCATGCAGGGAAGTTTTACAGGCCCTGAAATGGCTCCAAAATTATGTTTTTTTGGTCATGCTTTTCAATAATGGATAAACTAAAAAAACACAACTGCTACAAAAATTCCTACCAGCCACAAATCTTTCGGCTGCTATCCGTAACATTTCTTTTTTAGTTAAAAATTATCAAAAAACAGTTTTTGAGCAAGTACAGTCCAGTGTTCTTACCTTACCCCAACTTATAACAATGATGAGTTGTAATTTATAATAATATTTATGATAATAATTTACAACTTGAGCTGTCGGCTCCAATGTCAGTTTGATTTCAGCATATGTACAGACAGGTATGTAAAGTAACCTGCAATTTTATGTTTCAAACAGAGATGGCGATAGAGAAGCACAAGTTATGGATTGCAGCTTGAAGAATACAGGTCTTAATGTTAAATGCACTCCATTTGTAAGTGGCTTTGGATAAAAGCATCTGCTAAATGAATAAGTGCAAATGCAAATTTTGCAGTATTTCATTTTCGGCATTTTGTTGTAAAATGCATTATTTAGCCATTTATCTTTTATATATTCCTGTTTATTTGCAGCAAAAGGTGTCAGAACATTGTCAGAGGCACAATCAATAGCCAGTCTGTTGTTTAAATGTCACCTGCCACAATTTATTATCTTATCGTGATTTTCTTCCTCTAATGTTTGTTTTGCTAGATTAACGCCAGATCCAATGACGTCAAAGTCATTTCGATGACAAAGAAAACATTTGGGCAATGGTTAGATAGTTCTTAGGAATATAAATAGTGCATTATGTTGCGATTTCCCAAAGAAAATAAGACCCAACTGGATTTATTCAGTCTTTGCTTTGCCATAGTGTTCATTTTAGACCCTGGTTCAGGCCACTGGTCATTTAATACCTCTAATATGATTATACATAGCATGACAAACATAGATTTATTAGGGTACCTTTTGGCCCGGAACAGCTGTTATGTGGGTGTGTGCGTGTGTGTATATGTGTGCGTGTGGATTGTCAGCCTGCTGTGTGTGGGCACCACATCATGTCACCCCCCATTTGGAGAGCAGAGGTCTGCATCTGGGTGAGCTTTTCCAGGCGGGAGCTGCAGCATCCGACAGCCCACCCTCATCTCCACCCTCCCTGCTGATTTGATTAGGTCACTGTCTCTCTGTGCCTGTAATTGCATTTGCCTGTTGCTGTGTGTTTAAGAATAGCCTCGGTCCCCATAGCCTTCGCCTCCTGATTTCCCAACTGCTCCGGGGAGTGCTCGGGATGACAAGTCGTCATGACAACCCCGCCATCATCGCGGAGCTGTGTTATACTCACTGACTTTGCATTTTCTGTTCTGGGTAAATATATATATATATATATATATAGATAGATAGATATATTATTTTTTTACTATAATGTATAATACATATTTGAATAAGTGTGTGTGTGTGTGTGTGTGTGTATCAGAGACACTGCGGCTGGCTGGCACACTTTTCACTCCATTTAAATTTTTTTCAGAATAGGTATGTGTTTGTTTCTGTACACTGCAAACCTTGACATCATGGCTACAGGTAAAGCTGAGCATTTCCAACATTCTAACATTTCATAAAAGATCAATTTACATACATAATTTGGACTTCTGACTCAAAATATTATAATTACTTTATGTGTGGGGTATGTAATTATTCATTATATATTGACTGCATCATAAAATTTCCCAGAATTCATTTGGAGGAAAGATAAATAGTTACAGTATGAGCTCATTCATTTGTGAGCACATTTTAACATTTCCTGTAGTGCACCCTTTTGATAGATATATTGATATTTCAGCCTACAGGTAATGGCCACAAATCTGTACATGTGACCCCATTTTTGTCCCCTGTTCTGTTACGTCATGTTTCTAAACAGCCGTATCATCTTTACGGTCGGTTCAAGGCCCGTCCTGCAGATGACACAACATCCCCGTGTTTTATATCAGCACAGATGCTGGCGATTCAGTAAATTATGATACAGTGGCCCTATTTGGCCTCTCTCATGAGGCTAACAGCTATCCCTGTGATCTTTTACAAGAGATCAATCATTAAGTATGAGCTGTCCTCTAATCGCTAAATTACCTACAGAAGGCGGGTATCCACCACGGCCAAAGCCCAGAAAGAACGCCGTATTCCCTGCCAACACGCCGTTAGATGCGAATAAATTGTGCCACGCAGATAGGTCAAGGTTTTGATTTGGTCGTGACCCGTGCTAATAAATCTGTATGATATAAGCTGAGCAAGGCTCGTACCAGCCCGGCAAACTCAGTGGATCATCTAGCAGACATGAGTTTTTTTTTGGTCTCATCCCAGTTCAGTGTCCCACTGCAGACTCACTGTCCCAGAAGTCTTTGCAGTAGGGCACGAAAAGACAACCGGATAAAAACAGGCAATCAGTAAATCAATACGTTGTGCACCACTAAGACGCAAAGTACACACAGACACACACACGTGCGCACACCCTCTGATGCGCAGGAAAGAGTTGCGCTTGCCAAAAGACATTTTATTGTTTTAAAGGGTGTGTGGGATTTTTTTCCTCTTTCTATTACCGGTTTTGGATCATTAAACTATTGATTTTTGTTTGGCCGTGTAAGTGGTTTGCCAGGTCCCTGCAGGGAGAGCCAAGCAGGACTTTTTCTGGTTGTGACAGGCAGTCCGAACCTTCCCTGGGCTACTCCCCTGGTGCTTGTGTATTATTATGAGAAACCTTTGTGAGCCAGGAATTAGTCAGCAATCAATGGCTATGTGAAACATGGAACAGTAGCCTATTACATACTTTACAGTATGTACAGTGTGCTACTGTACGTACTTTACATGTACAGTATTTGCAGTAGGTCATCTTCCCAGCTGACAATTTTAGGTTGTAAGAATGTTTCTGTAATGTTTCCATTAAGTAACAATAATATTAAAAATGTTTTTCTGAAAGTTTTGTGACGTTCAGTTTTTCAGATGTTGTATTAACATTGTTGCTTGGTTATAAGAACGTTATTTAAACATTTTTAATTTTGTAATGTTTTTAAAATGTTCCACTAACTACTTAAGCAATTTTAATATATATAATGTAAAACATTAGAAGTTAGTTCTACTAACGTTACTGCAAAAATTGATAACTTTGCGAGAACTTTATAGAACATTAGCCAAACTGCTGAGAATGTTCCCTGTTAGCTGGTTGGGTGTTCCAGGTATGCATATTGTATTGCAGAAGTACCGGAGTTAGTATGTTGTAATGCTATTTCAAACACAGCCCAGTCCCAAATGGTGCACTTGATGTGAGTTGCATACTGTAGGGAGATTCATTTGCCATTTGGGATGGAGCCTATCCGAGACTGCAGTTTGGTTGGACATCTTTGGCACTGCTTACAGTCCTCTTTGAAAATGATTAAAGACCTGTTTGTTCATGGCAAGAGTCCACAGTATTTATTATTCAGAATTCATTTGGTACATTCAGTGCTGATTATTTTTATCATACTGTACCCTAGTACAAAGTCATGTTAACACTTTGTTTTTAGACTTTTCTTTGCCAGGCCAACAGTCAATTATAAAAGCTTTCTGGAGCCAGTTTTCAAAGCTAGTGTACTTGAAATTCTGCCACTGTCCAACGGTGGTCTTTTGTAAAGTGCTGACGTTCTTGTGTCATGACAATAAAAAGCGTCTTCTGAGCTTTGCAAATCATCCACCCCCTCTAAAATTCCCAGCACGAGAGACTCGGTGTACTGACCCAGGTCTTCATTAGAAATTCTCTGCCACAATTTGGGTGAAATTTTTTTGCATTAATAATAAAAGTGATGTCCCCACTGCATGAGGGCCAGAGCTGGCGGTCCCATCCGCCCTCCTGACTGTTCGGAGGGTGTCTACAAATGAAAGAGAGTAAATTATAGAGGACAAGGGGCTCCCGTACTGCTCTTACACCCTGTGGGAAGAGAATGCTATTTCATTTCTCTTCAAAGAGCAGGAATATGAAACGTTTCAGAAGCCACTATTTCTCGCTTTTTCTTTTTGTTCTCATTTTTTTACCCCTACTGTACTTCCACCCCTCCCCCACTTTTTTGAGGGCTGTGTTTTAAATTATTAATGATTTTAATCATTCTTCTGAAATGCTGCAGACTGGCTGGCAGAGGGCACAGTGAGGGGCTGTTGGTGGGGGGGAGTCTGTTTCGAGAGGTGGCAGGGGTCCACGGAGAAGGGAACAATTATGTTTTCAAAAAGCGCTTGAAGTGAGAGCTGATCTTCACTGTCCTTGCGTTTCTGAGGCTGACAGACATTTTTCGTCCATCTTTATTCTTTGTTTTGTGTGTGTGTGTGTGTGTGTGTAGTCAGTTCATCACACAGTCTGTAAACGGTTCGTGGCCTTTTTCTGTTAAACATTTATTTACTTTACTTCTTCCAGTGTCCACTGAGTATTTTACTAAGTGGACAATTGTCTTGTTCAGCCAAAGGCCTCTGCAATAGGCAGTTTATTGTTGATGCTGGACTGGGAGAGACTTTTAGGGACTTTGGCAAAGCATGTTGTAATACTGACTGTAAATCAATACCCACAATTCATGCAAATACACGACTCCTGCAGTTCTTTTCTCCCTGATTGTAGCTGAAAGAGTTCGGGTTGCTGGTTCTCCAGGGTTTTCAGTCCTTTAACAGTCTGGTTGCCAGTTTAAAAAAAGATTTTAATCAATGCAGAGGATTAAATTGGAGACCTTTCAGTTTCACTTTACTTTTGGCAGGTCTTCCTGCTGTCACACTCAAAGCCTTAGAGCTTGTCACCATCGCTCCTGAAAATCCTCAGAGGTGATAATAAGATTAGCTTCACTAGGTATACACACATGGAAACATCTGTGATGGTGGGAGCAGGGCATGTGTTGCAAACCCTTGGAGACTGAATCAAAATATCCCAGTTGGGATCTGCATGAATCTTGAAGGGCTGTGCTGACCTTTGCTGAGCAACGTTGCCGCTTTGGTGTTAGGCACATGAATGACAGCCATGGTTCTGTGTGGCTTTCCTCTAGCTCAGCCGGGAGAGTATGCTGCTAGAAACACCAGGGTTCGATTCTCATGGAAATGCACATTGTGATAACGTTTTCATATTATTAGAATAACATAATTGTATATGATATACAATTTTAAAAGTTACTGCAAGAATGTTTTTGATAGCGCTCCCTGTTAGCTGGGAAAATGAATAGCTTGAATCCACTGCATGTCACTCTGGATAAACGTGTCTGCAGAATGCATAAACGTGTGTGTGTGTGTAGAGGAACCAATGTGTGCCTGGCTCATTTAAAACAGAAGAAACGGTGGCATAAAGAGATAGCAAGAGCATTCATTGGAAAGCAATAGGCTAATAGCATACATGTGAGTTTATTGTTAAGAAGCGGATGGCATCTGCACAACAGTCTATTCTAATGAGTGCAGATGGAATCTGAGAATCTAAAATTGAACATGTGACGTCAAAAGCTCCACACATTCAGTGTCTGGTGTGTGCGTGTGTCAGCTCAGAGTATCTGCAAAGGATGTCTATAATACCTGAAGCTAACAATTTTAGGTTGTAAGAATGATTTCATTAAGTAACAAAAATGGTAAATATGTTATTTTGAAAGTTATAGGAACTATCAAAACGTCCGGTTGTTTTAGACGTTGTATTAACATTATTGTAAGAACGTTATTCAAACAATTCTATAGTATTTTTAAACATTCCCTAGTTAAGCATAATGTTTTTGATCTCTAGATATATAATGTTAAATAACGCTTTACTAACGTTACTGCAAGAACTTTTTCAGAAACATTTAGACAATGTTAGACAATGCTCAGAAAATGCTCCCCATTAGTTTGCAAATCTGTTAGCATCAACGTTCACCCCAACAAGAACTGCTTCCCGGAAAGTACGCGATTTGAATTGTGCCATGGTTACTGATGGGCGGTCAGCTTTTCACACAGGGTTTTTTGAGCCAATCACATGAGCCGTAATTGCCATGCCATGATCTCTGTCTCGCTCTCTCTCTCACACACACATTTAATCAAGTTTCTGTGTATCTCAAGATCGTATTAGCGACAGTGGTGCATGACCCTGTAGGACAGATGACTCTGTTTGCATTGATGCACTCATTGTGTGTGTGCTAACACGCCTGGACCTGTCATCATGCCCTTTTAGTGCAATGGAGAAGGAGTGTGTGTTATTTGTGTGTGCCAGGGCGGTTGAAGGCGCATGTGTAGCTGTCGTGTGTACGTGTTGATGTGGGCGATCTTCTGTTTCAGCTGCCGTGTTTAACTCCATTTAAAAGGAGGCAGTTCTTTGCTGTAATGATTGCTTACTGCTGTAAGAGTGTTAAATAGTCCCTGAGGAGCGGGTTAGCTGTGGCCTCTCTCTCGCAGAAGAGCCTTGTGCGTCACATGCAGCATGAGAAGAGAAGACCCAGCTAACAGTTTTAGGTTGTAAGAACGTTTCTCTAACATTTCTATTACGTAACAAAAACATTATTTTGAATATTCTAAGAATAAGATGTTCTGAGATGCCTGTAGACATCTTGCCATGTTTCTCGCTCTTCTAAATCTCGACCTTCTTTCCATTCTCCACCAGTTTGACTTTTCTGGAATTGTGGAGAGAACACAAGGTGAGATGGCTGTTTCGCCACACGCCAGCCCCTCACAAACCAGAGTTTAATGTGTCACATGATTGAGGTCTGCCCTAGTTATGTCACTGGTCATTAATGGTTACAGTGTGTGGGGTTAACAAGGTCAGTTACACGTCACTTTTGAAAGGTTAGTGAAAAATTCAGTTTCAATTAACCTTGGTTTCAGACCTGTGACTTTCATCTCTATGTAAATTTCATTTATTTTTGTATTTTTGTGTATGCAAATTGAGATGTATGTACCTTACGTGTGTACTATGATTGCATATATCTTTACTAAGACAAAAAAGAGAATGCAGGATGGTACAGCATGGTAAAACCTATTGTGACTTCAGTATTACATAAAGTGCTCAAAAGCTGTTAAAGGGGCTGTGCGTTATGAGCAATCAGAATTTCTTCTGAAATAAAAGAGCTTGAAACATACTGTGCGTTTCAAAGCTCAAAACTTCTCCGTCAGTCCAAAAAGAGCATTTACTGAAAGTAAACTGCAAAAAACTATCACTGAAGTTTCTGATGTTAGACAGATGAATACATCTTGGCCCACACATTCACAATGAGATACTGTAATAAGCAGAAAGCAGGATGGGTGCTATTACGTCTACATACCAGAGGAAGTCATATTAGCTGGGCTAATATGTATATATGGGCTGCTGTATGTGGCACCTGCTACTTTGCATGTCTTTCTGAAGGATCTCAATTTTAGAAATAAGTGCCTTAAGTTAATTGACTTTATGCAGCACATTTATGCAGATTGTTTTGTGGTCTTGTCACAGTTTAATAGACTTGGCAAAGAAGCTGATATTGAATGAAGGCGGAGTTAAAACTATATTGTACACACAAATGTATAACTCAAATGTGATCGTGTTTATTGTGAGCAAAAAAAATAGACCAATACATACCAAAGCTCATAAGAAGGAGAGGGTAGATAATGGTCATGAAATAACAAAAGTATGAAAATCATTTTGGTCCTTTAAAGAGACAGTATCCATAATATTTGTAAACAAAGTAAGAGCTTGAACTTAAATCAAATACTTTGCATCACAAAACTCATTAGTGGCTGCTATATTGTCCGTTTTATTTAAACAAACCGTGAAAAAGGTCAGAAAATAAGAGGAGTATCAGCTCGGTCTCAGAACATGTGCCGCAACCGCAATGCCACGACTCTGACTGTGCCTTTAAATTCCTGTCAGAGAAGTTACCAGAGAAGTATTTAAAAGGTCACGGAGGAAGAGACGATGCACTAAAGTCACCACAAGTGGCCTGGTACTATAAACCTCATAAATAATCTCTGGGCAATTACGCAAGTCCACTCAGGGCATCACTTTGTGTCTCGGCAGTGAGGAGAAGAGAGCAAGGAAGGAAATGCTAAAGAAAGAGAATTAGAGAGAGTCCCCAATTTGACAGCCTTCGGGCTTGTTTTTCATTTTTTATTCATTAGATAAGTAAGAGCAAATACAAGGAAGGCGGGGGGTGTGGTGGGTGATGTTGTGCTGAGATTTATGTATACTTCTCAGAGAAAACACAGAATTTATTTGCAAATGGTGCTATGCACCACTCACCGCAACGCTTTGCATTGCTGGGAACGAGCCTAGCGAACAGGGAACGTTTTCAGAATGTTGGCTAACATTCTCTAAAAGTTCTCTCAAAGGATTTATTAAATTCTTTCAGTAACATTAGTAGAACGCTTTTATATATATAATACATATCAAAACATCATTCTTAAGTAATTGATGGAACATTTTAAAAATGTAACGTTCTTGTAATCAAGCAATAACGTTGATATCATGTCTAAAAAACGTTTTCAACATTCCTAAAACTATCAAAATAATAATTTAACATTTTTTGTTACTTAATGGAAACATTACGGGAACGTTCTTACAACCTATCATTTTTGTGCTGGGAGAGAGAAAGGGAGTTTGTAACGCAATAAGGAAAGAGTTGATCTTGCTCTTTGTGTTGTCAAATAAATGTTCTCTTTTTATCATCACTATCATAATGACCGGAGACAGTTTATTGCAGCTGTTTATTGCTTTCATATGTGTAATTATGCAGTGATGGGAGAGAGAGTGTGTTTGTGATGTGTAATCTGCCTCTCTAATGGATTAAGCCCAACTTTAATGAGCTCACACACACACACACACACACACACACACACACACTGATACACTAGTTCTAAGAAAGACTTGGACTCAAAGAGAGAGAATCCAGTTGGCGGCAGTGTTGAGTACATTATGCTAATTATCGGTTCCCTGAGAACCCGAGATAGCTGGTATGGTATCTGTGAATAATGGCTAATGTATGTGTTGTGATATTCACATCTTGGTCTTAAAATCAACATGAAATCAAGCGTATTTACTTTCTGATAGCTGCAGATTCCTGCTCTTATTTTAATCCGTGCATGCTAAAAAACAGAACTGGATGTTCTTAAATAATCTTTTATCTCCGAAACATCTTTCCTGTTCAGCTCATGTCATCAGCTGATGTCATTTTTAGCCACTCCCCCTCCACCACGTGTCATATAGAGACCACCTTTAATCATTCAATCAGTGCCGACCTTTGTTGTTGTTTTTATTTTACATGTAATTTCTTTTTTATTATTTTACATTTACATTTCTACAAATGCCTGTTGCTCTGCATATGTTAGCAGTTTTACATGCATTGGAACAACACTAAACTATTACCTGTCAGTGAGATTAATGTCCGTTCTACACCAGTGAGTGTGTGTTGCTAAATTTAAAACCTGTACAACCCCGTGATAACATCAGTAACACATCAGGTTGACTTGTGTATTTAGTTATGACATGATTAAACACTTCAACAAAGTGCTTCAAAGTAGAGTTTATTCATTCTCATGTCTCAGGACAGAAATCAAACAGCCATTATTCACTCGCAGACAGGCGCACAAACAGAGGTGAAAGATCTCACATTTCATATACAGTTTTACTTTTGTGCCCAGTGGAGTCCATGTTACCTCAAGTTTCTGTTGCTCTTTATAAATAGGCAAAATGAAGCTCTGTTATTGTACTGGGACAAAAGTAAGCTAGTGCACAGCGCCACAATATTATGAGAAACAACAAATGAGAGAATTCATCACGGTGAAATATGACACATTCATAAATTTAAGGATTAACATGAAATCAAAATTGGCCTTACTTACTTTCTAAATAAATGTCTCTTGTCTTATCGTGCATGATTCATCAATGCATGTGATTCTAAGGGGAAAAAATGTTTTCATAATCTTTCATCAACATGTAATATCATTTTCTGCCTCGGAAACAACTGTTTGTTTGTTCTGATGTAAGCACATGGGTGGAGGAAAATAATATTAACCGATAACAAATTGTGATTGATGAAATCGAGTCTTGTCCTACATTATTTTCCACTTAATATTCTCTTTCGTTCAGAAATGTGCATGTTGTGTAACAACTGCGCTGTGAATGTTGTCTTTAGTAGCACATCCAAACAAAAGGACACAGATTGATACGCTGATTCGTCTTTTATTACTTCATTATTTAAGTTATATAAGTTATCTAAATAGACGTTTTATTGCAGTGCACAGATGACGTTACGAGCAAACGCTGAAACGCTGAAACGCAGTCTTTTCCGTCTAATTAGCCAGGTGTTTCTGAAGGCACCTGTTATTCCAATTCTAGAGTTTCAGTGCAAACTGAAGTCACAGCGGTCGGGCCCTGAAAGACCAATTCCTGTCTCCCCTCCGGTAGAGTTGTCTCATTTTCATTTGACACAATTTATAGACGTGCCTCCAAAGCCATGTGATATTTTACACTGCTGGATCATTAAACAGAACCCTTCAGAAGCTCTTGAGGTGCAAAGCACTTTTGCGGGAGGTGTAAACTGCGCAGGGTTTTTATGGGTGTCCCAGGTGCCGGTAGAGGAGGAGGAGGAGGGTGGCGGGATTTAAAGAGGCAGACACACGTGTCATTTGGGAAGGTTACAAGGAGCCACAGGACTCCAGCACTTTAAAGACTAACCTAAGGACATGCAGCAGTGAGAAAGAAGAGAGAGAGAGAGAGAGAGAGAGAGAGAGAGAGAGAGAATGAGTGTAAGTTATAGGCACTGTGGTGGTTTAATAATTCAGCAGAATCAAAATTTGAGCACATACCCCTGGTTCTCTGGATAAAATAAAGCTATGCAGAATGGGGAAGTATTAAAGTTTCCTGGAACCTTAAAAAGTCAAATCAGAAAGTTAAACTTGGAGACTGCTAATTGTAGTCGAGTTGTTGTGGAGGCTGTTGGGTTTCTGTGCATGTTCTGACCAGATTTACAATGTAACACAGTATTATTTAAAGGTGAGATGGGCAATTTTAGGAAGGATAGCAATAGGAAGCTAGATGAAAGCTAGATGCTTAAAAACATAAGACCCCGCCTTCCATGAGAGCCTTCTCCAAAGCCACGCCTCCTTCAACACACGGACGTCTGCAAAATTTAACATGCAAGTAGGATCCTATCATCCTATCATTTTGCTCATAGCTCATTTATTATAAAAAGCATAAAAACACAATGTCATTGTTAGAGAATGTACAATGACTGTACAGATTCATCATTTATCTTTATGAGTTTATTTAGTATTTGTTTACTCGCTCTCTTGTCTTGAATGACTCTCAGTGCAATCTGAGAACAGATCAACAAAGGCAGGGTACTTCATCTTTCACACAACCCAGCGAACAGGGAACATTCTCAAAATATTGGCTAACGTTCTCTTAAAGTTATCAAAATTTCTTGCAGTAACAATAGTAGAACTTTTTTAATCATATATGTGAAAAACATTATTCTCAAGTTGTTAGTATAATGTTTTAAAAACATTACAGAAAGTTTGAAAAACATTCAAAACGAAAAGAACGTCTAAAAATTTTTACATTTTAAATATTCCCAGAACTTTCAATGTAGCGTTTTCAATGTTTTTGTTATTTAAAGGAAACATTCTTACAACTTACAACTGTTAGCCAGAAAACCCTGTGCTAACCCCGTCCCTTTTGAGAAACCGAAGGAAATATTGTTCCTCCTGTGAGAGTGAACTTTGAATTTTTGTCTGCCTTAGTTTGTAGAAAAGTTTTGCTCTCTACACTAGCTACGTGATTACAATTCAAAGACTGGCTTTCACACTCACCGAGGCTCACTGTAACAGTATTTTACAGTCATTTTAATTTGAATATAAATGTTGTGATATTCATCATGCTTATTTTTCTCAGGGAAAAGGAAGGTGATAGATTATTCATTTCATCATGCTTTCATTTATAAAAACAGGCAGGAAGGGTCAGATAGGATATTTTTAAAGCTACAGCTTGGTTTCCCAAAAGCATTGTTGTGCAAAAAACACAAAATTCGCACACACACAAAACTCTGCAGATTTGCACACTGTGGCAATAAATAAAGCTTCTAATACTGGCAACAGCATAACTGCATTGTCTGTCTGTAGCCTTGGAGACATATTGATCTCCGTCCACGTCTCCTGTTTCGTGACCATCAGATAACACACTCTCCATAAATGATTTTCTATTTATTGTGGAATTTAAAAATGCTGAATATAAAAGCAACTGTTTAAGACATATCAAAATACAATGAAAGTCAATATGTGTATATACTGAATAAATAATACAGAAGGCCTGTTTGTGTTATAGCTGTCTACACACAGCTGACAACTTTAGGATGTACGTTTCCATTAAGTTACAAAAAAGGTACATGGGATGTACTAAGCCTGTTCAAAACATCTAGGTTTTTTTAGACGTTGTTTTAACGTTATTGGTTATAAGAAAGAAGTTCATTTTTTTATTCTGTAACATTTTAAAACATTCCACTAACTACTTAAGAATGAAATTTTTGATGTATATGACATATAACATTAAACTACTTATGTTACAGCAAGAATGTTTTTGATAACTTTGAAAAATTTAGAGAATATTAGCCAATGTTTTAAGAGCGTTTCCTGTTAGTTAGCCAGTATATAAGATCTAAAATTATAATAACTGGCAAAACTATACAATCCCTGACATATTCCCTGACTATACAATCCCAATTGTTCCCTGACAATTCATTCTGTATTGTCAGGTGTGTCAAGACATTAAGTTTGGACTCTTTGTAGTTTACATCTTTGTTTACTGGTTTACAGAATTGTTGGGGTCTAATAATGCTGTTAGAATCTGACTGTATATGTTAACACTTAGCGGTCAATGTGTTCATGCATTTGCGGATATTAGCACCATTTAACTGGCGCTTGTAATGCGATCATAAACGTGCTGATCGCAAGACACAGAGAGGAAGTGTATCCTCTTCTACCATCAGGGGACATGTTAACAGGTTAAACTCATTTACAGTAATGTACAGATGGACTGTGGAATTTGTCAGAGCTGTAAATGGTTACCCAGCTAATGATTTTAAGTTGTAAGAATGTTTGCCTAACGTTTAGGTACCTAAAACATAAAAAAATTATATTAAAAGTTCTAGAAACATTAAAAACATCCAGTTTTTAGTTGTATTGACAGTATTGCTTGGTTTTAAGAACGTTATTCACATGTTAATTAAATTCTAAATGTTGTTTAAATGTTATTTTAATTCTGCAATGTCTGTAGCGTTCCTACTTAGGAATAACTTTTTTTGATATATGATATATAAAGTTAAAATTTTAAATAAAGTTTTTGCCTTATTAAACCTGTAAAAATACTAATAACAGCTCATTGCAATTAGTGTCATGATATTTTTACTTGCTTGTTGAGAAATTAAACTTGTTTAATATGTGGATATGTGCAGTAATATTACACTCACAGATACTGTATGATTAAAATATATGTGCTAATTATTTTCCAGTTCAAAGAAATTTGAAAATCTGGTTTGGTGTCAGTGCATTTCTATGCATTTGCGTCTCTGATTAAACTGAAGTGGAGAAAAAGGTGATGCGTAATGGCTTTGCGGAGGGTTTAGAAAAGGCTAACAAGAGGAAGCAGCCCTGCGGTGAGGGACACACCCTCAGCATAGATACGACTCTCACATGCATGTTTCTGTGGCAGTTCAGGCCGGCGTGTGTCCCATTATGCCAGCGAGTGACATCATAAGGCCACACCACGCTGCGTCTCAGTGGCAGAGATGCGTACAACAGGGCCTGTACAGATGGAGATGGAAGACTTCTGGTGAATGTGTGTGTGTGTCTGTCACAGAGAAAGAACGAGAGCGAAAAGTGTTTTTGTGTTCCTGTATTTGTAAGGCTGGGTAATTTTGTGTAATTATACGTGATTATGTCACAGAGGTTTTGTGTACGTGCAAGAGTGTGCGTGTTTGCGCACATTTGTGCATGTTTGTGCGAGGGAGGCACTTTTCTCCTCTACTACTTTTGTGTTTTCTTTGTGTAAGAGGTTTTGCCCTCTCTGAATACATGATGTGAGCTCAGTGAAACTGATGAGTGTGGAACTTGAGCTGCTCAATGCTGCCATCTAGCTGCATTTGACAGAAGTCCCCTGGGGGCCAGACATCACCGTTATAAAGTTGAAGCCTATGGCGCTGCACAATGACAAATGTTTCCAAATGCCACATTATGTTTCATTCAGCTCGGTTTTATGACGTGCCATCACAATCAGTTTTAGTGCGCGAACTGAGCGCACAAGATATCATTCTACATGTACCTGTCAGTTCTAACCTGGCAAATGTGAGTGCATTTCATGTGTGCCCCCCTACAGGGAACACATAAAGGCTGTGTGTGAGAATGTGTGTGTGGGAAGCTTGTCTCTCTCCTGGGTGATATCAGGTTGGGAGAACACAATTAGCACACATATAGCCGAGTCCATTTGTGCCATTCAGAGACAAACATTAAAATGTATGTGAGTAGCAGCCTGCTGGGATATTGAGTGTGTGTGTGTGCGAGGCTGTGACCTTGTTCTGCTCCCGATCTATGTCCCAGTCTCTCTTTCCCTCTCTCTCTCTCTCTCTCTCTCTCTCTCCTCACTATTCCCTCCGTCCTCACTATCAGCAGAATATGGTAAAATAAATAATGCATCAAAACACATTAAAAACATTAGCTGGCCTTTACTGCCAATAAAACAGGAGGATGCTGGAGATGGAGAGAAATAAGGAGTCGAGTGATCAGGACTGAAGAAAGACTGAACTTTATGAAGTGAGAAACCCCAGAGCTGTGCATTCATTTGGCCGTGATCCAGGGCGCCACAGGTGTGCTGACCAGGTGCACTGTGGGTATTTTTCTGTCGTAATTGAGTGACTGTTTGTCCAGTCAAATATGCAACCAGAGGAGAACTTTAATAGACATAATTGGGGGTTTATTGAATTAGTTTATCATGATTATGCATCAGCAAGGACGACCACAGAAACACACACTCAACTTTTGTACACTTTCACACAGAGGTTTGTTGTAGCTTTAGATCGATAGTTGTTTGTCTCATTGATTCTTATTCTTTTGTGACTTTTTTCACACTTCAATGAATCGTGCCCCACACACACACACACACACACACACACACACACACACACACACACACTCCTAACCCAGCTAACAGTGAACGTTCTCAGAACATTGGCTAATGCTCTCTAAAAGTTCTCTCCAAGTTACTAAAAAACTATCTTTTTTATTTTAAACCTTATCTTTTTTTGAATCTCTTCTATACTTTTTGAACGTTATTCTGCAGTAATGTTAGTAGAACATTTTTGTAACGTTATATATCACATATCTCAAAAACGTTATTCTTAGGTTGTCATTGGCACAGTTTAAAAACATTACAGAACTTAAATGTATAAATAACTTATAACCAACAGCGTTAATACAACGTCTAAAACATGGACGGATTGATCATTAAAAATAAACATTTTAAACGTTTTGTTACTAACAGAAACATTAGGGAAACATTGGTAAATGTTGTAAACACAGTTGTAAAATTGTTAGCTGAGAACATCCGTGAGCAAGCGCACAATTACCTGTTGAAGCTTTTGTGATATAGAACTGCATTCTTATTGTAGCTTATTAATGTTGTTTTTATTTTTCCTGGGGGCTATCCTGTGAAACTGCAGCAGTTTAGTAATAAAGAAATGCGACGTGCATCTGATGCGTGTGCGGGGTGGCGCCCCCTGCTGTCCCAGAGAATGATGCCTCCCTGGGCGACTGCATTTACCGCCGGGCTCCGTCACTCAGCATGTGTTCTCTCTTCCTCTATTCAACACTCCTCTCCTCTCCTTACCTCTCCTCTCCCGGTGGCAGCGTAACAATTGGCATTATTAAAAATTGATTGCCACAGACTGTTTCAAAGCATACATGTATTATTGAGCCGCAGTGGGTTGGAAATGTACCATGAGCGAAGGAAGCAGAACAAAATACTTTATGATGGAGAACTTCGTTTAATAAGACCTCACACATGCACAAACACACACGTTTACATTCAGTTCTTTGTCTTGCACATGCGTATATATGCAACTGGACATACACAGTATAAGTTATAAGTGTTATTTACAACACTTTACTGTGAATTGAACTCTTTTGATCTCTATACTGTTGTAAGCATGTGTTTGAGTCATTCTACAGAATGGTGCCTTTATCTTTTAAAATATTGTAAAATTAATATTTAGGCTGACAGAGCATTAAATGGCAGACATATTTGTGCACTTCATAAAATGTCGTAAACACAATCAGGTCCAGCATGGATTCCACATCTGCAGACCTCCTCAGAAAGCTTCTTAGATGTCCACAAAATTGCAATGTCCATTAATCACAAAGTTCTACACTGCCTCCATCTTTATCAGATCACCGGCGTTTCCTGGGGAATTTTCGGTGGGTTACATTTCCAGCTACCAATAAGCATGTAGGACCCTTAGCTCAGTTAAACACATTTGACCATGTTTAAATTCCATAGAATTCATTTACAGACTCGCCCCCAGATTCACTGCAATCTTAAAACACATTCAGTCTGGGCATTGGAATGACTCATATACATCCATAGTCATACTCACTGTGCGAATGTGTTCACTTCAGTTGAATAGTTTTTATGCTTAACTACAAATCTAATGTCTTCTGTTTCTTTTTTTCTCGTCCTTCTCTCCTCCCCGTCTCTTTCCCTTGTTCTTCTCTTCCTCTGTTGTCCAGATGAACAGGCCAATCCAGGTGAAGCCGGCTGACAGTGAGAGCAGGGGAGGTGATTTCAAACTTCTCTTTATTTATTCCTCTATTTTGTTTTCTTCCCCACCTTCCTGTCACTCTGCATGAGTGTCACCATTACCGGTAGACGTTCTGTTCTTAGGCGTCATATTTAATGACACAACTCTATAAGACCCGACAGTCGTACGGGGTCCCAGAAGACCCAGGGCCGACCCGCACACGTCTTATATAAACGGCGGACATTCCTTTTGTCTGATTACCCTTCATGCAGACAGAATGAGGTGCTGGGGTTTTTGATGCGCACACACCGGAAAGAGTGTGAAAAGTGTCAAATGTTTCTACATGTTGTTAGGTTTTATGTGAAGTGCCCTTAAATTCACAGCTTGTCAGTCAGCTCTTTGGTTCTTCGGTTCTTCAAGTTTTTTGGTGTTACATCGTAGGTACTTCAGATTAATGTATTGGTTCCAGACATCATCTTTTGACAGAGTAAAGGTAAAGAACTCCTGCGTTTGTTGACACATTAGTGCATAGATGGGTTTTAATATTACCACAGAACTTATTTCCTGTGGCATCATGGGAATTATATGTTTTTGTACCTTTCATTATTAAAAAACAGGGTAAGTGATCTCTTGTTGGTTGAAAGTTGGTCTGAATGCAATCATAGGATATCCTACTTGCCTGTTAAACTAAGTTTTTTCATACGGCTGTGCACTATTGGAGGAGACGTGACTTTGGGAGCCCTCTGAACAGAGGGCGGGATCTTATGCTTTCAAAGCTAGGTTGCTAGTGCTACCCTATGTGAAACTGCCTGCTGTACCTTTAAGTACATCTGTGTGCTTGTATGGGACTGTATGATTAAGTTTCTAGGTTTGCATTGGTTTTGTATTGCACACTATAGCATGTGTCACTTACAGGCTCAGTGGAAGTGGCTTGGTAAGAGATAGCTTGTCTTTTACCCCCTTTTTGGATCCGATTTTCCAGATAACCAAGATTGATGGACCCACAGAGAGCGACACACACATGGAAAAGTCAGAGATGGATCCACCTCTCCCTGTTTCCATTCCATACGTCCGTTCCTCTAATTGAGAATCTCTTCCCTTGCTCACACTTGACAGATCAATTGTCTCTCTCTTGACGGACAGCCAAATTTATCCCCCTGTTAGCCCTGTAAAAACGCAATATATGTCCCCTCAAAGCCCTCTGATTCCACGGGCAAAACTGACACGACCGATCCAATCACTCGTCATTTAGAGTGAATCACTGGGACGGAGGGAGAGAGAGGGAGAGAGCACTAAAGGTCAACGTGAAGAAGACGAGGAAAGGAAGTGAGGGAGGGAACGGCAAAGCGGGCGAGCGAGGGGTGGTGATGAGAATGAAATAAAGATGGATAACGGAAAGAATTAAAGGAAGCAGTTGAGGATACTGCTTAGAGAAAAGTTGCCAAACTGAAGACCAGAAAGAGACACTTTTTCACCCCACCATTGGACATCTTTCCGGAAACGTTCTTTGTTGTTTTCGGAACAACAGTAGGATCAGGTTAGGTAGAGCATTGGGCTGTTACACTGCTCATTTGTATAAATGGAGTTCATACATATGTTAAAGATAGGGTAGACAATTTTCCTAGCTTTGAGAGCATTAGATCCCACCCTCCAAAGTCACGCCTCCTCCAACAGTGTGTGAAGGGATGCAAATACATGGTTTGACAGACAAGTCGGACATCCTCCCATTGCATTCGGACCAAATGCAATGATTGGACGAACATTTTATGGTCCTGCACCTTCCACAGAAGATATATATTTATATAAATATATTTATACCACTTTACATAGTTATTGCTATTAGGATGTGAACCAGCATGACAAAAAATGTTACTGGAAAAGATCACCTACCCAGCCTTTAATATGAACAGAGCTCAGATTTTATTTGGGGAAAGAAGGTCTGAAGCAGGTTTTTTTTACTTTATAGACAAATGAATCAGAGAATCAAATTCAGTCTATACGTTTAGAAGATTCATTCGCACTTACATTTCCTCCCTCTCTTTTGACACACACTGTCTGATTTGAAGCCAAATGCATGTGTGTTCAGTGACATTTCTGTTACCTGTGTGTGTGTGTGTGTGTGTGTGTGTGTGTGTGTGTGTGTGTGTGTGTGTGTGTGTTAGTGAGCGACGGGCATGAACAAACACAAACACACACAACTGTGTTCATTTAGTTACTTAAATAAAGTTCTAACAGTTTCCACACAAAAGCCATTATATGCACTATGTGTGTGTGTTGTGTTGTGCTTTTGAAACCTACTACAATGTACTGTGGTGGTACTATAGTGCAGAAAGGTTATCACATAGTACAACTAACAGCCTGTGATATATTTTATATTACTGAATGATTATCATTTTGATGTGTATTTACATGGCATACCACAGAACTTTAGACCTACATGGTATTACTGTGGTAATATCGTGGCACCTTTAATAGTCATATAGATCACAACTATTTCAAAAGTGAATTACTTTATTTATTTAATTTTTTAATGCAAACTTTTAGGGGATATGTTTAGGCTTTAATTAAAATGAGCTTTAATTTGGAGAGTCTGGAGAGACTTGGTAATGTCCTCTTTGGGTAAACAATTCATTTATTATATTTGTTTGTATGTTTGTTTTAAAAATGTTTTTCGTGGTTGGATTACCATTTTGATTAGAATCAGTTATTACTATTTATAATCAGCTTTGTGTAAAAACAGTACTGTGTGCTTATTTTTTAATAGCGTCTATATATTTATACACTGATATATCCATTCCAAATCCAACAGCATCCTGTAAATATGGCTTGTTTTTTTTGTACACTTTTCCTTGTCTTAGGCTTAAAACATGCAGCATTGACAGCACAATTACAGCCTAATAAAACCCTGAAACAAAACACCTTTTGTTCCCCTCATGCTGATGGGTAATTCAATAATGTCTACATAATCTGATAAATAAAAGCACAAACAATAAACAAGGACTCCTGAGGTGGCGAAATCGACTAGGAAAAAGGCTCTCCACAGACATCTCTCTCATAAACCCATTTCATTATACAGTACCACCAGTACTGTGTTTGCTCCAGATTTAGACACAGAAAATTGTGCATTAGATGTGGATCAGCTGCATTGCATTGTGGGATTGATCAGCATTGCATTGTGGGATTGATTACTTGAATGTGTTTGGAGAGCTTCAGATGGAGTTGGAGATGGCATTCGTCTGTTTACTCTGGGAATTTGTATTTTATCTGTGCTGTTACACTTCAGTAATTGCATTTTTTTTGATTGGAAGGGGAAAAACAATCTGGTTTGGGCTTTTATACCTTTTCCGATACAGTGCTCTAAAGTTATGCAAAGAGGAAAATAAAAATATACTAAACAGAATAATCCTGTGTTGATAGATTGAAATAAACAGTGACAAGATCTGGTTGAGCTGTTGTTTATGTATGTATGTTACACCTTCACTGCACTGTTTCAGAGGACAGAAAGCTGTTTGTGGGCATGTTAAACAAGCAGCAGTGCGAGGACGATGTGAGGCGTCTTTTTGAGGCATTCGGCAGTATCGAAGAGTGCACCATCCTCAGAGGTCCTGACGGAAACAGCAAAGGTCACTACTCGGTCCTCTTCATTTCTTTAAATCATTAACACACATCATGTGTTTAATGCTTGATTAGATCAGAATGAGGTCACGATGATTTTTGATTTTTCCAAGATGAATCAACAACTTTTGTTGGTCCTGGAACATCAGAGAAACACTGTCCTACCCATAACCCTAACCATAACTTACCCTAAAATAATAGGTTGATATAAATGGTTTACAAACCCCTAACCCAGTCCTATAAAGCCTAAACTTAACACTTCTTAATGCTGCAATCTGATTGGTTCGATAGAAATACTGTTTCCAGAACATGAATGAATTCATACAGTGTATATTCAAATTCCTCTCTCAAGAGGTCATGGATTTATTTGTGTCATCATTTACTGACCCTTGTGCCATTTAATCTGCTGTAAATATTGAAGTGTGTGTTCTGATTGTTTCTGCAGGCTGCGCGTTTGTGAAATACTCCACTCATGCAGAGGCTCAGGCAGCAATCAGTGCTTTACACGGCAGTCAGACCATGCCTGTGAGTGCCAGCTCATCTGATCATGCACCTCTGTCATTAACACATGTAATGCACACAATCCTCATTCTTATTCTGTGTGTGTGTGTGTTCAGGGCGCTTCCTCCAGTCTGGTGGTGAAGTTTGCAGACACAGATAAGGAGAGGACCATTCGGCGTATGCAGCAGATGGCTGGTCAGATGGGCATCTTCAATCCGATGGCCCTGCAGTTTGGAGCGTACGGAGCCTATGCACAGGCAAGAGCTCTCTCTCCCTTTCTCTCTCTCTCTCTCTTTCTCTCTCTCTTTCTATCGTACCCTCTTTCTCTCTCTTTTTCTCTCTCTTCGTTTAAACTCTCTCCCTCTTTCACTCTCTTACACTCCCTCTGTCTCTCAATTTCTCTTCCTGTCTCTCTCTCTCTGATCTCTCTTTTATATTTCTTCTTTCTCGTCCAGTCTCTCTATCTCTGTCTCTCTTCTTTTCCCTCTTCCCCTCTGCCTCTCAATTTATTACATTTTAAATTCTCTCTTTTCAACACACTATTTTTCTTCAAAGCTGCAACGTCTCCGTGCTGCTCTTGATAATATGCAATGCTCCGTGCATTAAATGATTGTGTTGTCTCGTATGTATTGAAGTCAGTGTGTGTGTGTGTTTCTTTCAGGTCCAGCAGCAGGCTGCTCTGATGGCATCAGTAGGTCAGGGAGGATATCTCAGCCCCATGGCTGCCTTCGCTGCAGCGCAGATGCAACACATGGCCACCATCAACGGCCTCCCAGGGGCTCCCATGACCCCCACATCAGGTGAGATCACACACAGACAAATGCCTTCTTACACAAGGCACAATATTTAGATTTTTTATATTAACAATAAGATTCAAATCTTTTGTCAGAGCTGCGGCCTAGTGGTTAACACTTTGAAATATTGAGGGTAATGAGGGTTCGAGTCAGTCTCACTTTTTCTGTCCTTTCTCAATTAAAGTGTAATTTACGAATTATCGAAAGTTCTAAAATTAAAACTTAATAATAATTTATGGCACATTTGTAGTCAGCTCACTAAGCTGTAAGTCAGGAATGTTATTTTTTTATTCTTGTTTGCTCACTTTACCTTTAACGTTCTGCATTAACGAAACTTTAAAATAGCTGTGTAGTTTTTTTAACAGATTGATCAGTAGTTTCCTTTTCCGTCTTTTTCCTGGCCCCGCCCCCCAGGCGGAAGCACGCCTCCTGGTATTACAGCTCCCACAGTGACCAGCATTCCATCTCCAATCAGTGTCAACGGTTTCACAGGGCTGCCGCCTCCTCAGGCCAATGGCCAACCCCCAGCAGAGGCCATGTTTACCAATGGAATCCATCCTTACCCCGGTACTGCCCTGTAAACACATGCTGCCTTTAACAAGATATAGCAAAATATGGAAGATTTTAAACCATTAGTGCAAACTACCCCGCTACCAATTTTAGGTTTTAAGAAGGTTTGCATTAAGTAAAAAAATGTTATTTTGAATGGTGTAGGAACATTTTTTCCTTTGATATGATATATAGTATTAAAAAAGTTCTACTAACGTTACTGCAAGAATATTTTTGGTAACTGAGATAACTTTGAGAGAACTTTCAGAGAACATTAGCCAACATTCTGAGAATGTTCTGTTAGCCGGGTATATTTAAAATTGCATGATTAGGCTCTGCAGTATGGTTTGCATGTTACGTTACGATTAATGAATTGTGATATTTTTGCAACATATTAGATGTTGATTAAGTTACATCATTTTATCTTGTGCGCTGTTCATAAATCGTTTAGGAATTGTGGATTTATAATATCATGAGTGGGAACCGCAGCCGGGTTTCAAACACAAGCTTGTCTACATGCAACTTCCAAAAACTGCCAGTTTGGAGTTGCGAGATTTAGCAGAAACATCCGGCGGTCGTTCGTTGTCTGTCGCTGTCGAGTCTGTGTGTGTTGTGGAGTCGTGTTTATGTTCAGTACCACAGAGAAAAGCAAACGCTTGTCTCCTGGCTGTATCCCAGTTTTGCAGGAAGTGGTGTTTAGGGAAGACTCGGAGAAGGGCGGCCTGGGCGTTGCACAGAGGAGTTGTTTTGGGGTGCAGGGAAGCTGTTTCCTGTCGTCGCTCTCAGAAGGTATGAGACCTCCCTCAAACTTCAGCTGAGAGCTGTTGTTAGTGTCGTACGGTGTTGTATTACAGTGTTGCATGTGTTTGTGTTGGGATGGTGTGTGTGTGTGAAACAAATACGGTATACTGTGTAAAGAGGACGTGAAAGAAATGTGAGATGTTTATGTATGTTTGATGTTGTCAGCTTTGCAGAGTGGCCTTTGCTGCCGTTATTGTTACTGCAGTATGGCAATAGTTTTAGCGTGCATGCTTTTTAAAGCATTGTGGTCTTTTGGCATCCAAAGTACACTTCTTAAAGGCACAGTCTCCCTGAGGTAGCTTGACATTTTATATCAAGACCTCATTGTTGATATCTTGATATCATCCAGATCATCCAGAGGTTGTTGGATGATTTTTGTAGCTGTTAAATCTATTTAAGTCTGCAGTTATGCTCTATATTTAAGACAAGCCAGACTTTTTGCCATCTGCATAAATTATACAATATTGTTATTACGATATCGACATGTTTATTTTTCAACAAAATGGAAGTTCATTTAAATGATGTATGTTCCGCAGCCAAGACATTAAACCCATTTGTTAAATTTGTAGCCAAAATATCCTTCCATCCAGACGTAATACATGCTGAATATTGCAGAGGCACTTCAGTAACACAATATCATGTCCTCAAGGAATTTGTTGTTGAACATGAGTTTGGAAAAAAGACACAAATGAGCTTCATAAAGTTTGTCACATCCAGCAACTACATTTGTCTTAGATGCACTTACTGTAAGAGATTTTTAAATCTCAAAGCACTCAGAGAGTGAAATAAAACTGCTATCATTGTTCAGTGTGCTTCACACACTAAGTCTCCTTTATTTAATGCATGATGGTTATAATTCTGAGGCTGAAGTTAGTGGCCTGTTTTACTTTTAGCTCCAGTAATGAGATTTGCTTATAGGGACTTACACTATTTTTTGTGTGCTTCATACACATTTAATTACCAGTCAGAACCCCTCATTATTGTGTTGTCAAAGTTTCTCACGCCTAAACCGTAGCTTTCAGAAAACAGAAATGAAAACCTTCACAGTAAATTCACATTCAGTCTCATCTGCATATCCTAAATATAAACATATACATCATCTCCTTTGGTCCTCCATAAAAGAAAGAAAGGGTGAGTTAGTAATGAGGGTTAGTAATCAAGGAATTTAATCACACCTCTAAGTATTTTATTCCTTTAAAATAAAATTACCCGCCTATTAAACAAGCTCTAGTGGTTGGCTGCTGAAATCTTTACCGTGATAGTGTTTTTACCGTTTCGTTACCGTGCCGTATGTCTGTGTATTGGCGTTTGGAACAAAAGTAAATACAGGATCGTAGCAGGCTGGGGCGGCATTGCTTTTATTACTGAGAGCTCTCAGCTGATTGATGTGCTGTGCAGAGGTGGAGGTCTATATTGTTCTCCATACGCTCTCTGGCTGTCTTTCCAACTCTCCAGCAGTGGGGAGAAGCTTGGCAGGGCCCTGCTAGAGCTCCACAGCTTAATTGTTTAGGGTGAACTGTATGGAGAAATGATGAGAGGGAGGGATTGTGAGTTAAGCTCCCGAACACACTCGAATGCACTCAATGACCCCCACTGTGTCTCTAACACTCTCTCTCTCTGTCACTCTCTGTCTCTCTCTCGTTCTCTCTCTTTGTCTCTCTCTCTCTCACACACTCTCTCTCACTCTTTCCCTCCCTCTCTCATTCTCTGTCTCTCTTTCTCACTCTCTCTCTCTTTTTCGTTCTTTCCCTCGGTCCCTCCCTCTCTCTCTCTCTCCCTCTCTCTGTACAGCTCAGAGTCCCACTGCAGCAGATCCCCTTCAGCAGGCCTACGCAGGAGTTCAACAGTATGCAGGTCTGTCACTCATCAAGAGGCTGTTTGTGATTTTCCTGCATCTGGACGTGCCGTGTCTACATAAATAAACATTAAGCGTGTTAAGTTAATAAAAGCTGCATGCATCATGCCTATGTTTGCTCACGCGCTGGAATAGCTGTCGTGTGTTATCTGACACACTGGCATATATGTGTGTGTGTCTCAGCAGCCTTTCCCGCTGCATACGGACAGATCAGCCAGGCTTTCCCCCAACCACCTCCCATAATACCCCAGCAACAGAGAGAAGGTGAGTGTGACATCACCAGACACGCTACACGCACGACAGTTTCAGAGTAATAGAGCTGATTCTCTTTGGCGTGTTTTTGTAATTTTCTTTCCGTTCATTTTCTCTTCACACAAGATTTGTTTGCAGATAATTATACTGAGAGGCTGTCATGAGGTCTCTGGATATGTGGTTCATTTAACATGTACAGTAATATTAAGTGAATATTCGGAGTTATTTAAACTTAATGCCTACAGGTCACATGTTTGTGGTTTATGATGCTGAGACTTTATTATAGGCCGTGAGTTGAAAATAACCTTCTATAACCTTTACGTTTGGTCATGGCTGACATTGTAAAACTCTCTGACATTGTGAGACTGTGGCCCTCCAGTGGTTGCTATGATGTAAATGAAACATCACTTAGAAACATAAGTCAGTTGCAAATTGAGCGCTCATCTAAACAGGATGTCTTGACATGTATTTTAGTAGGATACTGACATGAATCCATGTGCATGTTTGTATAAATATGACCTTTCTTATCCATAAAGCTCACAGGTTTAAGTATAAGTGTACAACAGAAGAACTAGTCTTTCAAATGGCCGTAAAGTTCCAGAGTTTAGAAATGTCTTCTGTGTTTCTTAACAAGCCAAGACTAATTTCACCATCGGTGTCTTTCTTTCTTTCTTTCTTTCTGTCCTTATTCCCTTCATTTCCCTCTTTTCGTTCTTCTCCGCATGCACCCTTGCTGTGCTTTCGTTCTTTCCTGCTTTCTTGCTTTTATTCTGTTTTATTCCCTCATTTTCTCTCTTGTCTAACCATCTCTGATTCTCCGTATCCCACAATCCTCCTGCTCTGTGTCTGTGTGTCTCTGTCTGCAGGGCCGGAGGGCTGTAACCTGTTCATTTATCACCTGCCTCAGGAGTTTGGGGACGGCGAGCTGATGCAGATGTTCCTGCCTTTCGGTAATGTCATCTCCTCCAAAGTGTTTGTGGATCGGGCGACAAACCAAAGTAAATGCTTTGGTGGGTAAAAATGAAAAGACACTGAAGATAACTCTCATTCCTACTCACATTATTAACATTTTTACCTCATTTCTTTACCACAGCAAAGCTTTCCAATTAAGACAGAAAAATACAAAAGCATATTTATGTCCTCACATTGCAAAAGAATTTTCCTAATAGTATTTTTGTCTTGTTTATTCAGTAAAGACAGATTAGCATCTTTTAAACACATAATAACTGCAGAATTTATTATTAAAGGATACACACACACACAAATTCTGTCTTCAGTTACTCAACCATATCTTGTTCCAAACCTGTATTGATTTGGATTTGAAATGACATGAGCGTTAATGAATGAGACACAATTTTCATTTTCTCCCTTTTTTTTATTTCTAATACCCCATTGGCAAATAGTTTTTTATCTTAGAACAAGTTCACAGCTTAGGGAAGTTTATGCTTAGAACAATAACGAAACAAGAATAAGAGAACATAAATAATATTTTTAGTTTTTAAACTGAATTGAGCTTGTTGATGTTTTAGGATAATTGTACTGATAAACAAGACAAAACTACTGACTGCAGAAACATGGTTTGCAGTGTCGTCAGTGGAGGACATTAGGCTGTCGAGGGACTGCGTGTTTGTAAAGAACGTGAACCCTGTATTTTAATTAGTGCTATCTTAAGCTTCAGTGGCTCCTTGACTTATCAAGAGGCATCGCATGCATGAACAAACAGCTCTATTCAATTTGAACTTAATATAAACCTCCACTGTTAGCAGGAGGAGCTCCAAAGACTTAGACGTGATGATTGGAACTGCTGAGCTGGCTGAAATTATCGCAGTACCTCAAGACTGAGAGAATGAGAAACCGTGAGGAAAAAATTAGTGTTGAACGTTCATCTGCTAACTGGCAGAATTTTCCTGTCAAGTCAGCAGAAGTTCTTTCGTTGTAAAGCAAAATACTTCTATTGGTATTGATAATAAAATAATATCAAGTAGATGCTTTGGTGAAAAGATAGAGCACAATTATCTGTGCATCACCCAAAATGTAGTCATTACATTTCTAAAACCACAAAGCCATAACTAATAACTAGTCATCTTCAAAATACAGAAAATGAAACGTGTATGTCATGATCATATAGTACATTAAATATAGTAAACATACAACTCTGCGCTTACACACATGCATTTACATTATACATTTCCTATTTGGATTTAACCCATCTTAATAATATTTTTTGAGTTGTTTGAGATATTGAATTAAACGCTACCCAGGCAGCTTGTTGCGATTAATTGTGACGTTGCATGTTGTCTGAAAGGCCGACTGGTTAACTGCCTCTCTCTAAGCCTCGGAGTGACTGGATATTGTGTATTTAGATTTGCATGTTCTCTGTGCTTCTGATTATTGATGATTGTGTATTATACGTATGCTGTTGTATTGTATGAATTGACTTTGTGTATATAGATGTTAAACATGTATCTGCTGAATCTGTGACATAATAACAAATAAACGTTATAACACTCCTCTGTCCTTTCATTTCATTCTTTTGTCATTCTTTCTGGACTCACTGTGACCTACTTCTCCTGCCTTCCCTCTATCATATCTATCCTTCCATCTGTCCATCGCATTTCCTGTTGTTCTCTCTCTCATCCATCTGCTCATCCTCTCTTCCTTTGTTTTCAGGCTTTGTGAGCTTTGATAACCCCGGCAGCGCCCAGGCCGCGATTCAGTCCATGAACGGCTTTCAGATTGGTATGAAGAGACTCAAAGTGCAGCTGAAGAGGCCAAAAGATGCCAACCGCCCATATTAGCCCCGCCCCCTTGCCCCAGCCACCCCTGTCCTTGGGGGTGAAGGCCGCCGCTGCGCACAGGGAACAAAAGGTCAGAAAGATTGCCTAGACTTACTCTAATACAGACAAAAAGACACACAGAAACTATACAGATGTCCGTACACAGTCTGTATTGTCCATGGCCAAAATATGTCATATTGAAATTCTTAAAAACACATTTTTGTACTGTTTCTGTACAGTCATGTTCCTGTAGCTCAGCTCTAGCAGCCCAATGGTTGTGGGTTCGATTCCCAGAGAACACATGTACTGATTAAAAAAATGTATAGCTTGAATGCACTGTAAGTCACTTTGGAAAAAGCATCTGTTAAGTGAATAAATGTAGAATAACTGTAAATTACTGATTGAAAAAAATCAAGCAATTTTATTTGCCAAATTTCCTGTTTTACTCAACAACATGTCTCATCTTGGAAGTAAATTGCATTTCCTATAGACTCTAATCTGACAGTACAGCAACATATGGTATTCAATAAGGGGCTCTCAGAAGATCTCTCTCTGGGGCAGGGCTGTGGAAGAGGGGGAGAGATTAGTCGTTTCCATGGTGAACATGTATCTCATATCTCTCCCCGTCTCACATGCCCTCATCTAAATGAAGATGGAAAATCAATGCTGTGTCATTAATTTAGCCTGCTGATGCCTTTTACAGGGCCATGTTATTACCTACTTACATAGCTAGTGAGCCATCCATGCCTCTGTTAGCTGCAATAGACAGCACAGCACAGCTCATGCACAGATAGCCTCTTCTTCCTCCTACACTGTCCTGATACATAAAACCTCGTGCAGTCACACTGCAAAACATCTACCAGTACTTCTGTCTATATAACTGTGTAGAGAATGTGTCCTGAATTAAGTGAACTTTTCTTAGTCCATTAGCAAATTGTTTTGTTTTTCTGCTAAACTTTTTTGTTTTAAGGATGCTTAGATATTTTACCTGAAAATTAAAACAAGGTGTAATTTATGCTTTTTTCTTGTATTTGCTCTCGCAGGTTTTGTAGAGTTGGAACACATTGAAACATGCAAAAATGTAATTGAAATCTAAGAAAACACAACAGATCAAGATCTTCAGGGCTGGGGACACGTCACTGCTGAAGCAGAACATATAGAGAACACAGGCGCATGACATAACACCATCACCACCAGGCTTAACGGACCTTCTGGACTTCAGAATTAAACTCAGGGGAGCCACGGAGTTACTGGACCACACCGTACTCCCTTCTCTGAACCCCACGCCCTTATTTTGCAGGACCACAGAATTACTGAAGACCAACACAAAAAAAAATATTTAAAAAAAAGAAAAACATTGTAAGCCCTCGCAAGGCACTGAATCTAAGAATACATAGCAAGAAAAAAACACTTTTTAAAACTACGATAAACTTTTAGAGGGGAATCATGTAATATTGAAGACATCTTCGGGGAAACTTTTTGAAAACTGTTTTAGAAATCAACAAAAAGGATTTAAAAAAGAAAAAAAACTTGAAAGACAGATTTTTTTGGGAAGGATGTGACAATTCAGGACACGAACTCGCTTCGACTTGGGATGGCCAGCTTTTTCTTGGAGTGCCTGTCCGTTTCCAGGGGCAACGGCTGCCACAAACCGCAGCCTCAGTCCGCTGGGAGAATTTTCCTGTCATTCCTTAGTTGTGTAGGGACCAAATGACCAAACCTTTTTATCACGAGTAAAAAAAAAAAAAAAGACTTGTACCTGTAACATAATCGGACCACTGCATCTCTTGCTGTGCCAATCGGTTTAAGAGTTGTATTTAAAAAAAGATATATGTATAAACAGAACATATATGACTATATGCATAAATGCATACGTATAGATTGCTGATATGCTTTTGAATACTGGCAGAACTATTTCTGACGGCCCGTCGAGGTCCTTCACTTCGCTAGTTTACAATTCCTGCTCAAAATGAAGAGTATTTATTTTTCTTTCACTAGTTTTTCTGTGTGCTGAGAGAGGGGGTGCATGGTAAAGGCTGTTCCGAACAGCAGCCTTCCCTTTTCTATTTTAACGTCCCGACCTTGTAGTAAAGAGACCATCTTAAAAAGGTTTGAGATAAACAATCCTGTTTATATATAACGTACATACGATATGTATATGTATAGCAGACATTCAAGCAATATGTATTCATATGTATGCACCTGTATAGCATATATATGGATACATACAATATTAATCCCAAACCCCATATATGTATTTATATGCATATATTTTATATGTCTGTATATATAGAAACCGTCTAATATGTAGAGCTGTCATTCTTTTTGTAGATTTAAGAGGAGATTTGTAGATTTGAACCACTGCTCTGCTTTGGACTTGAACCACAGAGAAGAATCTCAAATCGGCAGCTGCAGTCTGCAGGCATTCCTCTGGATCCGAAACAGCATCCTGTATCCGCTAATATGCACACACACACTCACACTCAAGGCTATGAAAACCGATACACTTTGTGTATATATGTGTATATGCTATTCACAAACGCGTAAAGGCCTCTCGTTGGAGAGCTTCAAGAGAGTCAGGCTTATAGTGAAATCAGGACTTTTCCGAAACAGGAGAAAAAATGTGCATCCCACCCTACAGTGTACTCTCTAAACAGTCGCCAACAAGTGATATACAGACAAACCAACAACATGGATCTACGCAAACTGGACGCTGGACTATAAACATTTGTGCATGTGGCGTCAGTCCGTCTGCGCGCCGGCCTGCGCCTGCAGCACTGCGCTACGACACTGCTAGCAGCCATTCATTTAAATGATGTCAAAACAACGAAAACACTCACAAAAAAAGGAAAAACAAGCAAAAAGACGACTACTATAGCTACACCTAACAGCAAAGCCTTCAAATATCCGTGGACGTAAAAAAAAAGCTGTGCAGCTTGACACACCAACTTAACATCTGCTTATGATCACAATGAAGTGGGCATTATATACGTTTTGCACAATTTTTGTCTAAATCGCCATCACATCGCGTCGTTTACTCGAGCTACTTCTGCGTTTAAAGGGCGCTGGACAAGGGTTTCGACTGCGCTTTTAGGATCGAGCCTGGCAGGTTGAATGTTTGGGTATTGGAAACTGATGGCTGAGGAATTTCATGATTTTGTTAGGTTACGCTTCCTAACTGCTCTAATTCTACAAGATGGCACTATTGTAAATAAATGACCATTTCAGAGAAGTGTGACAGCAGGACTCGGTTCACCTCATTAATGGGGAATCTGGTTCTGAATCCGTTTTTCCAGACAGATTCCGGGAATGTTGCATTTTGCCTTCTAGATCTTTCCGACACATGATCATTCAGGTATTCCAGAATCTTTTACGTGGATATGAATCCCGTCCGTTTATGAACCTCATCACCATGTGAGATGTAGACGAGTGTTTCTGTCTTTCCAGCATCCGTCCAGCATCGCTCTCTCTCCTCCATCCGTGTGACGTTTCAGCTGCAACTGTTTACATAGCAATCTGGAAGAGTACGGAACAGAAGTTTTATTATAAATATAGATAAGTATATACATGAACTGCTGAATATACTGTAAATGTCCTTTTCTCTTTTTGGCTCTATTCCTCTGTATATAGGTTTGCATATTTTATAGTCTTTTACTTCTCTCTAGAAGGACCGGATGACAAAGAAAATGTAAAGACAAAAAAATGAGAACAAGCTCCAGCTGAATTTAAAGCAGGTGAAATCTGGTCCTTGGAGACGCAGTAGGGTTGTAAGGTACCTATGTATTTCAATGCAGAAAGATCAGGAGGAGATCAGATCAGATCGACTTTCAGAACTACATGCCTATTTATTTGCGTCATTATTTATCTCTCGTTTGTTTCTTTTGTTTGTTTGCTGTTTCATTGGTTTTTATTTCCATACCCCACCGTCTGTATTCTGCTCTTGCATTATTAGTTGGTAACCCCACACTGACTATTATGAGTTTGTCATGGACAACAGCGCTTATATAAAATATATTTTTTCATGTTTTGTATCGTATCGACACGATGCAGCTGGCAGAATCAGGGTAACCTCGGCGGGGAATGTAGAGCGCACGGGCCGGTCGCCACTCCTGCTGCGCCCGTTGGCGTCCGTTTTCGGTTCTGCTGTTCCAGGCGTGTCTGAACTCAGATCTGCTTCGTTGCTTTTTCCAGACAGAGAAAAGAGAAACTGCACTAACCCATCCAGCTCTCAGCAACGAGGTTTTCTGGCTCTTCATCGGCGCAAAATGCCCTCGACCCTTCGGTATCCAAACGGCGTCTTTACGCACGGATGCAACGCAGTAAAGCGCGTATGAAAAGACATTTGGAGCTGAAAGTGCTGGTGGTTTTGTGTGGATGTCTGGCATCACAATGAGATTGAGATGTTTCAGCAGGTGGGGTGCTGTCTGTCCTCCTCAACTCCACCTTTCTCCACCTTTCTCTGGTCCTTAAACTCTCTTTTGTAATTTTACTGAATGACGCGTTTCTGCTTAAAGCCCAATAATAAAGCACAGTGTAGAATAAACCAGCATTAACTTGTCCATTTTGTGCTGCATCTGGTGCAGGTTTTCTTACGAGTTGTTTGCATTTTCATTTTGTTGACTGGAGAACGCATGGGTGCGAATCTGAAGGGGTTAAAGCTGCACTCCGTAACTTTGTGGGGTTATAAATGCATGAAGGATGCAACACGATTGTAAGTTTATAATGTTGATTTATAATTGAAGCTTTAGGGTGTCATTCCTGGGAAACGTCAATTTGGCTTTTTTTGATTTCAACATTTATTAAAAAGGATGTAAAATAGCCTGCAATTTCATGCTTCAAACAGAGATGGCGGTGGAGAGCCAGAGGTTTTCGGATTGCAGCTTTAATATACAGAAACCTCAATGACTCAATGGTTCACTATATAATCTACTGACTGTAGTCACATTGTAGACCTCACTACATTAAACCAGATGTGACTCTTTTCATGCTTGTGAGCCATGAGACCCCAATGCTGTCTGTGTAAAACAATGTGAGGAAATGGCCTGTTTTTCTTTCATATGTTCCTCTAATGACATCACAGCAGGCAGATATTGTTGAAGCCGCATCCATCCGTTTCACTGCAGAGTAGATGTGCACTAAGAAATGTGACTGTTTTCTGCTCTAATGATCATGGCCAATTTATTCAAAACATTTAGCAAAAACACACTGCAGGACAAAACATGAACGCACGCTAAACCGGTGAAAAAATCTTTGCCTGTGCAATTTATTGTAGTAACGTTTCATTAAGGGTGTTTAAAGCATGTTATCAAACGTTACATTTTGTTTTTGTTAACACGAAAAATAATGAAGACAACCCGTTATGTAAACTTTACATTTCTGAGCATCCGAAATGACCTTTATACTGTAAAGACACTGGAAATGACAGCCTACAATGAAATTACTCATTACAGACTGTAGCAAGCGTTCGTGAGATCCTCTTAAATGTCCACACTGCCTGGTCAGTTTCTCAGAAAGCCTGTGGAATTTAAAAAGGCTGCAGCCCAGCCATGTGTCTGACTAAACACCACCAGTTAATAATAAGCACATTTTTATTAAGGCAGAAATAAACCTTGAAAGCATATTAATGCAGCATTACAAAAACAAGAACATAATTCAGAATAATTTCAAAACCGAAATTAATTATTAAGGCATCATGTGTGTTAAGACCAACAAGTGAAAGAAGCATTAAGACCACATGAATAATTAAAATTGTTCTAATTAGTAAACCAACAATTATAGCAAACAAGCCGGTTTACTAAGCCTTCAGCAGATGAAAAAGATGTCCTCCAGAATCCGACTCTCCTCCGGGTCGAGCAGTGATGGCTGGCTGGAGACTGGAGGGGACAGACGGCTCTGGTGGAGTGAAGGTGAGCTGTAATTCTTGTGGGATGAGGGCTTCATTCGGTGCCTCTCTGGGTTGGATACAGGGCTAAATATGTCTAACAGCTCAATTAAAGAGTCGCCCAACCTAACAGGAGAGAAAAACAATCATGACCCTGCAAAATTGTCCGACAGTTGACATCTGTTTAAAGAGATCGTCTACCCGAACAAGTGGAGGAGTAGGATAAAAACAAAACTTGTTTAGCATTGTGAACACTATGCAAATACACACAGCTTTGCCCTTGGATCAACCCAGAACATAAACAACATGTTGCATCTCACTACGCCAAAGAGTTCGCAGGCTTTGAAACATGTGGCCTTAGGGCACGTATAAAGAAAAGGCGAGCGAGGCTTCTCTCTGGTTCGAAAAGAATAAATAAATAAATAAATAAATAAAAGAATACATAAACAAAGATTAAGCTAATAAAGATTCAACCCCATCAGTTGAGGTGCTTAATGAATTATTCATGGAGTACAGGCGCGCATTTCAGATATAAAACATGAATTCTTAAAGCACGCTCCAGTGATGCTAACATAATTCACTCCTCATTCTAAACAGCATCGATTTGCATCCATGCAGCAGAAGGGATGAGTGGGTTTTGCTACAGATACGTGTGTGCCTCAAGTACTTCGGCTCCTGTGTGAAGCAGAAAAGCATGCCACCCATTGAGTGTCTGTGACATACGAAAGCGGTTTGTGATTCATGGTCGTGACAGACGTGATTATACAGGACTCCAATGAGAATGTGACAGGAAACACGCCGCCCTCCATTTTCCATCCTGTCTGACACTTTTTTAAAGGTCTGCAGTCTTAAATGTATCTGTCTGCTACACCTGAACATTTCTCACAGAAAGGTAAATAGAAATTAACGGCTGTCAGGACCTCAAATGTCCATCCTTCTTAGGCAACACATTAGCTCTGCCCCCAAACCTAGTGAGCTGTCTTGTCATCTAGGCAAGGCAGGCATAGGCAGCTGCCTTCCACAACAGCATGCTAATCAAGATAAATCTGAATAAAGAATAATGAAAGCTACAGCAGAATGAAGATTTTCAGCGTTTTAAATTGTAGTACGTTCACTAAAAGGTCACAAAGTCACATGAGCTCCTTTTATGTCCAGAAGCTTTGAAGTTCAACAGCCCCGTTCTCACTTAATGGAAAGAACGGCCCAGATGTCTGCAAAACAATGGAGTCATTAGGAAGAAAATAAAGGGAACTAAATAATGACAATTTCTATTGTGCTGTGCAAACCGTTCATTTAAAACCAGCTAAAACTAGATGAAATTATATTTAATATAATTGCACACACTAAAAGAAAACATACATTTTTGTTGTACTGGTAATGATGTAATTTTGTGTGTGTGTGTGTGTGTTTTAATTTTCTGCCAGGACATTATCCGTTAATTTTACGGACATTTCCATCAACCCTAAAACACAACACAACGCAGTGCAAAATTCAAAACACAGGTGTAAAAAAATCAACGCCTTCCACCTGAAGTTTCCATTCTGACTCCTCCCCTTTATACTGTCTATCTGTGCTGTCTAGGTTTGGATAGAGAGAACTGGTGAATCTCTGCACAGGTGAAGTTGGGCTGGAAGGCTGATGGATTCATCCCCAGGGTGTTGAACACATGTTCACGCCGTCAGCTCTGTGGGGTCCCTGAGCACCTGTTCTCCCATCTTGCTGAAACTGATGAAGGTGCCCCAGCTCTGGAAGACATCCTGCATTCTGCTGCCAAAGATTGGGCTCCCCCAACTTCCCTGAGGACCACAGACCAGTTGATCTCATTTCACACATCATAAAAACCTTTGAGAGGCTGGTTCTCAGACAGACCACCTGGAACCACAGTTACTGGTCTGATCCTGGACTCGCAATGCATATTGCCATCTCCGTAAAGAATACTAGCTATGCTGCCCTGCAGATCTTTTAAAAGAAGACATCTTAATAAGCCAACAGCGTCGTTATGCTAATGACATTTTGGAACAGCCTTCGCATCAGAGGCAAGCTTTAAAATCCTGTCTAAGTAGGCAGCTCACTGGCTTTTAAAACAGAGCTGATATCTCCTTCCACTTCTTCCTGCTGCGGCCACCCACAGGTTTCTTCTATATGAAACCCAAGTCAGGATTAACAACACAGCACATGTAAAGCCTTATTCATGGATCTATTACAGCCGTAGCATAAATATATGGCTAATGTTTACTCGCACCTTTTACTGTTATCATTTTAAACCTTGTTCCAGTAATGCTGACAAAACCAGAAAAGACTTTGCGCTGAATGTTTCTGTGTATTCTCTTTAACGTTGCTATCACTTGTACAATGGACATTGCATTTTAAATGTACGTATATGTAATTTACAATGCAACAAATATGTTTGTAACATGCATCAACCTCGATTCACCCGTCGCAAACCATTTGGAAAAATAAATTAATTTTCTTCTGCGTTGAACATCAGCGGTAACCTCATACACTCACCCGCGGTAAAAAGTTGCGAATATTTCATGACATCATAACAGATCAAGCCGCTTAATGCTCCTTTGCTTTTAAGCCTGAAACTTGAATCTAGGTTTCGTTTACATCTGTCCTATAACAACGATAGTAATGTCCAATTCCAGAATCTCATTTCAGTACTTCAGCGAATGACAATCGATAGCCATCCGGCGATTCTTTTGCACATCTGCGAGAGCAGAAGAGAGAGAGCGCGCTTACACTGACGGTGGATGGCCGGTGGGGTGGGACTTTGGCAAGGCTCCCTCTTGAAATGTGAGAATTAGCATTTTTATTTGTTGATTTATTTAACGGACAGGCCTCTCAAACAGCCATCCATCAACGAACCACACTGCCGATATGAATAATGCATGTCTCACCGCCGGTCACAATCTATAACAAGGGATGGGGTAGGTGTAGTTTGGGCGGGGGAGGGGGCTGTAAGGGTGTTGGTGGGAGGAAACTGTCAGCGAGAATGCTAATGTGTTTAGCAGTCATATTTACCAAAACGCTTTCATTGCTTTTCACACGGTTCACTGGCGAATGACCACACGACATTAATATCACTTAAGGGGAGGTTTTCTAATCCCAAACGCTATCGCTTCGTTTAACGGATCAGCTAGAGGTTGGGGACGAAGGCCAAGAAGTCAGAAAAAAGACAAGCTTAGAAAAGCTGCTGAAGAGAGGAGCGAAAAACAGAGAAAGCAGCAGAAAGACCTCGATTCAGGTTCTACTTCAATAAATCCAAACAAAAGACGGTTTATCAGTTTCCTCTCCCCCATACTCCAGTTATTTTACTGTTCTCATTAAAAATGTCCGTTACGCTTGACTGACCCCTTCATTTGTAGCCCAAACAGTAATATAAAAATCCTAAACGACAAATACCGACAACTGCATGTCAATTTTGCTTCCAATCAATAGTGAGCTGAGGGGAGGCACAGGCCAAAGGCAGGAGCACTGACATTTTTCACTGCGCTTCTTTCAAAACAACCCTGAAAAATTTAATAAGACAGTTTCAAAATAAACAAATAAATGAACTGAGTTTACAAAAGACAGGCCGAACTGCACAGGTTTATTTAAATGTTGAAAGTAAGGCTTGATATGCACGTTGTTTGACAAGTTTTGCGGAACAAAAAAATGAAAGGTAAAGTTTTATCAATCTGACTCTCTGCCACCATTCCAGACCGTGGTGGACGGCTGCCAATGTGCTGCTATGTGCTTGCTGAGGTTTTCCAAATCATTTTTAGCTAAATTATTGGGTAGTTTGATACATATAGTTCAGTACGTTAAAGTAGCAAATGTAAATGTAATATATACTGTAAATATAATAAAAATGTAAATGTAAAAAATGCAAATATACAAAATTATAAAAATGGAAATCTTTCGCACTTTTGCATTTTTTTTTTGGCTGAGCTAACCGCAATGCTTTGTGGGATTGTCTTCCTTGTAAAGTGATGCTGCCATACAAACTAGCCAAAAGAAAGTTTCAACAGATTCCTCCTCAACAAGCCACAATTAGATGCGTGTTATTATGCGATAAGCAGAATTTCAGAGTGAACACAATCAGCGATGGAGTTCACATCGCCCAAGGTTAACACCAATCAAAGAAAACTACCTGGATCGGGTTGAGTGAAATGTTACGATCTCCAGCGTCAGGAAAAAACACATAACATCAATAATCATTTTCATTTACATGATTTTTTCAAAGCTTAATTCCTTTTAAGCAAGCACGCAGTAATAAAGCACTGTATTGATTCAACGCGGGGTGATGGGGACAGCCGTTTCCATGGCAACGAACCCGAGTCGGTCCATCACTCAGCCTGGTGGCAACAGACCTCTGGCTTCTCAAAATAACAAAAACTATAAAAAAACTACACTTCATTGATTTCCTCCAATCAGATTTGAGTTTGAATTATGCAAAGAAAGCCTTCCAGACAGCGAGCTACAATAAAATATTTATCGTCTGTATATAAACCGTCCGTGGTGCTTGTTAGTGTAAGCATGGTCAACTCATTAGAGTTCACGCTCCCATTTGGAATTAGTGTGTGAGGGAGATTTCCCATGATGCTCTACTGCTCTTCTAAATCAAATTGTGATTTGCATGCCAGATTTACAGAAATATGTTTAATTGAAGAGGGATTTCAGTTCCAATTTTGTCTTGTATCTTTGACTCGATGCTTCAAGTCTAAATGAAAGGTGAATCTGAATCTGAAACGGCTACTTGAAATTCAACAGTCTGACTGTTCATTAAAACACACATCGCTGCTCCAGTCTTACTTCACATTTGGCCTCTCTCAAGTTCCCTGGTACATATTAAGTAAATGGGCGCATGTCAGTTTTGACACTCTTGCTATGCGTCCCGCAAATATCATTGCTGCACACAAAGTAGACTAATTATCGCAGGCGCTTTAAAGTTGCGACTTTGTAATAAAACGCCTGAGACAAAAAGGAACACCCTAATGCAAAACATTCACCATAACATATAGCGCAGAAAGAAAAAGACAATTACTTCTGAAGACTGTAGTTTTTTTTACTAGAAAGGAAGAGAAATAGGCCTTACAAACGAGTTACAAATAATTCGCATTTTTCAGAGATGGCACGCTAAACGAGACACGCTTTTGCTTTCGCAGTGGGGGCTGGGAGAGGGAAAAAAGACATGCTGTCACATTAATTACCTTTCCACGTTAAAAGAAAACGGTAATGAATTTCCTTCCCTGTCCCAGAGTGTGTCTCGCGCTAGCGGTCAGTGATTCATTCTTTGCCTCACTCTTTCTCATTAAGCCGAGGGAGGCGGCGCGTTATCGGCCCGGGCTGGAAGACTGGCTTCAATTACACCTGCTGCTGGGTCCTGCTACGCTAGCTAATGGGACTCAGCTTGGCTCCTGTCAGCCTCTGCGCTGGCCGGCAAAAATCTTCATTTAACTCATCAAACAGGCCTCGCGCTGCGTTCAGCCTGGACCGGCTTCCTCTGTTGCTTCTTCGTTTTCTCTGTTTGATTTGCTTGGCCCATATATCACTGCCCCTGCCCCTCCTCTTCCCTCACAGTGTTGCATTGAAAAGCTCTATCACATAGGCAGAGACTCCAAAAACACAATTAATACATAGGCTTGGCTCCTGCTGTACTGTTAAGCCAAAATTGCTGTCATTTCCCTCTGTTGACTCCCTCTGGAATTGAACTTGTTAAATTGTATTTACTTGTAAAGGGCCTTTCATTGAGTTTCCTGAGAGCGGTTTCTCTCCAGCATCAAGATTTTTTCCCCATCTTTAAATTGAAATCGCAGCCTCTACACTGAATCACACAGCGGTGGCTGAGTGACCGAACTGTCAAGTGCCAAAATTAATAGTTCTGCGTATCTAAAAATACAAGCGGAGTGAAAAACACAACAAGTGGATGGCATGGGGAATTGGATTGGTTGCAATGAATTAGATGCAAGTATGAAGAATTCTATCTATATCAGGGGAAAACAAGGAATTGTAATGAAACTTAAGGGACACCGAACTCACCTGGAGGCCTGTGGAGTGCTGGGAAGGCCAAGGGGAGGAATTACAGAAGGAGCAGATGTCCGGAAGCATTCAGGAACCACAGGAGATGTGGCCATATCCTTCCTGCTAATGGAGATCTCTACAGGGAGGAAATAAAGAATACTTGAATGTGGATTTAATATGGACTTCCAATTAAGGAGATAAAAGCAAACACAGTGAAGAACTGCTTACTCAAACTTTTCTTATATACATTTACAAACATACCTTGAGAAAGCTTGTGTGCAGGTTGCTGGAGATTTGTTTCGAGCTCCTGTGACCGGCTGTGATTTAAAGGCTGCTGGACACTCACCCGCGGAGTCTGTGATTCTCTTACTTCACTGCTGAAATAGGTCTATATTTATAGATATTCTTTTTTTTTTGAGTGTCTGAAATGTATTTGAAAATTAGCTTTACCTGTGTGCTTGGTCAACAACAAAACTGGACTGTGGACCTTTGTTAAAACTGCTGGCTCCATTTTGATGTTTCTCAAAATTGGCTTTTTGCTGAAGCCTTGGAAAGAGTATACAAAGGGAAGATGCATTAATAAGACAACTCTGCATTAATATGCATTAATAAGACATTGTTTCAGTTGAAGTACGCAAAAGCAAATGCGTAAGCAAACGGCCCATGGCAGACTCATACTTGCTGTAGTGAAGGTGCGACTGGTGGAGCTGTTGGTTTTGTAGTAAAAGTTTCTCCTCTTGTAGAGCCAGCCGAGCTTGAATTCTTTCCCTTTCCTCCTCCAGCTGTTTCTTCTGCAGAAGAAGACGTTGTCGTTTCTCCTCCCAGTTCTCCCGACCTAAAGGGGTCTCTGGTTCAGTTTGATCCATGCTACGCAGGCTGCCGCTAACCTCCCTGTGGCGCTGATGAGAAACGTCGGGTTCAGGACCACCACATACCCTCGAGTCATCACAGGTCAGGGGCTTCCTGTCGGAGAACCTGTGAGACCTGAGATCACTGCCTCCACTTTTAGAACATTCATGATGGCCGTGTCTGTCGTGGACTTCACAATTCTGCTCAATCCTGACGGAGGATGCGCTAAAAGTTCCCTTTGAGAAAGAATGAGCACCTTCCACTGGACCTTTATCTGCTCTGCTTCCAGATGAAGGAAGGTCCAAGTAAGATCCATCTAAAGCCGTCCCTCTCCATCCCCCACAGCAGGATCTTCTGGGTATCGCGTCACTGATTTGAACCTTTGGGATGGAACAGAGGTGGAGAAAGCATGTCTACATGTTACCTTTGAACTTTTAATCATGTGGCACAAAGACGACCATACACAGCAGGAAGTCAAGAAGGTGGTCTCTCCCGAAAGAGGACACAGAGACTCAAGGTCAATCACTAGATAAACATTCAGGACAAAGGAGAATCATTCGCCTCTGAGGGGACGCAGGCGGGACACTGACTAATTCAAGAGGGGGTCATGAGGCATGTAAACATACATTACTCACAGCCAAGGTCCAAAGAGGACAAGCTCATTTCCCTTATAGTAGCTTGAGGACAAAGGTGAACAGGGTGTATAATGTATGCTTATACCCGAACTAAACCAATATTAGTTCTTCAATAGCTGATGTAACGTGACATACACATACAGAGATGATAGAGTATATAATGTTATATAGGACGGGTGACACTTATCAACACTTGTGACTTTTTGTTCTTATTTTGTTACAGCTTTTTAGTATTTTTCGTGACAGTGCTTTAATGGGGATGAATCTGAGCATGGTGACAGGTTAGCGCATAACAAACGCTATGAGTGTCAGCACATTAAAACCTTGTCTGAGATGCTGCATGTCTAAATTCAACCCCTTCAAAGCACGGCCATCAAAACAAATGTGGTAACAATGGTAACAAATTTACCACATTCAACGAATTTCCAGACAATGAACTGTCGGACTGCTTTAAATTGGCTGCTGTGAGCAATGCTGCCGTTATTATGCGTTATCCATAAACCTGTCTTTTATGAAGACTATCATAGTTTTGTGCAATAAAACATACGGATGTTTAGTCTTTTTATTTTAAATCTGTCAGTTACCCTGTTGATGCCTGCACATATCATCCATGTATCTATAAAATAATATTCAAACAGGGTGTGTTGCATTCAGTGTGTAATTTCTGGTGGTCACTATGTCAGGTTTCAAACTAACACATTCTGTTCCACTCTGCTGGGTTTTGTCTAGATGTTTTTTAATGAAGAAATGCATCCTGGGTCCACGTCTCCTTGGAAACATGTCTGATGGGCATCTGACGGACATAACCCTAAACCGGTCTAATTACATGTGTTCCTAAAGACCTGCTTAGTAAATCAGACAGCCTAACAACTAGTTGATTTTAAAAACTCATGTTTCAAAAACACAAGATTAAAAAATCTCGTAGCTCTGCACATCTACTATATAACGTGAATAATATGTGTTATTCACGTTCCTGCAGCTCAAACAGTACAGCATGCTAGCAGTGTCAACTAATGTCAAAGGTTTGATTCTCAGGGAATGCACGAACTGGTAAAATTGTATACCTTGAATGATGTAACCTGTAAGTCACCTGGGATAAAAAGCATCTGCCAAATGCATAAAATACACAATACAATTGAGTTATTAAAAATAAGCCAATGTCTCACTAACATGGACTAACCAAGGTCATAGGGCACAATGAACAATCAGGAAATAATCCAACATTGAAAAAAAAAATAGGGGATGGAATTTGTGCACAGCCACTCTTGGCCTCTCAGTACTCACCTTGCTGTGGGGGCAGGACTGATTGAGCAGGGTGATGGACTTGTTGAGTTTCTCTTGCTGCTGGGAGAGGTACTGCTGATAGAGTCCCAGCAGCTCCTGACACTCTCTGTACTGCTGCTGCAGGCCTGTGCTGCGGGTCAAGGGTCAACACGCACTGAATAACTCTGCCGCTGTTCCCACTTAGACTAAAACTCTCTCTCCTTCCAAGCTAGACACGGTAATCCATTTCCCTGAACGTGGTGTTGCCAACCTAATGCTGAGTAGGCAACAGACTGTATGCGGCAAGTAAAAAATGAACAAACCTTCTTTAAGGAATACAAATGGTGCCCCAAAGGTACCTGGTCCCTATAAAAGCAGCTGTACGCCAAGCTAAAAACCCAAATATATCATTTCAAGTCCCAGAACTATCATGAGGCACAACAGACAAAACAAATACCATTTTACTTCTAAACTCCGTGTTTTTAACATAATAAAAGTTCAAATCCTAGAAGAGCATTTCATAATAATGGGTTACTGGCTAGCTGGTCTGCATGTTTATGACCTTTTCGCAACAAAAAAAACCTGAACTACAGCATTTTAATAATCCGTCATTTTGTTATTTGCACAGATGGTCATTTCTGATTCAATTTATTGCATATAATAATGACAAAAAATAATATTAATAATTTGCTCCACCTCTGAAACTTTAACATTATCCAATCAAGCATAGAGTATACTATTGTCCTACATTTTATTAGTGTATGTTCTGTGTCACATTACAAAAGCAAATGCTAGTAAAATCCTCTAACAAAGTGTCGAACCAAATACAGAAATATATTTATTACATGAGCTAAAAATTACATTAGAGCTAAAAATGTAGCTCTAAAATCTCAGGCAACTTGCATCCAACTGGAAAAGCACAAATCTAAACACCCTAAAATAAAAATCCATTGACCAAGTGGAATTAAATCAAGAAAAGTATAAACTACTACTTTTATGGAGAACCAGTCTACACTTTCATGGCCACATATCAGGAAAGGGAGACCAGGCAGCCCTCTAGTCCAGCTCCTGACATTTGAGTATCTCTGGCTTAATCCCAGCAGCCAATACCTGGAATCATGTTTGTGACTTTTTGAAAAAATGAGGAGAGAGAAGAAGAGAAGAGCACTGCTGAGGAAAGATAGAAGCATTTCTGTAGGGCGAGGGCTTCACACACTCCTCCATCTGTGTCTGGCTGGGCCAGGGTGGGCAGGATGCCAGGCTGTGAGACAGAGAGAGCTGGCACACATGCAGGACTGGGCAGGGCTCAACTGATCTGGAGCAGAACCACATCCACACCGACTAATGACAGAATGACGCTTGCTTACTCACTTACAAGCTCTGCAGAAATCCATTTGGTAGATCTAATTTTCCAGCTTGGAAAAACAATGGCTGCAATAGAACTTTTCTCTGTCTCTTCTTAATAATCAGCCCGACTGTGGAGCACACGAGCTCAGCTATCATCATAAAACCTCAAGGCCCAGAAACTCTGGAGAAGCAACACAGATCAAATCGGCTGAAAGTTAGAAAGTTATAGAGATTATTTATAGGCTTCATATCTCTGCCATTACTATGTCAATACACACTAAATTCTCCTTCTGCTCAACACTCTCACAATCCAATACTCATAAAATAAGCATGGTAAATCTTACCGAAAAACAAGGCTTGGGTTTGAAGTCTCCATAATATTCTAGAGTTAACAGTAACAAGATGTGGTATGGTAATACAATACAAAAACAAAGCAGTATGTCATGGGAGACTGTGTATTTCTGTGATTTTACCACAGTTAGAAGGGCATTTTACCACATTGTTAAGTGCATCATGGTAAAATCACCATAATCAAGGTTTTAGTGGTAGATTTTAGTGGACTTAATGGTCAATAAATAATTATATTTGAAGCTGCCGTCCATAACTTTAGCCTCTCTATCGTTTGAAACATAAAGTTGCAGGTTATTTTACGTACTTTTCTTTAAGTTTAAGTGAAAAAAGCCAAACTGACATTTCCTGTGAAATGAGACCGACAGTGAATTGGGGTAAGGTAAGAAGACCGTTTTGAACACTTATCTGTTATGTATTTGCTCTACAGAACTGATTCTGTTTTTTGTGTAGCCAAACAAAGTTACGGATTGCAGCTTTAATGATGATAAAAATCACAACAAACTGTTCCATGCAGCATAATTAGCTGTTTACAGTTAGCAAGAAATATGGCTTATTTAAATTCATTACCAGTCAAAATTTTGCATACACCTTACCTTCCCTTATTGTTACTATTTGTCACATTTTAGAACAATAGTCAAGTCGCTTCAGAAAAGCCATCCTTTGATAGATTACAGCTCTGCAAACTCGAGGTGTCTTTAATACAGTTTCCATTTTTTAATTAAAATTTCTAAAGTTTGTAAAGAAATTCATATGCAGGCAAAACGTCTGTCTACAAAACAAATTTCAAACATTTACACGTAAGCCTTTGAATCAAACAGTTTGTGAGATCGTAAAAACCTAATTTAAGGCAACTGTGCCAAACGTTTGACTAGTAAATGCACAAGTAGTCACAATTGTGCGTTTTTCGCATTTTATGACAGTTTTAAACATACCTCAATGTTGCGATTTTACAGCCCAAATTATCATTGCATAAAAGAGCATTTACATTTACTAAAACTGCTAAAGGCATAAAGGTAAACGTTGAACAGCAATAAACCATAAAAATAAGAAAAGCTATCCTTGTTGCATCAAACTTTCCTCAAAATGGCTGTTGACAATTGAGAGTCCTTGTTAATGATGTGGGTGGAAGTATCTTATCTTTAAGACAAGTTTATTTATTTCGGCTCATTCAAAATCATTAGCATCCTGTTGTCAACGAATGACGAACTGCTCAACACAGACACTCCACCATAAATACACCTCTCATTTGTAATGAGAACCGAGAGCTTGTCTCCCAGGCAGAGCGCATCACATGCAGGCATCTACCTCCCAGCTCACGAGACGCTTCTGATACTCCGATAGACAGGTTGGGAGTAAACACACATATTAATACATTAACAGAAGGGCGTGGAGAAACGCTCCGCGTCTGGTAATCTGGAACGACTGGAGCGGGACTGATAAGATTCTGTCCTGCGCCCCGCTGCGCAGGCACCTTCGTTGGCTGCCGGCCAATCAGAGCTCATTGCGAAGGCCTACACCAGGAGAATAGAAAGCTGCAGGCATAATGTCTCCGCCCCCATCCAAAAATACACAAAATCAGAGTTTGCATTCGATATTTCAGACAGGCGCTGTCAACATGATTCACTCCCCTGTCAAACTGCACAAAAATAAAATAATGAAATCCACCTCAAGGTAGAACAAAATCGTGCCGAAGAGAATATTTTACAGAGCCACACGCCTCCTGGCCAAACAGACTTTGTATGCGTGTAAGTTGTGATGTAAATCGATATGCGAAAGTCCACACGACTGCATACTTCAATTGAAATAACATCAAAAATGGTTCACCAAGCCACTGATGATTTCATTATTTATATACCATGAGACTTCATTTACTGCAAGCATGTGGTTTATTACTTCTAATGATTAATGTGTCTGGAAAGGTAATTGCTCATAAACAATATGCGAGTGGTGGGTTTGTGATGAAATGTTGTTTCAGTGAAGATTTCGCCCTTACTTAGAAACCCGCCTGGATCCAAGAGCTCAGAACTAGTCAAACAAACAATTACAAAGTCTTCTAGCGCTCTGATCCATCCGAGGCGTTCGGAGAAACGACCATGCAAACTTCAATAAGATTAATGATATTGATGAATGCATTCAGCTTTTCCTTTGTGTCTTCTATGGTTCTTGATGTAAATTCTTTGTGAAGAACAAAGATTGTGGGCTTCTCTGTAATGGAATCTACCGCGCAGAGACGTGGTGTAGAATGCCAAAGACAGGCTTGAGAAAATTCTAATTTCATTCCGTACACGAGCTTCAAATTCTTCCTACGCACAGAATGTAAGTTATAATTTTTTCCTCCTCCTACGTTTCAATGCGCGAGGAGATATTTTCTCTTGATAAACCTGATCTTGGAGGATAAGATGGGGTGATTGTACGAGCGGTTATTCTATGCAAACCTCCACAAGTATGTTTGAGGTTTTTGTTTCCCCCTTAACCTTTAAGAGCAACTGTGTGAGTCGGCAGCTGTCTGATATCTTCAGAGACTGCCCTGCCTCCGCAGGGGGTGATCATACAGTTTGTCTTGCACTACAATCTCTTTTTAATGGAGTTTAGAATTTTAGTGGAAATGCCAGGCCAGGGAGCCAAAGTGCAGTTAATTGAGTTGAGCTCACGTAATTTCTGAGCCCTCCTGCCAAATCTGCAATTTAGCAGCCTGCGATTACTCTTCATATTTCACAGCGTCGGGCGAAACCGATGGTTAGCCACGTCTTTTGACCAGAGTAGGATCACACGAGCTAGAGGAGCCACGAGAATGATAAAGCGAGCATTGGAACTGTGAGAAGTTTGTGATGTGCCAGCCGGATGACAGGTTGGCACAAGAAGAAACCCACGCTGTTCCCAGCAGTCATGTGATCAGTGCCAGCGCTTTCAATTTCAAACGAAAATAAAAAGCAGTCCGACCCAAACCAAGGACGGGTCCAATCCCTAAACGCAAGAACTGGCATCTATAACAGTAAATATTAAATGCAGAGGAACGACAAAGAGACCGCACGCTGTGTTTATGTTAGATACCACAGCATTGTGACACAAATAAAGCATCTTTCCTGTAGTTTAACTGGTAGGGCATTGTGTTAGCAGCGCAAAGGCTGTGGGTTCGATTCCAAGGGAACATATGTACTGATAAAATGTATAGCTTGAATGCACTGTAAGTCACTTTGGATTAAATCTGCCAAATACATAATTATAAATGTAAATGTAAACTTTCCAATATTTACAAACACAAAATACACTTCGGCATATAACTTAACACGTCTACTTCTGCAGAACATTTAAGGCCAAAGAAAATGAATCCTCAAGCTATTAAACGTGGGTGTCATTTAAAACTGTCTCAATGACGTCCTGTGGTCGTTTCCCCTGCAGCAGTCACGACAGGGCTAAACATGGCTCAGTGCTTAGACAACACTGCCCCCTGTTGGTCTGAAAACACACAACAGTCCTTTATTTTCTGTCGCACGTCTCAAATGTGTTGACTGTGATTTGAGTCACCACGTTTTGAAATGCATGAGTCTATTTGAATTACTTACACAAACATGAATGTCTATCTTTTTACATAAATATCGCCAGAAGGGTGACAGCTCAATGGGAAAAACAGTGTAACAGTAAAAATAGACGATCTGCCAGTTATAAGTGCACTCAGGTTTAACACACAGGTACAAATCTTCATATTCTGCCCCTCTGATTCCACCCTACTATTCAAATATTTTACTGCAATTTTATAATTACAGTACTTGCAAGGGGGTTGATATAACCTTTAGCCCAAAGTATTACATTTCATTCCATACAGGGTAGACGATATCTTTTCACAAACAGCTTTTGTTATGCTGGTTAAAAGAGCAATCTGAAGGGAAGATGGGATCTTATGCTTTCAAAGCCAGCTTGAAATTGCTTACCTTTAAAGTTAGATATCTTTGCATTGGGAACTGTGCTTGGTGTTTTAGCACCTGTTACCATATAGCCAAAAAACACAATGTTTGACACTACAAATACTGATATTTCCCACAGGAAATGCACTGGTGTTTCCTATACGCACTGCAAATGTAGTTTAAAAGAAGCATTTTTATAGTTTCTTAAGTAAATGTATTGAAAGGATACTTTCTCTCTCGTGTACAATGACTTGGTTTTGTTGCTCCAGCTGTTGGATTTTCTTCTCAAAGGTCTCCTGTTCATCCTTGAGCTTTTGTTCAGATTCCTCCTTCTCCTCACTGACTCTGAGGGACACAAATAAACATCAGAAACTTCATTGTATCAGACACTTTTAACAGCTGATCATGCAGAGAATCACAATGCCTTAAGAACCACTGCAATTGTTCATTCATTGTAAAATGTATCAGATCACCAAAATGAGAGATCTGCAGGGCTTTACCTGGCCAGCTCCTGGATAAGACTAGCAATCCGACGTTTGTCCTCTGGGCAGAGGTCCTTCAGTGATGGCTTACTCATGCCTTGGGCACTGCCGGAAAGCACCTAGAACAGAAACTTAAAATTTTATTTCAATTCATCAATGAACCCTGAATGAATTTATGCCTGACGATCTAGATTTGCATTTCCTGAAGGAAGGTTTAGAGCTTGACCTGTGATGGCCGATAAAGACCAAGCGCAATTCAGTATGCAAATATTACCCGGATAAACCAGTCAAAGGAATTTCGGAACCATTGGAAAAATTTGTTTTAGGAAAATTGTGCTCACCTGGCCTGAGGGGAGAGAAGGCAGGGCCGGTCCTTGTGCAGATGTAAAAGTTTTAGATTTGGCTTCATTAGAGGAAAACTTCTGAACTGAAGCTTTTCCTGTGGAATTCTGCATTGCCAAAGGTACACCTTGTTTCTTTCCACTTTTATCTATGCTGCTAGTTTTTCTTTTAACTTTTCCCTCTGTGTTATTTGCTGGACCGAACTTCACGCCCATATTCCTGCTCATGCCTACGAGAGATACGTAAAGACAGTTTCAAACAGGGGACAGACTGATCCAACATCACCATGACTGTGTGTCTACTCACCCGTAACAGGACCCACAGGCTGCTCCTCATCTGATTCTGCACAAGTTAAAGAAAAATCTCTACTCACAGCAATGGTTGACATACGCAAAGGCATTTATATACACACACATATACATATACATATATATATTCTCCATGGCAACTTTGAAATCAAGCAAAACTCAAACTTTATCTGGTAAAAGCGGGTTTATCAGACAGAAATCTCATAAAACACTAAAGACAACAGCACACGACTGCAGTTTTACTACAGTATTACTGTAATATAAGTAACAATGTCATTCTGTGTGCTTTTGTACTGTAGTGAAGCTTGCTTTCCATCCACTGTAGCATTGCAGCATCACAGTTCACACAGTACAACACAACAGTAATAGTTAATAGCTAATTCGTAACAGTTTACATGCTGGAGTTAAAACAGTTCATATTTATATATAATTTAGGCAGATATTAGATCAATACAAGGTAACAGGACTAGTGATCTCTGCCACTCACAGATTAGCACAACACAAGATCAGCAGACAACCGCTAACAAGCGGCTAGTTATCGTTTAAAGAAATATTTACACGAACAAATTTGCATTATTAAACAAACGACAACTGACATGGAAAACCAAAAGTCGGATAAATACAGAGGATACTGTCACGAGTCCAGTAAAACGCGTAACCATTACCGCCCTCAGCAACAGCCGCCATATTGAAACAACCGCCAGCTCCCTGTGACGTCACAACGCCCGTCCCCTTGCGGAATCTGATTGGTCACGCGCGGCGCCGTCCCGTCCGGGGACGCTATTGGTCGAAGCGCACGCCTGTCATTGTCGGGGCCAACGGGAGTGGAGGACCGCAATGTTTTGGTTCCGCGTGCGCGGTGACGTCACGGCCGGCTGGCGTAGCGGTGCATATAAGCGGCCGCTGCGGGATTTGTGTTACAATATGGAGGATGCGGAAGACGACGGCTCGTTTAAGGGCTTTGTAGACAAACTCACCCTCGGTGTCGCCCGTGTTTTAGGTGAGTGCGGGGTGCTTAACGTTAAACGTTGCGGTCTCTTAACACCAGCGAGGCTGCATTGCTGTCTAAGTGTTTCTGATGCAGACCAGCGTCAAATGTCTGCCATTCCAGATTCAATTTCCCCAGATTTTGCATGTGCAAACGCGTTGCATTATTTGCGTTATTTGCATTATTTGCGTTATTTGCGTTATCGTTATTGCATTATTTGCGTTATTTGCATTATTTGCGTCATTTGCATTATTTGCGTCATTTGCATTATTTGCATTGTTTGCGTTATTTGCGTTATTTGCAACATTTGCGTCATTTGCATTATTTGTATTATTTGCGTCATTTGCATTATTTGCGTCATTTGCATTATTTGCATTATTTCACTTCACTATTTATTTGTGTACATTTGTGACAGAGAGCCTGCCGGGTGTGCTGGATGTGCGCTTTGCAGAGAAAGCTCCTGCAGAGAAACGGTGCCTCCTCTCTTGGGAGCAGGTATGAATGTGTTTTAATAAAAACAGAAATTCATTGTTTCTTTTATTATTCTTTCTTATTTCAGTTCTCTGTAGTTCGTCTCCATTCCTCTGTTTTCTTTCTTTCTCCTCTCTCTCTATTCTTTACATATATATTTGGATAAAGGTTGAATAGAGATGTATATACACACACCACACAACCTCACTTCAGATAATCACTTGTAAAAGTTATGTCCTATGTAAAAAAATGAACAGATCTTTGATACGGGGATGTTCATACCGGATTTTTGTGCATTCTTCAGAAAAACAACTGTGCTTTGCCTGAAGATCTCAGAGATTTCTATCTCACAACAGACGGCTTCACACTTGCCTGGAATTCAAAGCTGGAAAGTGAGCATGCTGATACGTTAACTGATCTCTAATAAACTTATTAGACTTTAATGCATCGTGTTGTTTATGACTAGTTAGTAGCCTTTAACTATACAGTATATGCATTGTATTTATTTAACAGATGAAGTGATCTCAGTGGGTTGCATGGTGATCAACAGTGTGGCCCAGCTACGTCCTCTCCTGCAGTCAAATATATATTCCCTCCCTAATGCACCTACTTTATCTGACCTCGACATTGATGGCTTAGAGGGTGAGATTATTTAAGTCTTGTTGTGTTTTAGTAACCCATCACCTCTATTGCATTCTGGTTCAGTGAAAGTTGTATTATTGGAATATGTAAATCATTTTTTAGATTGTGAGTTTGATTCCCAGGGAACACATACTATAAAAAACATGTATATGCAATGTAAATCACTTTGGCTAAAAGCGTTTGCCAAATGCATAAATGTAAATTTCTCTGTTTTAGAATCTGATGGTCCTGATCAGCCTCACTTTGATTCTCGCAGCCGCATCTTTGAGCTGGACTCCTGCAATGGGAACGGTAAAGTCTGCCTGGTTTACAAGAACTGCACTCCAGGTAATGATGTTTTCCCCATATAATCTAGAAATCTGTATATGAGATGGTATACAAAAGGTTTATATCATTACATTAAAGTACCATCTGACCCATCCTCCATGCCCGCTGGCTGCGTCTGTGTAGGTGTAATGGCCCAGCATTGTGAGGTGTGGTTTCTGGACCGATCTCTTTTCTGGCATTATCTCACCCACTCCTTCACTGCTTACTACCGGCTTATGATCACTCATCTGGGGCTGCCAGAATGGCAGTATAATTTCACTCCCTATGGCCCCAGTCCACAAGCTAAGGTAAGAAAGTCCAAGCTAATTAGTAAGAGCTTTCTTGGATACACTTATTATGTTCATTGAGTTTAGTTCATTTGTAGACATTTAAATATGGTGTTAGATATAAATAGAATATAATTAGATCTTTTCATGCAGCAATGGGCCGCCCTCTACCAGCCATTGACTTTCCATGTGGAGCCCCATCCAGATGCAGCCGGTGAGTTTGTATTGAACAAGCTGGATCCAACTAAAGCATTCCGAGGCAAGCCCAAGCCACCTACTCCGAAAAAGAAACAACAAGCACAGGTTCCAGCAGCCACTAAAGGACAGGCGGTCTCAGGAAGACACAGCGTTATTAAACGATGACTTTGCCAATGACGATCTAAAACCTATGGAATGTTCTCTCATACAAGCATGTTGGCTGTACTGTTGTATACTTGATATGTATTAAAAATCAGACCCTGACAGTCCTGAGTCCTGATTCTTAACTTATTCCTTTATAGCTCAAACGCACACTTACATTCACTGTGAACGTTGGCCTGAGAAATGTACCCCAGGTATAAGTGTCTTGCCCAGCATCTGTATCACATGATAGGCTGGAAACTGCCTGATTTTCCCTAGTGGAAATGGCACTTTCTTATCATGGTCCCTGTACCACTGTTAGTCCTTGAATCCAGCTGGTCTGAGAGGTACACTCACATACAGTTTATATCTTCGTACTCCCATTCTTGAACACATTTTGGATCCTTTGTAAATAGCGTCTCAGTGCAATCAGGGTGGTGTCGCTGTACAAATGCTTTGTAGAGTAAAGCCCCTATTACTCCTCCAAACAGGTAAGCCACCAGAGGGACCCCCACCAGCCATGTAGAAAGAGAGTGCGGTAATATACTGTAAATGATTTGTTGATGTACTAATATAAATTATGTCCATGTTTGTTTTTTCTCCACTCATGCCTGAAGATTATAATGTTTGTTCAGATTGTGCAGCTGTAGCATGAAATCGACAAAGTCAATAACTTTATTATATGAAGTAACTATAATTTAGACATGGAATTTCAGTGATAATACACCATGTAACCAGACCCATGTTCAATCAAGCCGTAATCTATAACTTTTTACTGTCCAAACTTGTTAAAAACAAAATTGCAAGTTACACCCAAAATTAAAATTCTTCCATCACCTACACCCTCATGCCATTCCAAACCTGTATCACTTTTGTGCTACTACTGAGGAACACAAAAGAAAACACTCTGAAAAACATATTGGTAATCGCACAATGCTCACATTTCTCAAAATATCTTCTTTTGTATTTCACAGAAGAAAACAGTCATACAGGTATGAAACGTATGGAAAGTTATGATTGATTATTTTCAACTGGAATGTGACTTCCTGATGTTCACATCTGACTGATTTAAAGCTGAGAAAGACAGCATGTCAATCAATAACATTTATAAATATTTGACAATTTTTATAAACTTTGGAACTGCTCAAACAGTTTGTAACACCTTTCTTAGAATAAATCATGTATGGCGGTGCCTCTCTCAGATGTTTATTTTCATAATTTAGAGGTTAAAAACTTTAAAAAGCAATGCCTCTACTAGTATTTAACAACAATCGTGTTTCCAGAAGTGACCTTGGACTGCAGACTATTGAGTCCTATAATAGCAGAAGATAACAGGGCCTCAGTAGTTTATGGCCTGGACTGTGTGTTAGCAAATATAAAATGTGTCAGAGATGTATTCAATCATGAAATAATTCTTTATGAAGTATATGGAAACAGTTTACACGCTGCACTAAATCAAGACTAAATCAGGAATTGGTAATTTTGCCATTCTGCAGCTCAACTGGCAGAACACGGTGCTAGCAACGCCAAGGTCATGGGTTCAAATCTCAGGGACATGCAAAATGCACTGTAAGTCGCTTTGAATAAAATCGTCTGCTAAATGTGTGAAAGCAAATGTTTTGACAAAATTTAGCTGCTGTCTTAGACAGCCAGCTGAATAAATCTAAGGGACTGTTTTAATAGCCACAGCCTGAAATAAGACATTTCTACTATAACAGAATATTTGAGGTGGGACTCTGAAATACTCTTACAATAGACTGGTCAATAACATTGTTGTCTATGTTTCTTTCCTGTCAATTCTATCTTACTTAGTTATGAGTTCACACAGAAGCGAGGATGTGTGTTAATATTCATGTGAAAACATCAGTTTATATTTTGTGTGGTTTGAAAATGAATTATTTGTTATGCATTTGTTGTACTAACTTAATTTGGTTGAGTTTCGCTGATTAAATTAACAGGGTTAATGAGGATTGGTGAGATGAATTCATATGTTATGTGATATGTATGTGTGTGTGTATATATATATATTATATATATTGTTTGTCTGTGTTTTTTGTCCTGACAATTCTGGTACTTTAATAATCTGATCTACAGATTAACTGTGTACTGTCTGTCCGAGATGAGATGAAGTGCATCAGACTTTAAGACCCAGGAGAGTGAATGAAGGGAACATATAACCTTGAATAACTTTTCTGTTGCATGATAGTATTTGCTCTGTGCGTACACTTAGTGCGCAGTCGTGCCCATGATCACCCAGGATACGCAATCGGCACACATCTAAATATTGTTTCCAAAGCAAACTAAGGATTATTTCAGAGCCACCAAAAACTTGGAAAATGTCATGGCAGTGGAGTGACATGTATTCCCATCCCTTATGGATGATTTCAACGGTGATGTTAGCCATCACTGTACGTGCACATCGGAAAGGTTCGTGGGACCCCCGTGCGTGTCCTGTGAAGTTAAATGGGAAAACTGCGATTGTCACTGGTGCCAACACAGGTAAACATCTCATATTTCATATCAGTCGGTCTACACAGCATGAGTCAAGGGATTGCTGTGTGTTTGTTTTCACTGAAACATGGCTGAACGACAACATCCCGGACTCCGCCATTCAGCTGCACGGACTAACCTGCTACCGAGCGGACAGGGATGCATTACTGTCAGGTAAGACTCGCGGGGGCGGCTTGTGTGTGTACGTCAACAGAGAATGGTGTAATAATGCTGCGGTAGTGACTACACACTGCTCGTCGCGGGTGGAGGTGATGTTTGTGAAGTGCAGACCGTTCTATCTGCCGCGGGAGTTCACGGCCATTGTTATTGTCGCGGTTTACATCCCCCCGTGTGCAAACGCTAAGGACGCGCTTCGCGAGCTGTACAGCGCCATCAGCGATCAACAAACAAACAACCCCGACGGCTTTTTCATCATAGCCGGAGATTTTAACCACGCAAACTTAAAGACAGTCTTGCCAAAGTTCTACCAATATGTGAACTTCGCTACAAGGGGAAATAACACACTGGACTTTGTTTACACATAACACAGAAAGACTCATACAGGGCTGAACCCCGCCTCCACCTCGGGTACTCCGATCACATCTCTGTTATACTAATCCCAGCATACAATCCACTGCTGAAAATCACCAAACCGGTTCAAAAACTCATCACAGTCTGGCCGGATGATGCTACCTCAGCACTGCAGGACTGCTTTCAGACTACAGACTGGAGCATGTTTAAAGAAGCAGCCACCTACAACAACAGCACCGACCTGCATGAGTACACTGAAACAGTGAGTGCATATATCAACAAGTGCATTGATGATGTGACAGTCACAAAGACCATCACCACACGTGCCAACCAGAAGCCGTGGATGACGGCAAAGGTTCGTGGGCTGCTAAAGACCAGAGATGAGGCATTCAGATCAGGAGATAAAGCAGCCCTAAAAACAGCAAGAGCCAGCCTGTCCTGTGGCATCAAGAATGCAAAACGCTCATATGCACAAAAAATCAATAACCACTTCACAGACAGCAGAGACTCACAGAGCCTGTGGCGAGGCATTCAGACCATCACTGACTACAAGCCCCTGCCACAGGCCTGTGATGACGACACATCCCTTCCAGATGCACTTAACCAGTTTTATTCACGGTTTGAAATGCAGAATGACACACCTGCACAAAAACTGCCCACACCTCCCACCGACCAGGCGCTCTGTCTGTCTCCAGCCGTAGTGAGGAAGACCCTGTCTAGGATTAACCCACGCAAGGCTACGGGTCCTGACAACATACCTGGCCGTGTACTGAGAGACTGTGCTGCACAGCTGACAGATGTCCTAACAGATATCTTCAACATCTCGCTGAGCCAGGCAGTCGTCCCCACGTGTCTCAAGTCCACAACCATCATACCGGTACCTAAGAAATCACCTGTGTCCTGTCTGAATGACTATCGTCCCATAGCACTGACTCCAATCATGATGAAGTGCTTTGAGAGATTAGTCATGAATCACATAAAAACCAGCCTCCCCAACACACTCGACCCGCTCCAGTTTGCATACCGTCCAAACCGCTCTACGGATGATGCAATTTCCTCCACCCTCCACCTGGCTCTTACCCACTTAGACCAGAAGAACACTTATGTAAGAATGCTGTTCATTGACTTCAGCTCAGCATTCAACACAATAATCCCACAACAGCTCATTAATAAATTACACCTGCTGGGCCTTAACAACTCTCTCTGTAACTGGATTCTGGACTTTTTAACTGAAAGACCCCAGTCAGTCCGTGTCGGCCACAACACCTCGAGCACTACCACACTGAGCACAGGTGCTCCACAAGGCTGTGTGCTCAGCCCGCTGCTCTTCACACTGCTGACCCACGACTGCACTGCCAAGTTCAGCTCCAACCACATCATCAAGTTCGCTGATGACACAACGGTGGTAGGTCTCATCAGCAACAACGATGAAACGCACTACAGAGAGGAAGTGGCACAGCTAGCGGCATGGTGTGGCGCGAACAACCTGACCCTCAATGTGGAGAAGACAAAGGAGGTTGTGATGGACCTCAGGAGAAACTCCACTGACCACCCCCCACTGACCATCGACAGCTCGACTGTGGAGAGAGTCAGCAGCACTAAATTCCTGGGGGTGCACATCACAGAGGATCTCACCTGGACCACCAACACCACGTCACTCTCCAAAAAGGCACAACAGCGCCTACACTTTCTCCGCCGGCTGAAAAGAGCAAGTCTCCCTCCACCAATCCTCACCATGTTCTACAGGGGAACCATTGAGAGTGTGCTGACCAGCTGCATCACTGTCTGGTATGGGAACTGCAGCGCCGCAGACCGCAAGACCCTCCAGCGGACAGTGAACACAGCTGCAAAGATCATTGGTGCCCCTCTCCCTTCCATCCTGGACATTTTCCTTTCACGATGCTCCAACAAAGCCACCAGCATCGTAAAGGACCCCACCCATCCCTCACACAGTCTCTTCCAGCTCCTGCCGTCAGGAAAACGGTACCGGAGCATCAGAGCCCGCACTGCCAGACTGCTCAACAGCTTTTTCCCCCAGGCTGTGAGAGCCCTGAACTCAAGCACGGCCCCCCTCTGAAAAACCTCATACCTCTTAAATGTATATATATATATATATATATATATATTTTTTATTTCTCCCTTGTGCAATTCTGAGTGTGCTACACACAGGTGAGTAGGCCGCACAGACCACCTGTAGAAACACACTCTCCTCTATGTGCACTAGACACTTTTTACAACTGAGGGAACATAATCCCACAAAAAAGACTCATGTATGTTTACAAGCCCATGCACTACAGATCATCTTGTACTGTTCTCCAGCCAGGAACAGTGCTTGACTTATATTTATGTGGAACATTTGTATAGTTTGTATTTAAATAGTTTATGTATAGGCAACTTTATATATATTTATATATAGTATATTTATAATCCAATTCTGTTAGCATTTGTGTTTAGATTTATACTGTTTCACGTCATTGTTGTATGTCTGTATTTATGTAGCACCGTGGTCCTGTGAGGCACGACATTTCGTTCCACTGTATGTCCCCACATATAGCGGAATGACAATAAAGCTCAACTTGACTTGACTTGACTTGAACTTGACTTGACTTATTTATCTTTAACAACATTACTATTTAGTGAAAGTTTTCACATTCAATTCTGAAAAGCATAGACTAGATTTACTGGTTTCTCTTTCATTGCTCTTGGCATTTGATGGATGATTTGGAAATGTAGAAGTTCCATAAACCTTCCAGTGGAAAATAAACTATTTCGTGCTACATGTTAGTTATGAGGTTTTGCTGAAGGCTGTAAAACCTCTTGCATAAGTTCAGTAAATATGGTATCACTCATTAACCTTATATGAGATTTGATGAAGATAAATGATTGTTATTGTGCCACTTTTACTTCTGCTGGAGCACAAATCTGACTTTGTTGCACCTGTTTTTACCTGTCAGGGATTGGGAAGTTCATTGCCCTGGACTTTGCCCAGCGTGGGGCACGGGTGATACTGGCATGCCGGAGCGAGGCCCGTGGCACAGCAGCTCTGCAGCAAATTAGAAAACTTAGTGGAAACCAGAATGTACATCTGCGTCTGGTTGACACCTCGTCACTGGACTCTGTCCGGAAGTTTGCAGCTCAGATCTTGGAGGAGGAGAAGAAATTGCACATCCTGGTCAATAATGCAGGAGTCTCAGGTTGAAATTAAGCTTCTCTCTGCTGAAAAATCCATCTTAGCTGATTTAGTTGGTCTTCAGCTGGTCTGGCGATTTTAAGTTGTTTTTGAGCAGCAGGTTTACTGCAGGTTAATTGTGGTTTGTTTACATCTGCAGGACTTCCGAGGGAAATCACAGCTGACGGGTTGGAGATCACATTTGCAACTAACCATATTGGTCCATTTCTGCTTACCAGCTTGCTCTTAGGTCAGACCATAATATTGACATAGCATATATACTGCTTACCAACAACATCTGGAAGTATCGCTTATAAATATTGTATTATCTGCCTTTTTTTCTTATTACCATGCAGATCTTTTGAAAAAATCAGCCCCAGCTCGTATTGTAAATGTTTCTTCAGTGAATCACTGGAGAGGTAAGGTTGACTTCTCCCATTTCCGCGGGGACAATCTAACCTATCTGTTGGACACTGTGTATAACCACACCAAGCTTCACAACATCATCTGGACCAATGAGCTGGCACGCAGGCTGCAGGGCACAGGTACACGTCCAAACCACATCTCAGTTATTATCTCAGTTATTTCTCCTAGACCTCAGGGCTAGTAAACGGAGAGCAAAATGAGACTTCAAAATGAACAAAGCAACAATGATGACACTGTCTGCTCACGTGCTAAAATGAAGCTTCATGCTTTATAGTTAATGAAGTTTTTAGTTTTTTTGTAGATTTATTAATATTTTTAATTAGTTTTCATATTAATTTTAGTTCATTTTTTATCTTGTTATATGCTGTTTCATCTATTTACTTATTTATAATGTTGCTATATAAGAATAATTTATTTTATTTCAGTTTTAGTTTAGTTATTATTTATTTTCAGGTAATAATTTTAGTGCCTCAGCTTAGACTGATTTCGGTTTATGAATAAGGCAACATTTCTAATTTTTATTAAGCTTAAGTTTTTAAAATAATATTTATGCCCATATTTCATTTGATTTCAGTTAACAGAAATGGCTTAATAGTTTGAGTACACTGTAATATTTTCTTTGGCCAATCTTGGTCAAAATTGGTCAAACAACCAGACAATAGCCTCAAATAAACTGAGCTGTTTTAAAAAGACCCGCAGTGTTTATGCATTAGCAGCATTTAAAACAAGAAGGTTTCCAGGTTTTAACCAAGCAGTTGATGTTTCCCTTCAAATCATGTCTGTGTTTTCCATTGCATGTTTCAGGAGTGACGGCAAACTCTCTGCATCCTGGTGTAGTTATGACAGAAATCATGAGAAACTATAACTTCATTGTCAAATTCCTCTTCAACATGATTGGATTTTTCTTTTTCAAAGTAAGTCACAAGAATGCCTCACACATGTCCCAACTTCCTAGGAACCAGGACATTGTTGCCAAGTACATTGGTTCTACAGATGCGTTCCTTCTACAGAAAAAATGAAAGCACTTTTAATGAGTACTGCAATTTTGGAATGAGGCCAAAAACATTTAGTGTTGACAGAAGCTGAAGTTCAGCTCTTAAAAAAGATCTTATTGTTACAAGAGGAGGAAGAAAAAGGGAAAGCAAGAACAAGGTATAAAAGAGCGGAAGATCGAGTAGCAGAAATGGAAAAACAAGCATTTACAGAAACTAAAAGAAGTTGAATGTGTACATCTGGTGTCTCTAGTGTGTGATAATCGACAGCATGTTACAGATATGTTTTGTGTTATGTGTCTTCTCAATCTCAGAGCTCTGAAGAGGGAGCAGTCAGCACAATATACTGTGCGGTGTCAGAGGAAGCAGACGGAATAACTGGAAAATACTTTGACAGCGACTGTTCCCTGCTTCTTCCAGCATCTCCTGCCAGAGATCCAGCACTCGGAGTGAAAGAATTTGAGATGTGTGAGAAACTTACAGCTAAACTTTAACTTCAGCAGACACTAAGGCAGATGTTCAAAGAAGGCTTGATTTTTTAATGATTCAATTATAAAGAATGACAATATGAAAATTCTCTCATTATTTGCTAAGCCTTGTGTTCCAATCCTGTATAACTTTCCGCCATGATATTTTTATATTAGCCGTTATAATGTCTAAACTGATTCACAATACCAAGCTCTAAAAGGGACAACAGAAGTATTCCATATAACTTGGAATAGGTGCACTATGTATTTTTTTTAACAATATGATAGTTTTGTGTGAGTAAGAGACTGGAGCAGCACATTTCCACAGTGGAGTGAAGATCAGAAAACAATAAAACAACATTTACATTATATATACATTATGTGTACATGGGTTACATTATAGTACCACATAAAGATCTGATTAAACTAACCATTTTAAGGTAGAAAAATTAACCATGTAATCTGGAACTCATTATAATGGGTTTTAAATTATTAATACAGACTGAAGTCTCCACAATAAAAAAATGCTCAAATCTGGGCTCATTGTAAAAAAGTACAAAGGTGAACAATTAAGTGTTTTGAGTTTATATTCTCATGACATTTGCAACAGAACTTGTGATAATTCTTGGAAGGGCACAATAAACGATTATGTTACATAAAGACACTACAGTTCAAAAACAGGTTTGTAAACTAAGAGCTAAATCTGAGTTAAGACAAACAGACAAACTGCAGCTTAACATGCAGTTAGAAGCTTAAATTGTAAACTACAGAACTAATATGTGTGGCTATAAAGCCGATAAATGACAGGAAACCACATGTGCATGCAATTTCATTTTATTGCGATTCTTTTTTACATTTGTAAATAAAACATCATGCTTGCAATTGTGGCGAATCGTCAAGGTTGCAGTTGTCATTCAAAGCAGATAAAAATGTCTTAATCCTCTGTGAAAAGAAAGCACAGATATTAGAGCGGTATGTGTGTATGTACATTTGTATGTATATATGGAGGACAGAGAGAGATTTTATTGGATGGATTTAAATGGTTCTTACCGGTCTGTGGTTCCTCTAAGATGTTCTGCAGCATCTTACTGAATGCAGACCCTATGTGGCCCTTTTTAGCAGTGAGTTTCATTCCTATCTCAACATGCTGACCCTATAGACAGAAACACAGACAGCTATCAAAATGTGTCATGATTTTAAAGGAATGTTTCTTAATCATTCAGATTCATTAAGTCATTAACATGCTGTTTTACTTGTTGTTTTGCTGAAGGCTATAATCATTGTACAACATGTACATGCTGTTTTAGATGTTCTTTGTATTGTATGTATACAAATCATCTATAAAAAACTATATTTTGCATGAATTTAATATGTGTCTCTGTGTGTGTGTATATACATGCAGGAATCCTCACCACCGTCTGTCCTCCATCCTCAGCTTCATCAATCAAACCGCTCTGTGCGCGGGAATCAAAATCCTTCTTTCCTTCTTTCACCTGTTAACCACGATGTCAAACAAAAGTTTATTTCATAAAGAGCAAAGTGAGATCCAATAAAACATTTTCAGCTATTCAGTTACAAACATCACGAGTCCAGTGGAGCCCTCGGCCTGTTTTCAAAGGGTTTGACTGGAGGTAAATTAAGTATTTAAGATGATCAAGCTGGTTCTCCTACCCTGAGCTCTCTCATCTCTTTGGGGCTGAAGAAGGTGATGTGACCCTCTGTCTGTTCAGCCAGGAGGGCAACAATACACACCAGCATTAAACACCCCGTCACTGTCGATCGCATCATTGACATGAACTGGAATGGCACGCATACACACAAACTAGTGAAAACGAAGCGAATGAGAACACAACGTAACAGACATTTGATACTTTTATACTGTTTTGTGAGATAAGATATGGAAAACCTAGCAGAAAATTACTGATATATTTTTTATTCTATCATATATATATATATAAAATCATAAAGGGTGAGAGTGAAAGATACAGGCCAAGAGAGCCTGTCTTTACCTGTATACAGCATGCAGGTGGTGGTTGCAGCAGTATGTGTGTTTCTGTTGGTAGTTTGGCAGCAGTCAAGCTTTATAGAAACTCGTGGATCACACTGAGGTCCTGTTTACTATCTCTGACGTATGTTTCCATAAACTCCTCCAACCTGACCATGGACACAAAGATACAGCAGGAACTTGACATAACTTGGTTGCAGTCACTCTAGTGTTTGTATATAGCTATTGTACGTTTTTGTATCAAGAATCAGTGTCTTTATTAATCTACTTGTTTCTGAGAAATCCTCTCTGCATCTGTCTGATGTGGGTATTGGGTCATAAACTGTATTCGCTCTCATAAAGTCAACAGCGGTATTTACAGCTGTGGGTGGTCAATGATGGCACATTTCTCTGATGATTACTGATCGATTGGGTGCACCGTTTCCTGCCATAACACTTAAAACCTTTCCTGCATCTGTTTTGCCAGATGGAACATTTGCAATAGCATTATTACAGATAGAAAGTCTTTCCTGGTATATATACTTGAAAGATTAAGAGTACTGCATATTTGAATCAGAAAACCCTTTTATGCATAAACAATTAAATGCATGAAATAAAAGTTTCAAAATGGTATGTTATTATTATTAGAAAACATTTAGGAAGACTAAGTATCCCAGTGAATTGCTTTTTTCAATATTCTTACAATATTTTGCAAAGCAATGCTTGTGCAAAACATTGTACAAGTACATAAAAGTATTTTTTTAATTTAAAAGACATTTTATTTACTATATTCACTGCTTGACATTTGCTTGTTAATGGAAATAATAGTTTATTAATATAATAATTAGTTTATTATTATTATGATGATGATTTGTCCGCGATGCCTGCATGCATTTCCAACAGGTGGCGCACACCGAGACTTACGAGACAACTGCGGAAATCTCGCGATAACACAGCGGGCTTTAAAAGCTCCGCGCATGCGCGCTTCTTCCCTTTTAATGCGCTTCAAAGACGCGGAGAGGACTGAGGCGTGCGGCGCGCCTGCATGTCAAACACGGTGAGATCTGCTCTGTTTCTACATGCACATTTAAGAAAAGCAACATTTGGTTTTTTTGCACATTTAAGAAATGCAAGATTTGTTTTGTTTTTTTGCACGATTTCCAAACGTTTCTATTGCTTGTGTTTTAGCGCTATAGTGGCCAACGCGCATGTCGGCGGTACCCTTCCGTCATTTATCGAGACTGCTGTTGCCAAACATGATGCTAAAGTCATTTTTATTAAATTTATTAATCTGTTGTTGAAATTGCACGATTGTGACAGCACATCAGAGACCGTACGTACCGACTTCACGTCCTGTTTTAGGGGAGGGATGGTGAATCCGGTTGCGCACGGCCTCGGTTTGGCCAAAACGCAAATCAAAAGCTTTCTTATTCTTCGTTTTACTTCGTGTTTGCGTTTTTCGACCCGATGGGCTGGTTTTCTCTGGGGTTTTGATCCGTTTTCAAAGCGGATACGCGTCGAGAAGATGAGGACATTGGTGCGTGATGCGTCTGTTAGCCCATGCTAACTCGTCTCTCCAGCTTTAAGTCCCGATGTAATAAAATGTCATTATTATCGTCGTTTATTAACGACAGATGTTATGCAACTGTAATATCACAAATGTGGAAACATTACGACGTGATGTGGCCTCGGGTGTTGATATGACGCGCCCGCAGATGCGTTTGTTTTATGGGCGTTGAGAAATAAGCCTTCAGGACTTTGTCCTCTTGGTTGTGAAATGGTTTGTTTGTGTTGTGGATGGAAAGTGTCACTTTGGATCACTTTTTTAATCGCTTTTTTTGGGATCAGCTGCAAAGAGGCGGAAGAAATTGGGACGCTGCCGCCGCAGGTTTGTCTCATTTACGTTCATTTGTGTTAAATGTTAACGAGGATTAAATGTCATGTAAGAGAGTTTGATGAAAGTTTTCCCAAAAATCAAACTTTATTTACTCCGTGTTAGTCCACATCTGCATGAGGAATAAAGATGTGGAGGCGCATTGGTAACTAAACACACTGGCACCATTTGATTTCTTATATTATGGACACAAAACCACTGACATTTCTCAAATCGTCTTAGTTATTCTTCCATAGATGAAAAGATGAAATGGCATGAGGGTAAATAAGTTATGAGATGTTTGGGTGAACCGTCCCTTTATTTTACTCAGTCCAGTCTGAGATGATGTAAAGTGTTACCTGTGTGTCCTTACAGGAATCATCGTTCATTCAGTCTTTTCATTCAAAGCTTTTGTTTCGTAAAACGCACACGGTAAGAAATGTGTAAGCGTTTTAAACAAGCATCAAGTGACGTGATGTTTTTCATAGGTGGAGGAGAGTGTCCTGAATGTTGGACAACATGATCATCCAGTCCATCGTCCTGTTAGACCAACTAGACAAGGATATCAACATGTTCTCCATGCTTGTGCGGTAAGTAAAGCATTTGTGCCTCTGTAGAGGAATTGCTGATGAGATACAAGGCTTCTAGTGAGGAGACAATTATGATTTTAATGATACAGATTTCAAAGCTAGCAGACATGGGCCAAAAGCTACAAAACGTTTAAATGTGAATCATTCAGAGAATATGAATTATCTTCCTCCTAGTGCTTACCACAGACAGCGCCCACTAGTGCACTGGCTGTATAGAAAATGGAGGGACAGTAAATCCCTGCTTTAGGAGTGCTCAGTTCTTTAAACTGGACAGAACACAACCTGAGGGGGGAAACAGCCCAAAAAGTTAATTGTGCTGCAGTTTAGTACTGTTTGGCAATCTTATCTTGTGATTAAAACACTCCTGTCTTATCTGTGCAGTGAGTGGTACAGTTACCATTTCCCAGAGCTGATAAAGATAGTGAGCGACAACAGTACGTACTGTAAGCTGGCCAAGCTGATCGGGAACAGGAAGGAACTGACGGAAGAGATGCTGGAAGCCATTGAGGAGATCACCATGGACAGTGCTAAGGCTCAGGCTGTTCTAGACGAGTCTCGTAGCTCTATGGGTAAGGCAAGCTTGGTGATGCCAATAGTTCAGTATAGACCTGTCTCGGATGTTATGATGTTCATAATCTGTCAATCCACTGAAATGAAGTGATGACAGCATACCACAACTGCTGAACATCTGAGTCACCTTTGCTCAACCAAAACATTGAAGTTTCTCTGTGGTTTTTAACAGTATAACCAATTCTGTTTCCTCTGAAGGTATGGACATCTCTCCTATTGACCCGATCAACATCGGGAGCTTCTCCAATCGTGTTGTATCCCTCACAAACTATAGACTAAACAAACTATAGGAGCTAAAAAATGCCCGTGTTGGGCATGTCTGATGCCAAGCTTGGATCTTGTTGTCGATTCAAACAGGAGATGTGGTCAGTGAAATATTAAGAAGTGAGCAGGTTTACTTATTTCAAGAATATAATTCTGAACAGCCTGTTGACGTGATGTAACTAGATCACCTGATTTCTGATGTTTTATACTGAAAAACTGAACAGCAGGCAAATGAAGACAAATGGTTGCATGAGTCTGGAAATGGCCGTTTATACACGTGCCCGTGTGTTCAGGTGTGCGTCTTCACTTCCATGCTCTGGTCCGGGGGCTCACTGCTCTGGCGGCATCCAAAGCTCAGCTGGGTTTGGGTCACAGCTACTCCAGAGCGAAAGTTAAGTTTAATGTCAACAGGGTGGACAACATGATCATCCAGTCCATCGTCCTGTTAGACCAACTAGGCAAGGATATCAACACGTTCTCCATGCTTGTGTGGTAAGTAAAGCATTTGCGCCTCTGTAGAGGAATTGCTGATGAGATACAAGGCTTCTAGTGAGGAGACAATTATGATTTTAATGATACAGATTTCAAAGCTAGCAGACATGGGCCAAAAGCTACAAAACGTTTAAATGTGAATCATTTAGAGAATATGAATTATCTTCCTCCTAGTGCTTACCACAGACAGCGCCCACTAGTGCACTGGCTGTATAGAAAATGGAGGGACAGTAAATCCCTGCTTTAGGAGTGCTCAGTTCTTTAAACTGGACAGAACACAACCTGAGGGGGGAAACAGCCCAAAAAGTTAATTGTGCTGCAGTTTAGTACTGTTTGGCAATCTTATCTTGTGATTAAAACACTCCTGTCTTATCTGTGCAGTGAGTGGTACGGTTACCATTTCCCAGAGCTGATAAAGATAGTGAGCGACAACTGTACGTACTGTAAGATGGCCAAGCTGATCGGGAACAGGAAGGAACTGACGGAAGAGATGCTGGAAGCCATTGAGGAGATCACCATGGACAGTGCTAAGGCTCAGGCTGTTCTCGATGCGTCTCGTAGCTCTATGGGTAAGGCAAGCTTGGTGATGCCAATAGTTCAGTATAGACCTGTCTCGGATGTTATGATGTTCATAATCTGTCAATCCACTGAAATGAAGTGATGACAGCATACCACAACTGCTGAACATCTGAGTCACCTTTGCTCAACCAAAACATTGAAGTTTCTCTGTGGTTTTTAACAGTATAACCAATTCTGTTTCCTCTGAAGGTATGGACATCTCTCCTATTGACCTGATCAACATCTGGAGCTTCTCCAATCGTGTTGTATCCCTCACAAACTATAGACAAGAGCTGCAAGAGTACCTGTAAAATGGGCCAGGTGGCACCAAATCTAGCTGCTTTAATTGAAGTGGTATGTTGTTTTTTGTTGGTCTGAGGAAACATTTGGACATTTATATAGTAAATGGGCAAAGCATCTTCTGAAATTAACAGGCTTTATTTAACAGGTTGGGGCTTGTCTCATTTCCCACGCTGGAAGTTTGACAAACCTGGCCAAATATCCAGCCTCCATGGTACAGATCCTGGGGGCAGAGAAGGCCCTGTTCAAGTTCTGGAGCTCCCCTTCCCTGCTGGGGTTTCAAACAGCAGTGGTGATGGCAGGGCCGGGGTGTAGCAGGAGTGGGTGATTTTAGTGGGTCCAGGAACCCACTTCAAAAGTGATCCCACTCAAGGTAGATATATAGAGAGGTAGATATATTTGAAGATGTTCTGATGGATAATCCCAAGATTCTGGATTCTCATGGGCATTTAGACTATGAATTTGCAGTCTAGCAAATATCTCAGACGTTATGTAGATGGGTTTATGTTGTTTCCAACAAATCAGAGCACTGATGACCAGAGGAAACACGCCAAAGTATGGTCTCATCTACCACTCCAACGTTCATCGGACGCGCGGCTGCAAAGAACATTGCATCACGCATTGATTGCTTTTCTGGTGAGTGCTGATGTGAGAAGATCCTTCCAGGTTCGGACCACTCGGTTCCTGCTATGATGCTTTGATTTTTCGTCAACAGCAGCCCACCTTAAGTGGATGTTGATAAGAAGTAGCCTGAGCAGAACTCTGGGTGTTACATCCTGTTCTTTATTTTTAGTATATCCTCATTTTGACACCATTGTTCCACAGAGGTGTCGACCAGTGTGTTTGGTGACAAACTACGTGACCAGGTGGAAGAACGTTTGTCCATCTACGAGACTGGGGAAGCTCCACGGAAGAACTTGGATGTCATGAAGCAGGCTGTTGTCGAGGTGTGTTCCGGTTCCTTTTAAACCGTGCAATTGTACTGCTTTCCACTAGGGTTAGAAATCATTGTGAGTGATGACTCTTCTCTCCTGACTTCAACATGGAGGTGCAAACTGATTTAATGAGCCTGACACAGCATTGTCCTCAACTTCACAATATATTAGGCATGTAAGGATGCAGATGTAAGATTTTGTATTTCTGTTTCACAGGCTGCTGAGGTGGCAGCAGAGGTTAAACGGAAGCTTGAGAAGAAAAGAAAAGGGAAAAGAAAGCTGGAAGCTCTGTCCACAGCAGAAGGTGAAGAGGACGTGGAAACCAAGAACAACAAAGCCAATGACGATGCTGAGGTATGTTTGAGATTTCTAGATGTTTTCCTGTGTTAGCAAATGTTGCATGGCAATACTAAAGGCTGGACCTTCTCTTGGACCTGTCTTATATCTGACCATGCCAAAGCAAGACTTCTCCGAACCATTGATGGGCCCGACTCAGTGGGTTTGATCACTGAAGTGAGCAGAACATCTGATCTTCTCACTTCATGATGTTTGTTGTTCACATACGTGTTGGTTTCTTTCCTTTTTATGTTCAGGAGAACAAAGGTGCTGAGGTGACTATAAAGAAGAAAAAGAAACGGACAGTTGAAGAGATCGTTACAAACGGTGTGGAAGAAGCCCCGCCTTCCAAGAAGAAAAAGAGGAAAGCTGAAGCTGAGGAGGCAGAGCCTGAGATGGAGGAGGTTGTCCAGACTAAAAAGAAAAAAGGCTGGGGATGAATGAATGAGTTTTTCTGTTTGGACTGTTTTGCATTGTACAGCTTTTGGTTGTGTTGAACTCGGGTCAGGTATTCTGGAGATCAAACCCAGAATGCACTGATGCGCTGATGTCAAAGCACATCTTTTAAATACAGGCTTGGCTTTTATTTACTTTGATTTCTCAAAGCACTTCAGAAATTACAGAATACAGAAATTGTAAACTTGCCAAGATGAAAAACTGTCAAGATTTCTCTTTTCCCCTCTCAAGTACATAAGCTCTTGTATTTCAATGCTTTTAAGCCGTTTAATTGTTTGATCTAATAAATTAACAATGGGTCATGCTTTAAAATGTCTCAGTTTTTCAAACATTTGTGGTCTTAAGTTTCAAGATTTCACTCACAAGAACTTTCATCGGATTGTGCCACTTCAAGCTAAATATCTGGTAATGTTTTGCCTTCAGAAAGTAACTTGAATTGAGCAAAGTTTTTACAGGTTAATATCATTTACAGTTTATTTCTCAGTAATTGTTTACAACATTATTTGAGCTCAATCAACCAATTGAGCTACTGTGTTCTTGTTGAGCATTGTGTTAGCAGCGCAGAGGTTGTGGGTTCAATTCCCAGGGAGCACATGTATTAACCGTGAATGCACTAAGTTATGCTGGGTAAAAGTGTCTGCCAAATGCATAAATGTAAATGGTGACAGGATTAAAACTTCTGTTTACTTGCTGAAAAGATTTTGGGTTTGATTTTATTGAATTCTATGTTAAGGACAGTCTGGTGGTAACAGGTCTGATGACCTGGAGTGATGTTAGCTTCAATTGAAAACTAAATTATCCTTTCAATTCCTGTATTTGTTCTAATCAGAGCATGCATCTTTACTAATGCAGCAGACATTTGAAGATGGACAGGTCACACTTTCACTGCCATTAGGAAAGTTAGCTGTGTTGTGCTTTTGGGCCATTATTTCCACTTAATGAGGGAGACAAAAGTACAATGACCCAAACACTCACTGGCTGCTGTAGGATTGGACATGCTTTCCCAGAATGCAGTAATTCATGATCTGAATCTCCTATTCCATCAAAGTCTAATCATCAAAAAGTGTTATTAGATTGAGATCCTGTTGCTTTTCTATCCATTTGAACCAGTAAGGCCATTTTCCCCTGATCTCTGGGCAGGGCAGAACCTGGTCTGAACCTGGAAGGATCTCACATCAGCACTCACAAAACTCCCAGCATATCGGCTGTTTCTAAAATATGCCACATACAAAGTCCAATCATCTTCCCCATTCTGATGTCTGGTTTAAGAGCAGATCCTATCGGCCATGTCTACCAGTTGCTGCAATTTGGCTGATATTTAACAGACAATTGAACAGGTGTACATCATAAAGTGACCCGTTTGTGTGTGCTTGCTAAGTGTCTGAAGTATCTTCTAAAAATGTTTAAAAATCATAACATAACTGTAGTTTGACCTTATTGTCACAAATCAATGGGGCAGTTCTGTTTACATCCTGTGTTTTAATAAAAAGTATCCTGATTACTACAATTTGAATGAACGAGACAAAAACCACAAACTGGACAATTTATTTCGACAACAAGGGTAAAACCAATGATAAAATGAAATCTAAAATGCTACCTTTTAGCCAAATTGGTGGTGGTGGGGTCACAAATGAAGGACAGAGGGCAAAATTAAGTACTGAAATAAAAATCCCCCCCCAATAAAAAAAGGTTCACAGGTGAAGGGGGTGGGAGAGGGGCAAAATACAAAAGTTTAAAAAAGCTTCACCATCAAGTGATCAAGCTTAGCAGTAATGTACATACATTATTAGGGTTATGTATACAAATAACTCCCATGTTTGGATCATAATGCTTGCTCTGGTTCAAGTATAATCACCCTTCGGTTATGTTATCATTACTTCTCTATGCCATCATATCCTCATAGCCATATAGCAATGAAAAACATCCTTCAAAACACAAAATGCAGAAAAACCACATTTCATATCCTACCAATACATATATATACTGTATAAATACATACATAAATATACTTTACATACAACAGCCAAAACTTTAAAAAGGGGAAATGAAAATGTGGGAGGAAGATGAGGATGATGATGGTAGTGTTGTGTCCCTCTGATCAGCATGTTTTCAGGTGTGGGACAGCATCTGTGCTGTAGACTGCATTCAGTTGCCCCAGTAAGGGGAGCTGCCATAGTTAGACTTGTTGACCTGGGTCTTCTGCTGCATGCTGCTTGACTGGCTTCTCTGACTCGGCCCACCCTAAATGAGCAGACAACACAATGATGATTAAACTGAGATTATCTTTATTCATACAGATAAATGCTGACACACGTTCATTCCAAACTATATTGGAAACATTTTTGAATCTTCTCTAATTCTTGGCATGTTTGTCACTTGTTCAAACTATCTTTAATCAAATTATAGCATTTTACAATGAGCTTGATGCAGAACGTATCATTTTCCAAAATACCTGAATTCATTGGAAAAACAGCTCGATTTTATTCCTACAGTGATTCAATTTCATTTTCCAGTGCACATTGTTTCACAGCAGCTTTACAGGAAAGTTTTAGCACGAGAAAAAAATCAAGCAACAATATTTAACAAAGAAACTTTTTTAAAAAATTGTGCATAGATATTACTATAAGTCAGTAGATATTACTATATAGTACTGACTTATCTACTGACTTATAGTGCATAGATATTACTATAAGTCAGTAAAACAGAGACAGAGAGAGAGAGACAGAGAGAGAGAGACAGAGAGAGAGAGACAGAGAGAGAGAGACAGAGAGAGAGAGACAGAGAGAGAGAGAGACAGAGAGAGAGAGAGACAGAGAGAGAGAGAGAGACAGAGAGAGAGAGAGACAGAGACCTGTCCATCTTGGGTGAGGTGATGATGGAGCAGCTGAGAGTGCGGCTGCTGGTGGGCCGGCAGAATGTGCAGGAATGGAGCTGGAGCGTAACCAGGACCAGCACCAGGGGTCAAAGGTCCCGTGCTACCCAGAGCCGAGGGGAGGTTGAACGGAGGAGGAGTGCCAGCGTGGAAACCCTGCTTATCAAACGACTGCACAAAAAACACACAGAGTCATACAGTGGTTTGTTTTTTCTTTTTTCTAAAGAAGCTACATGTGTATAAGTGTAGAAGTCATACCGGAGTCTTATTGTAAACAGTTCCACTGATGTCTGGCACCCCAGAATTGCTTGATGTCACAGAGACACCTGGAACAGGTCAATTAAATCTTACTTGTAATGTATAAATGTATTGTGTGTATATATATATATATATGAATGAATATAAAATGTGCTGTAGTGTTTCAAATCATTAAGATACAATAAATACATTAAGCTAAAAATAGTTCATACAAAAAATACAACACAGGGTTTCAATGCAAAATGACATAGCGACTGCCACGATATCACCATGCCATGAGAGTGAGTAAATGATACATTTTTCATTTCTGGGTGAACTACTCACAGTTTGTGCTTCACATTGAAAAGGGTTATTTATTGGGTTTTTGTTGGTCTTTTAAAGCTTGTTTTGTAGTGTAAATATCCAGAATACAGTGAACGCATGCTCATACCTTTCCCTGGGCCAGAGCCAGCAGATTTGGCCTGCGTCTGAGAGGAGTTATTGTAGCCTTTACTGTACTCAGTTCCTGCTGGGCCTTGAGTGAGGTCATCGTACCCTTGAGAGAAACAACAGCTCTCCTCAAACTCTCAGCTGATGACTGTTGCCCTCAGTGCTAGTATTTGCTTTAAATAATTATGGTGAGACATTACTGGAATTACTGTTGCCATAAAAACTACTCACATCTTTGTCTCGTTTATTAATAAAGTTAATCACGTGTGCACGCAAAGCTGCATGCACGTGTGCACACAAGGCTGCGTGCATGGTCGCATGCATGGTGGCTGCACACATCTTCGCATGCAAGGCTGCGTGGGCATTGACCCGTGTACGCTGCACACACCTGAGCTGAAGGCATGTTGACCATAGCCGCTGGGCTGCTGGAATGGAGTTGTGGGATTGCTGAGGCCTATGCCGTGCTGCTTGGCAGAGGCCGGGGGCACGAACATAGTGGGACCATACTGGAACGCACTGGGTACGCCAGGCACCCCGGGATAATATGGGAGGCCTGTGTAGCTGTAGCCCGGGGGCAGGGCTGGGTTTAGGAAGGTCTGCTGGGTGGTGTGGTGGCCCTGTGGCTGAGGCTGGCTCTGTCCTTGGCTCTGAGCCTGTGCTGTCTGGGGGGCATGAGCAGCAGACAGGCTGGTAGATGGTGCTGGTGAGGTTGATTCGCCCCTGCCAAACTTTGTGACGTCACCTAAGCAGGAATTAAAAAGACTTGATTACCACAGAAACATAAAAAACAAGCTTGCCATTGTTCACATAATAAAATGAGCTATAATAGGAAACGGTGCAGCAAAGATGGCTCGTGTATTTATTTATTGATATTTGTTGTAAACAAACTCAATCTTCATACGCAAAACTCGCTACCTACAGGTACAACTGGAAACATTGCTGCTAGTCACTCCATTAAAGTTAAGACGTGATTTTTTTAAAATCAAGTCCGTTGACTAAGCCTGTTTTAGAACATTCAGGAATCAAAGTTGACAGATCTATAAAAAGTAAAACAAAAATGCTGTGCCTGAGTAAGGGTTGCTGGCAAGGCTTCCATCTCTACCAGACAGTGTAGCAGTCGGACCTGGGAATGTAATTCCATAGTAATCCTACAGGAAATCAAAGCCAGCAGAAAAAATTGTTACAGAAACATAACATTTATACGAGACTGTGAGATTACAGGCACCCAAGAGGTCTCTAACATTGTGATGCAGGGTTTACATGACTGCATGCATGTCTTATATGTATACAATATATTTACATTTAGCCATCTAGCTCTTTATATATTGACACTTAAAAAAACAATCAACAAATAACCAAAATATATAGCAAATCATCAGCTGATATGTGGCACATCAAACACAAAGTATTAAAGCTGTTATTCTTCAATGGTAATGTTTTATGGTCCTGTAAGGGAAACACAAGGGTGATTAATGGGCACAGACTCACCATTGGCAGTCTGGACTGGAGCATGTGGAGGTCCTCATAGCCATAAATTTGCTTTAAAACATAAACCAAAGGACTTTTTTAGCATCTACAGACAGTAAATCAATATTTCATTGTCCACACTACACAGACTGAGCACTGTACTGTGTAGGAATATATAACGTACCAAATAAAATATGCAATAACTCACAAGTCACACACGCCCTGCTATTGACAATACTTTACTATAGAAGAGTGAAAATCATAAAAATCACCCGGTCCAAACAGAAACACACACACCCTGAAATTCCACACACACTACATAACTTCTCAGAGGGGTGAAAGCTGCTCTGTTTTGAATTAAGAGGATGCGGGTTCTTACAGGGTAGGCGGGAAGCAGACCTCCGGGTCCCATGATGTACTGGTTAGGCAGCAGTGGAGGAACCCCTTGAGAGAGATTAGGAGGAGCTTTACCTAAACAGACAGGAGAGTTAGAGAACTGGTTACGTTCTTAGATACGTTGTTTAGATTTGAAAACAACGATTTTAAAACAGACTCTTCAAGCTGTTTTAAATAGACGCCTGAATGCATTTTGTACACAGTTTGTGGAGAAGATGGGATGACTGAGAATTTTATCTGTTAACTAGCTTTACATGTAGTTACTCCTTCTAAACATCTGGACACTGCTTTTACTTCTTGCTATTATTGTTTGTCCTTACCAAAACTAGAGCTAGCATGTTGAGGCATGTAGTATGTGGTTGCCAAGGCTATGAAGTTGCTAAGTTCTCTAAGTGGCTTTTAGCATTGCGTCACTTATTGCTCACTTACCGCTGGAGGAAGACAGAAGCGGGGCGGCCCGAACACCAGAAGGTGTGGTGCCGTTGATGCCGTGACCCAAAGCTCCAGAACTGTGCAGACCGTTGCCGCCACTCACTGAGCTGCTCACACTGCTGCTGGACAGAGCGGACACAGGTGGGGAGGAAAACGGCATCGATGAGGGGGCGAGAGAGTTCACACTGTCCACGCTGGTGTACTGAGGACACACACAGGTGGTGTTACAGACAGCAGAGGTGGAGAGGACAGAGAGAGTGTGTGTCCTACAAAACTTACTGTAAGTGGTGAAGGGGTGCACAGTGCAGACACTGAGGAATGGCCACTGCTTACATGACTACAGGAGAAAGAGAGAAAACATTCAGCCTATAAAAACAAGCGTAAATCCACCAACTATACAATCAAAACTCACCCTAATAGCTTTCCTAATCAATGCCCTTGGGGCTTTATTGTGCATCACTGTACAGAAAAAATATTTTCATAATTTTCCGTATATACATGAGTGCCTAGGCTTTAAATATATGTTCATAATGTTTTATTAAAATGTAGTCACTTTCTGTGCCTCTGTATTTTCTGCTGACATAACCAAGCCTGCACAGGTGAGAAGAAAACATCAACCAGCAAGATTTTTGTTGATATAACGTTTTTGGAGGGATGCTTGCCTGTGCATTCACACCAATTCAAGCATGCTGTGAGTGATTGTCAGGCATTGCCATGGGGTTGCTAAGGTGGTCTGAGTGGATGCTATATTGCTAAGGTGTTGCTAGGGCTTTATAAGAATGCAGTTTCATGCTGTATTTATCATCACAATGATGCCAAACAAAAGTATGCTGAATGAGGCAGGGGGAGCAGTCGCACAGTATTTTCATTTTCATATTGTGAATGACAATTTCTTAAACTCATGATATAAAATGAAAAAACAAACAAACAAATGACTACTTCCTGCTCACCTGCTGAGGGGTAAGCTTGCAGAGGAAAGCTCAGAAGCCAAGCTGGGCAGAGCAGAGCTGTGTGGGGTAACAGAAGGGGGCAACAGTGAGGAGGGGGCAGAGGGGGCAACACTGGTGCTGCTGCCCAGAGAGGGAGCTTCTTGTTTTGTAGTGGAGGAACTCGATGTGGCTGAGGGGGAGGATTATGGACAAGACAAAAATGTGAATGTTAAGGATGAAATAGGTGAGTCAAATATTACAAAAGTGTTAAAAGCACATTCAAATCTTGAACCTCCCTCTACAGCACATGATAAAGAAAGATTAAAATCTGATTACGAGTTTGACTTACTGTCTAAAGCAGCAGAGGTCCTCACACCATTAAAACCATTCTGTCAGAGAGACGAACATGTGTTTTATCGAATCAATTTTAGCAACGTAACCTCAGTGTACAACAGTACTGAGCATTACAGGATAGTTCATTCAAAAATGATCATTCTGACATCATTTACTTGTAAATTATGACCGACTTCCCTCCGTTGAACACAAAGAATTTGCTGGATGCCCAAAGTGGAGGGCTCAGGCTGACAAAACAAGCCACCATAAAAGTGGTCCATATAAATCAAACTCTATATTCCTGAATCTAGTCTTCTAGAATCTTCTACTGAATGTTACTCACCCAAATCTATCATACAACTTCAAAAGATAAGGCAAAAAAGTGTATTTGTGATACTATTGTTTTCTTTTTTGTCCTTTACTAACAAAATTACTTTCAGCTTCATTTAATTTAAAAGCACTGAGCTTTATAAAGAAAACACCTTCATTTGTGTTCCAGGGATGTTGTGGAAGTCATACAGCTTTAGAAAGAAAGAAATTAAGGTGTGCAGATGACAGAATGCTGACTTTTGGTTACCCTAACCTTTAAACCTTTCAAAAGCTCTAAAACCACTGGAGTTAAAGAGGTTTTATTATTGCGAGTTTAGAGTCGCTTTACTTACCATCACAGGTCCAGAAGGCTCCTTGCTCTGGGGGAATGTCAGTCTGGAGTGAGGAGCTATACCGCAGTCAAAACTGTTACCTGCTGACGAGGCAGCAGAGGAGGATGAGGAGGAAGAGGGAGCCGTGACCGAGCTGGGGGTGCTGTGGGAGGGAGCGAGGCTGGGAAGAGGTACTGAGGGGGGGAAGATGCTGTCAGAAGACGCCAGAGGCAACAGCAAAGGAACCGGACTTGTCAGTGCTTCACTGCAAGGCAGATCATGAGCCACTTATTAGCATGCAGAACACTAAGTGTTTTCTAAAAAGGCAACATGGGTTTGAAAGACATGCATTGAGAGATATAGGAAAACCAGCAGTACACAAGGTCCACTGCTTAATGAAGAGGAAAAACATTATATTCATTCACAGCTTGGCTTTACACATTATTTAAACATCAAAGGATAATTCTGCCATAATTTCAGTTGTGTCGTCCATTGACTGACCTGATTGGTTTAGAATAAAGGCTGCTTTGTGACTGGGGAACCACTGCAGCTTCCCTCATGGCTTCACTGGTGCAGTTCTCAGACTGGCTGAAGTCCGGCAAGGCAGATTCTGAACCGAAGTCCAGAGCACCAAACTGCACGTTTAACCCGGACACATCTGTCGATCCCGGCATCTCCACCGCAGATGAGGGGATCTGCATGCAGACACACATAAACAGACTGTAGTTTTAGGTTTGTGCACCATATTTTATACAACTGTACTGACGAAACAGTGTTTATTTGCGCACACACAGGTTCTGCATGTCGTAAACAGAAATTCTATTTCACTTTTTTTTATACAAATATAAAAACAGAGATTGTCTGACAATGATTTCCAGTCACTAAACTCTGCACTTTGGTCTTTTCGTGACTGTATTTCCACCAAAACCTCTTATTTTCCTCTTATTATCCCTCCCGTCCAATCATCTGGCTTCAATTCTGCTATGCAATGACCACTTCTCACATCGTGTCCCACCCAACATTAGTTCTTGTTGAATATCGTATCCTATTCAACTCTGAAATAAGTGAAATCAGAAGTAAACTGGGTTGTGAAAGCTGATTCACCTTGACTGAAATATTGACCTACAGACAGTCAATTTTTTCATACGAGATAACAGCAGACTCACAATCTATTGTTGTCTGCATTCCACCTCAGTGTTTTCAAAACTTTAGTCACCTTGGAAGAAGGAGGTATCCGTCGTTTCTGAGACTTCATCTGCCGTTGATTTGTGCTGCTGCCCTGAGAGTCGGCCGGCTGTGAAGGGGCCATCGAGGGCCCATCGCGGTGCTGAGAAGGTTCCGGCACTTTAGGGAAAGCTTCCAGTGTGCCTGCTGCGGGGGAAGGGACGCTCAGTGGGGGAGGGCTGGGCTGCCTGGTCAGTGGCCCCGTGTGGTTCAAGGATCCATGCTGTCGCTGGGCGAGTTGGCTTAGCACCAAAGACGGCTCTGGTTGCATCTGAAACTCCCCTACAGTGTATACAAACATTAAATCAACACATGAGCATATTTAATGGTTTGGAAGCCAAACAAATTTGTTCAGTGCACTGAAACTATGACATTTCGAAGTCATTGTGAAGCAGCTGATTGAGATGTGTAGATTGAGCTGAAAATCTTTTGTGCCTGAAAGTCACGCTTGATGTGAACAGACCTTTAAATCTGTGATTTAAATGTAAAGCGTGTGATGGAGCGATTGGGAACTGGCATTGCTTGTGTTAACTTGTGTTTCTTTGCCTCCACTGAAGCACACAAGATGCTCTCCGGATGTTCTCCCATCACGCTGCAAGAACATCATTAGGTTTAGATCATTACGTTTGGCACAAACGTTCATGCAATGTTTCTTTGTGTTTTGCACAAACACATTCATGTACACCCAACTGTTGTGATAACAGTCTAATGAAATGTTTTTGTACTAAATAAAAGTAAAATAACATTTGCATTCAAGCTCATTGTAGACTGAGAAGACTGCTTATGTTGTGCAGTATGCACTTACGACTGAATTGGGAAGGCAGAGGAGCAGAGCTCTGTGTTCCAGGAGGTTTGATGTCCCAGGAGGAGGAGGGGCCAGGCATCCCGGACCCCACCAGCCCCCCTACAGGCGTGCAGTTGGTCCCTGTGCTGGAGGACTGGGAAGTAAGCCGACCGAGACCAGGCCTCTTCAGCTGTTCCAGTATTTGCTGCCCAGCCGTCTGCCCAAGTTTCGGACCACCCAGCTCTCCAAATCCAGAACCCAAAACAGAGGACTGTAAAAGACAAAGAAGATTTACACATTGTGCTCTTAATTCGGATCAATTGGCAGTAAACTATCACTGGAAAGCTGCGCTGTTGTTAAATGACTACAAACACACCCTGTGATATTAATGTGTGAGGTTGTTTTGTTGCTTGGCAACTGAACCTATATTTTGCTATTTTGCTTGAAGAATTGTTCATTCAAATTATTGCTAACAATAAACTTCACTGTTTAATGAACACTTGAGTCTTTTTCATATTGCAGCTGGTGCTCATGAACTCTTGTGGTAAAATCACTGTAATGCATTAAACTTTAGCTGTAATAAATTAGGTCTTGCAAGTTGTCTCACCAGGGTGGCGTGTGTGTAGCTGTTGGTGGCAGCAGATGTGCCTCCATTTCGAGCAGGCTGATGGTGGGAGTTAGTGAAGACCAGACTGTGGCCGAGCCCCTGAGAGGAGCCCACGGCCTTCAGACCCCCGACGTCCTCCCGATCAATGGGTTTCTGCAGCAGAGATGAAATGTCCAAACTACACACACAGACACACATAAAACAGTCATTAAAATAAACAGAACTTACAAATGAACATCCTTAGATCAAATAAACACAATTCCACTTGAATGTGGATTAAAGAACAAACGTTCTGAGTTTGTTACCTTTGGCCAGCTGTGATGTGGTTGTCAGTTGGAGGTGCACAAGAGGAAGTGAACACTTTGGTCTCAGAGAGCTTCAGAGACAAAAAAAAGCCAGTTACTGCTTGTCACCCAATACACATACCACACCACTGCCCCACGCGCACCGCCGTACAGGTGAGCAACACACTCTTACAATCCCCTCTTATTTCTGTACATTGCTCAAACAGTTGACAATGTAAATTGTACACGTCAAACTATATAATTGTACGCGTAGCACTCATATAAATCATATATCAAACAGCTTCATTTCAGATCCACTGCTAATTCAATAGGGCTGCCTGGCTGCAGTTAACTACTTCAAATTACAAGCCTGTAGTTTGACAAACTACATTTTTAAAGCTGCAAAAAAAGCAAACTGCTGCATCTCCATCACCATCTCTGTTTGAAAATTAAACAGATTAAAATAAACAAATTAAAACGGCAGGTTAATTTACATACTTTCATAGTATGCACATACTTTACATATCCTGAAGTCAAAAAAGCCAAAGTGACAATTCCCAAATAATTTGACCCAACAGCTCAAGTTATAAATCCTTATTATAAGATTACAGCTGCGAATCGGGGGAAAAGTAAGGAGACTGTTTTGAACACTGAGCTGGTATGTAGTTTTTATAAACAAAAAAGGCACAAAGAACGCAGGCCTATAGATACTACATATAACATAAATGCCTGATCTTCAACATTTCTGCATTTTGAACATATACACCTTGTAATTTCAGGCCTATAAATTTCAAGCTTGCCATATCCCATAATGCCCAGGTGGTTAATTATAGCGTGTGACTCACACTCACATCTTCACTCCAGTCTTCAGCGGCCCACTCATCCAGAGTGCTCTGCCATGCCACTGAACAGAATGTGTCAAAGACAGCCAGAGATCAGACTGTGGCAAAGCATTGTGGGTAACGAGTCTGGTTTGTACATTACAGCTCTGTGTGCATCTCACCTGTACCATCTGTAGTGTCATTAGCCCCTGTCTCCCAGACGTCGGCGTGCGAGTTTGATGTCCCGCTGTCTGTGGTGTAGTCTGCGGGGTTAAAAGTCCTACAGGATGATATTTAGACAGACTGTGGCTCTTATACAACACTAAGAGTGGGTTTCAGATTATAGTAGTGTGGATGAAGTAATACTCACCCCATCCCCTGGGCAGTAAACCTGCTGGTAACAGGAGCCCGGCCTCTGCCTCGGCCTCCAGACATAAAAGACACACAAACAGGCATAAGCACTGGTGTTGTCCCAACCAAGCTCGAAGGCTTTAACAAACACATTCTGAAAAATATCATCCCCTCAAAAGCACAGTACTAGCAGTCATTAAAGCTCTACATCTGAAACAAATTCACAGTCTTCAGCAATAAACCTGATAAACACTTTCGTACTTCAAATCACCTGCTGTGAGAAATGCTTCCCTAAGCGCTTTATGCAATAAAAGCCATTTTATTAAATGGTAGTTATTTAGCCAATTAATTTGTGAAATATATTACTGGTTCCTGTTAAAGGGATAACTTAGCATCCATAAATCTCTTTAAACAACTATTGGATACAATCCTATAATTTAAGCAATACATCGTTTTTGCATGTCGAAAACAAGAGAGGATCTGTTTTCTCTCTGTTTTCACCTCTCCCTCTTCCTCTGCGGCCGCGTTCAGCTCCTCTCTCCGCAGGAGCAGAATCCACACCATTCTCCTCACTCCTCACTATAAACACAGAAGATTAGAAAACTTCATCACACACTGGAAAGCACATCCAGCTGTAACAGCCTGATCTAAACATGTCCAACAATTTCAAATTACTTTGGTTTGAAGGAGTTTACAGAAAGCTTTTTGTTTCTTCACTTGGGGCGCAGCATGGTTTTTTTATATGTGTAGGCATGCCTATACAATAAACAACTTTGCTACCGACAGCACAAATGAAACAAAATACATTTATGCATTTAGCAGACGCTTTTATCCAAAGCGACAGTATGTGTTACCTGGGAGTCGAACCCACAACCTTTGCGCTGCTAACACAATGCACACACACATGCACAAAGTGGTGGCAGTGTTAAACGTCTGCACAAATGTTTGCACTCACCTGGCCTGCTGCGACTGGTCCCTCTGCCACGACGGTTCGCTCCTCCGCGACCCTTGCCGTTTTCCCTCTCTCCTTTCTTTTCTCTGTTCTCCTTGTTCTCCTTACTTTCCGTGGAGGTGCCATCCTTCCCGAGACTTTTCTTTTTCCCAACAGTTTCCCAAGAGGTCTGCAATAGCAAGAATCATGGTTTCTGCAGACAGGTTTCACATACGGATATCAAGATACGATCAAAGCGTTGAATCATCACGGCTTCTGAAGGACATCTAGACGCTTATATTTAAGCACAGTGGTTAAAGCAGAAATCTGAATGACATAACATTACACAAAACTTTCTATCTGTGACCCACTTTCTATTTTAGAGTTGCATTCCCAAGAAATTACTCCCAGTCTATAAGCAAAAGCCTCTCGAATTTCACTACAACACCAGACATGCATCTCTGATGGAGCATCCAGTCGCAAAAGAATCTACTATGAATTGTTTTAGGGGGCGCTATGGAGACATTTTACCACACACAATTCTGAAACCTATTTTGAGCAAGTTTAGCCCCTCAAAAAAGCATTTTATTTCGGAAAAGTATGTATCATGCATAACTCTGCCCTTAAGCACTGTGCTATATTTATCATTAGGTCAATATAAGAATAAGCAGTGCACAAACCAACACTTTCACCTTTTAAATGGCCTATAAAAGAGTGAACAAAGCCTGACGAGACCAATGATTTGGTCTTCACAACCCTGCCAGCTGACAGTAGATAACGAATGCTAGCTGACATAACCAAATAAAACCAGTTACACATGACCTTTTCCCAGAACCAGTCAAATATTTAGTGCCTACTAAGCAGTCAAGACCACACATACATCTGTAGGATCTGTTACATGTGATTCTAAGGTCACAAGCCAGCTTACCGCATCAGAGGTTCCCTCAAGCAGGAAGTTGATGGCTCTGTTAACATCCTCATTGCAGTCATGCAGGGCAACCATGCAATCATCTTGGTTCTTGCTTGTGACCTCCATGAGCTGCGAGCAAATACACAAGCACCATTGAAGTTAATATAGAAGTTTAAACCAGTGACGTGTATGTGACTATTAGTAAACCATATATATGATGCACCTGTTTGACTTTGTCCTCAAAATCTGCATCATTCTGGTCATAGATCATCTGGGCCAGTCGCATCTGTTCAGCTGTAGCCTGCAAACAGAAGATATGAGGTTAACAATAACTGGTTGAGAAGAAGCATGTGTAATAGATTAAAGGAAACTGAATGAGCTCTGTTTTTAGATTCAGGACATAACACACACAAGTGGAAACAGTCATGGTCCGCTGTCTCTGGAATAGAATACTAGCCTACTGTTTGCTTACTGTATACTACCTACTGTTTTTTTAGACACGGTATGTGAAACAATATACAAAAAAACAGCAGTAAGTGCCACATGACCTCGTCACTTTACATGTTTAATTCACCAAGTGGTGTTCAGTTATCTCTGACATACAAAAACCTTTATAAAAATTACACAGCCAAATTGATTAATGGGTTTTAATGTAAAAATGTGTTAACTTTTGGTCATCTGATTGAATAATAAGTCCAGATGACTATGTTAATAATCAAGTGCAATGCATTGTGGGATACAGTAACCACCATATAATGGCCTACTGTACCCGGCACATTTTGCTAAATACGGTATGTCATCTGGTATTTTATGCATACAAAAAAGTGCATACTATGCAAAGTATACATACTATATACTACAGAAATGCTGTACGTACAAATATAGTATGCTATTCCAAATATAGGCTGTAGCTGTTGTTTACTCACCTGGAGTTTCTGTGGCTGTGTGGTCTGTGTGGCCGTAGGCAGCGCTTTGTCCCGAGTGCCCCGGGTTCGCTCGACGCCCACCGAGGTCATCATATACAGTATATACAAAACAATGTATGTACAAAACAGAAAAATCTGCCAAGACAAACAACAAGGCCAAAAAACAGGCGAGGTTATTTCATCAATGCCCTAGTTTCTTATCAGACAAGGTTTGGATATCAGACAAGGTTTATGAGCTAGCTAGTTGACGCTTTCTGCAGATCTTCCTTTCAGAGCCCCACACAGGCTGTCTGAGTGTCAGGCAAACACACAGGGGCCGTATCAGATTTCCTTTCTTCTAAACCCAGTTGGACAAGATTGAGCAATACTTTGACCGCCAAAAACCCTTGCAGAAAAAGTTCCAGCTTCCCCCGATCCCTGGTGAAATGAAGACCGTGCTTCAAGACCAAGAGACACCCACCGACTTCACAACGACCCTTTACTGTCCTTATATCCCAAATGAGATCTGTGTAGAAAAGTCTCTTTATTTTAAACCACAGAATCAATACAAAAGTAGATATTAATAATCAAAACATCTCACTGTCCCACAGCACTGATGTTTACAGTACAGGTTTCCTGTCTAAAGTGCCAGACTCTCACAGTAAGTGATCTGTTTCTTAAACATGGAAGTATGTTTAGAAAACCTTGAAAGAATGAAACAAACAAAACAAACAAAACGTAAAGAAATTGTTCACCATAATTTCTAGTGGATAAAGACTTCAAATTCTGTATGTTTCTCACACAACGTTTCAGACTGGCTTATTAATTCAGAAATAAAGCAAACATGCTTTGGTTTGGTAAGAAAATAATTTTCATTTGCAGGTAAACACACTGCTAACTTTACACCTAAATGAACACCAACTTATGACTATACTACAGTATACTGGAAAATACAAATACATAAGAAGAAAAACAAACTCTAATACAATAACACTCCAACCCATCTTAAATGGTGGACAAGCATATCCGCAGGAGTCACGGCTTGCAGTAAATTCAAGAAAACACACATAACATCTGTGTGTGATACAGTGGGCTTTTCTTGGCAGCTAAAATAAGGGATCTTATTGTGCACGTTTTAACCTTTTCAGTCATGCAAACGCCTCGCAACGCTGGTCCAGCTAGATTCGAGATCTATGGTTAGATAACATCTGCCAAAATCCTGAAGAACATGCCAAAAATAAAGATCCTTCTCTTACAACATTGCCTATGCAACCAACGCTCATCACAAACTATTTACTGACGGCACCAAGCAAACCAGCTCACAAACGTGATTCTGTCAGCTGACAGGGGTGTCTGTGGGGACATTTGTGAGATCTTACAAAATGGTTAAAGAAAACAAAGCTCTTTCTCTTGGTCAGCAGACCACCCATAGCACCCCTGAATTCACAGCTACAGTGTGAATAAAGCACGGAGATGCTGCAGTGGCAAATATCCTGAAAGCAGAGACATCACAGGACAAAACCTCAAACACTGTGATCAAAAATGAACAAACGGGCTGCTTTTCTCAAAAGAAAGACTAAAATTGCATGTCTACATCATACCAGATTTATAAGCCCAAATCAAAACACTCGAACAGAAGGACTTCATATCCAGATTTAAAGGGCCGGGGTCGGCCAACTCAATTGCATTTGTTCAGTCGTGATAAATGATAGTTATAATGCGTTTTGCATTATAAAGTTATAAAGAGTTTGTGAGGAGTGGGATCACACAGCCATCGCTCCTCTTTGTCCGCGATTCTCTCTAATGTCATTTCCTCTCCTCAATTGTTGTAGCTTAGCTGGCTAACTTAGGATCGCCTGGCGTCCTTGTTTACACCACCCAAAGCCCGTGGAGGACTTAAAACACAAAGATGGATGTAAACAAAGATGGATGTTAAAGGCACTTGAAATGGTTTACGCGTAAGATTTGATGTTAACGGGGTTTGCTCCCAGCTAACACCGAACGTGCTAACCTGAAGAGGCAAAACAAAGCCGTGCGAAACGCAACATATCCGCCACAACGATTCAGAGACGGGATAAACGACACCGGGGATACAGAAATGATCATATTAATGCGATATTTGTCGATGTTAAAAGCCGGTTAGGGTGTAAGAAAACCATTTGTTTTATTACCTGCTAACACGGTTCGCTCAGCCAGCAGCAGACTGTGTCACGTGACGTCACCGCGCCGCTGCTCTCCATGCAGAGGCACCGCCACAAGCAATTATTATTATTATTATTATTAATATTTGATTATTTTTATTTGATTTCAATTGAACGCCACAAGACATTAAGAAAAAAATAAATACGAGTGGTTTTAAAGCGTGGCAGGTTTTCAGCGCCGTTTTGTTTTTAGTTGGGGCTTGTGTGTAACTTCTGTGAACATTTTGCTTTGCAAAGAGCTCACCTCGTTAATGTACATTAATCAAGTTTTATAACAGAAAATAAATAACTGCATATTATATCGTTCTTTACTTCCCAACACATAACGCGCGGACACAATGATAAGCGATGACAAACGATTAATGCAAATTATAATGAAAACGCAACAACAACAACAATATATGTTAAAACTAATGATAGCTCCTTTAATGGACTATTTTTAGGAACTGAATATAGTTACAGTTTCTGCAATATAATAATTCCTGCAATATTTTAATGAAGAACTATAAAATATTCCTTTAGTCCTCTACTTGGGTAAATGTTTGTCTAAAACATTAAAGTCTTCACTGTTTTAAAGTTAAGATGATTGTTCCCAAACATTCATTAAATGTTTTCAGCATTTTGTTATTACATATAATATAATATAATATTAAAATAATATAATATTTATAAATAAATATTCTGTATATAATCACCTTGCGTTAATAACGCAAGTGCGCCCCGAGCGACGAAATGAGGTATTACAGCCAAATATCTGAATCTGGTAGATGTGAAACTCACCATATCTGCTGTTAAAGTTCACATAAAAATGCAGTTTTGAGTGTCAGCAAACGTAGGAGTTGAAACAGAAAGGCAAGTTACAATGCAGAGCCAAACATGGAAGAAAAATACATTAATAAACTTTTATTTTCTTCTTTTTGAAGAAGGTCTCATGTTTTGTTGGTTTCTTTTGCTCGTTTTGATAATGTACAATATCCTTGCAGGTGTAATCTGTAAAAACATTAATGAAGTGAGTATAAAAAGGGCACCACCAAAATAATGACAGATCAGCTCACTCACACGCACATATATCCTCTGACATTTACATAAACTGTATTCTCCCTCTTTCAGATTCCAAATATGTATACATATACATTTATATATAAAATACATTTTAAAAGTGATGGTTCATTTCTCCTTAATATATGCCAGTCACTGTGGTTGTTTTAGCAATTGCTTGATGATCCCATTAAATCCATAATGCAAGTTGAAATGGAAAACAAGCCAAAACAAATGAAATCTGCAACAGTCTTTCACAGAAAGACTCTGGAAAGGCAAGTGTCACCACACTGCCCTGCCTTTAAGCAGAAAAGCAACAGTTTGAACATATATGACTGCCTGAATCTAACAAGGACTAGGGGCAGCAAAAATACAAAATAAATATGAAGTGTAAAGTCATTGAGGACAAATTGCAATCTTGATGCATGTGTGGGTGTTAGTTTAGAATCAGCAATAAAACCCCAAACAGAACATGTTATTTTCTACAGTTTCTCCCTGTCATTATTTTGGAAAATATGAAGAGGCAAAAAATCAACAATAAAGAAACAAAAGGCGAATCTTCATTGACCACTGTCTGAGCTATGTTGTTTGGCTCTCAATAGTCTTCATATATCTGCAGTCTAGACTCAGAATAGCTTAGAAGGTCAGAATAGTCATGGTCATCTCCAAGAATGGTCATCTCCAAATCCCTCTTCTCAGTTTTTTTCAATGTCCGCAATGTAATATCAGTCCACAGCAAGCCAAGGAAAAGTACACAGCAAAACAAACACGCCATGTTTCTGAGATGGCAATCTTTAAAAAGAAACAATAAAGACCAAACAAAATAAAAAACATAAATGCAACGCTCAGAGAGACTGTTAAATATTTTAATATATTTTTACACTATTTCACAGTTCTCAGAGGTGCAGGCTGAGAGAAAAGAAAATCTTCATCCATCCAGGCTGAGTGAACTTTTCAAAGACAACATGCCATGTTGTTGGTCAAATCCCTCGTTTATCTGTGTCGTTTTTTTGTCCACACAAGAAAAACAGATGAGTTCCAAAGTACAACAGATAATGGACAGAAAACTCAGCAACATAAGAACACACAGAAAAATAATTACATCTTTGCTCCTGAGTCCTTTGAGAAATAAAGGATCATTTTGGATAGAAGGTTAACAGGAAGTACTCCTAAGTGAGAAAGCACTCCTAAGTCAGAGACGACAATGGAAGATGGCCTACAAACACGTGTGGGAGAGAAATGGAGGGATGATGGAGGCTAGCTCCAGAGGCCAGCATAGTTTCCGTGTAGACCGGAACACAGTGGCCCGCCAGCCACAAAGAGTTTGGTGCCCGAGTCATCGTAGCAGTGTGTATACACTGCATTCGGGAACGAGCTGACGTCGGAAAAGTAGCTTCTCCATGTTTCATCGTGATTCTGGAGTAAGTGTGAAAACACAAATTAGTACTGACAAACTGAACTAACATTTTTGCAGTTGATATAGCCTGATATAGGGTGATATACAAGGCCCCTTCACTTCACACCAGCATTCTGCTAAGTCTGTCCGGGTCTTTTTTGTTATAATTTGTGTGTGAACTCAGCAGTAGTTCTGAATAATGAACCTCCATATGGTATAAGAGACTGCTGCGGCAGACACCCAACTGCTACATTAAGCACTTTACAGAAGAGTTTAAATACAGACCAATTAATTCAGTGGACAGAAAACCAGGTGCTCAGTGACGTAGAACTATGAAGAACGATGCTCTTCACCTAATCTTAGCAGTTAAACACACAATTAGTCTCACACTAAACAACATACATTCACAATAATTGTTTGAGATTTGTGTACAAGGTTGTTATATTTATATATGAACTGGAGGCACTAAACAAAGGTTTATGTATATACTTTATGTGTGTATATAGACTGACTGATGACAAATATAATTAATAGTTGTATTTCAGATTTATAATTACAGAGTCATAAAAAAGATTAAAGCTCTTACTAGCCACCCTTTCCCTGTGGCGAGCTTTAGGATGCCCTCTGCAGTGCGATTCCGGTACCCGCCGGATGTGCTGGATGGACCATCCAAAAATCGCTGGGCTCTGATGTCGTAGAAAAGCAGTGAACCCTGACCAGTGCCGACCGTCACGATGTGCTCATAGAAGCTCACCGAGCGAATACCTGTTGAACACACACAGCTGAGCATGAGTTCTGAAGCAGTACACTTCTACAAATGAAATTTTTGTTTGAGTTCTAGTTTGAACACACCACTGCCACGCTCTCTGGAGCTCACGGATTTGATGTTTTGAGAAGACTGCCGGGGGTCCAGGAAACAAACGTGTGCCTGAGAGCCGACTGCATACACAGACCAGTCCAGCCCATAAGCTAAACACACGTTTTCCTTACAGTAAGGAAGTTTGGTAGACAGCTCCTGAAAATCAAATGAGAAATCAATTTAATAACCCAAAAAGCCACAACAGAGGAGTATAAATCGTCATATACTGAGCATGACACAAATGCTGGAGCTGGTCACTGTACCTTAGAAAGGTTGTCTTGTGCCTTCCACAGATGAAAATACCCATCCAAAGAAACTGCACCAAGCTCCTGATGTGGGAGAGGAGAGTTAAAGACATATGAAATATGACACTCTAAAGTCAATAGCTGTTTTAAAAACCTCAGTGTCTACGTCATGAAACCTCATAAGTGATCAATATGACACAGATGTCCCATGTAGGCTGTGTGACACAGAAATTGCACTCCACACTTTAGACACTTGAATAATTCAAATAGCATTTGGCATTAGGATGTTAATAAATTCAAATCATGATACTTTAACAAGCCACTAGTTTGTCACTGAGCTTGTTGCAATGCATTCTGGGATAGATTTTCCATGTAATTATGCCTTAAATCTTCCTAAATTGAGGTATCAAAGGAGGCACCATATTTAGGATTATTACAATTATTATATCGACACCTCAGGTTGGGAATGGCCCATCAAGACACAACATAATGCCTCTGCAGGCAGCTCATTAGACTTTGGATTGAAGCAAATATATCAATAACAGTCAATACAAGTAATACGAGTCAAGGACAGGTGGCTGACCTTATGACTGTTGTTGAAGGCCAGTGCACGCACTTTACAGTTGTAGGGGTGGGTATACTCCTTGGGGATGTCTTTGAGCGCACGGTGCGAGATGTGGGAGTAACAGGGAACAGCTTCCACATTCTGACGCTTCTCCGCATGAGTCAAAACCTCCTCTGATATCTCCCACAGACCCATGGAACCGTCACGAGATCCTGCGCCGGTCAAAATTCAAATTTCCAATGAAACAATGGAACATAAAAACTCTTTGGCCATGAAATTATGATTAAATGATGAAATTTATAAATATTAAATTCTTTAATGATATTAACGTTTAGTACTAAATAATCATACATTTAGGACTAAATTGTCTTTACTGTAATGCAAAAAAAGAGAAAATCTAGACAAATAAAACATCTAGCAAAACTTTAAATAGCACAGAAACACATACTTCCATTATGTACACTTACAATTGTAATGCAAACAAAGTAAATACAGTAAAATACAGTAATTTTGCCTGTCCAGACAAAAAAATGTAGTAAGTAAAAAATATTTTTAGCAAAAAAACTGCCATGATAGTTAAATATGACCCAGTCATTTCCACAACATTCACCCTAACAAATTAACGCCAGGACACATTTTTTAAAACTCTACAGGCTTCTTACCTGAGACTGCCATGGTGTCGCTGATCCATGCAATGGAGAATATCCAGTCATTGTGCCCATCCTGCCAAAAACAAAGCACCGTTTTGAGTCTTGTAAAACACCTTTATCCAACAGCATATTCTGCTTATGCTTACAAAACAGAGTGTCTTCTAAATAACAGTGAAATCAATCACTGTTACTCAGAAAACGCACAAAAGCCACCAAAGCGCGTGACATTTGACACAACTTGTACAATTAGAAAGGGAGCAGGAGCAAAGGGCAGACTCACATCCCCGACGCAGACAGGGTCAAGTGTAGGAAGCCGGTACACTGCCAGGCTGTTGGGGTTGTCTCCACCGGTGGCGAGCAGGGTGCGGGAGGGGTTCAGCTCTATAGCGTGGATGCCACATCCCTGCTGGGTATCCAGACCACCCACTGATCCTGAACTGTGGAAATGGCCTCCCACTCCAGCCAAACCCTGCAAGACCTCTGCCCTGCCCTCCCTGTCCTTCAGCATGGGTATCCTGGTGATCTGTCCTGAGAGGACATCCACCACGAACAGCTGAGACAGCAGAAAGAAAACTAGGATAAGCACAGACGCCCTTCAGAGAAACAATGACAACATTTTGGAAGTACACAATTGATGAACAGGTAAAATAACAACAATGTTAATGATATAATCCAATAAAGTGGATGGAAACTCATGGAAATAAGTTAAACCTAACCTGTTCTAGGTTAAATACAAGTTAAGCATTACTGACAGCATCAACAATTGGCTCATGTGTAAGTGTATTCAGGTTAACTCTGTTTATACTAACTAAGTTAAGTCACAGAATATGGTTGCGTCCCAAAGTAAAAAAATGCAGGCAGGACACAGTGGTAGGATGGCAACAAAGCATGCTTGAATTTGTCACCAGTGCTAAACTTCCAGGTTTAAGGTGACATGTGCTTTCAAAATCCATATACTGTTGGCCAGCCTCCCTTTGTCTCTTCAATTTTAAGATTTATGGAAATAAGTGCTTGAGGCAGAACAAAGTGTCTCAGGCTTGTTTTTAAAGAAAGGGAAATTAAAACTGGGGAATCAAAATCTCTTGCATCTGGTAAGTGTGTGTCAACACACAAAGCCAAGAAACAATATCAGTTCAATTAACTCAGATGTTTCAAACCTCAATTAATTAATTTCACACTGGGTACAAACCATTAGAACATGAAGACAATAAAAAACTCTGCAGGAAAGTCCAACAGAAGGTAAAAAACAAAGCATTAATATGCATTATATACCAGAACGTTTCATTCGTGTAGCTTAATTGGAAGAGCATGCCGCTAGAAACTGCAAAACCATGGGTTCATTTCCCAGGGAGCACAAAAACTGATGAAACGTATCACTTGAATGCACTGTAAGTCCTTTAATAGAAGCACCTGACAAATGCAGAAACATACAGCACTGATCAAAAACCATCTCACCGTGTTGCATTTGGTCCCGCACACCACCTGTCTGTGGTTGAGCCACTGGGAGGCAAACACTTTGTTAAGGCGACCAAGGGAAAACTCTCTCTCTTTGAGAATTCCTGGGATGCGTCCGGCTGCAAACCCTCGCAAACTGCGCTGGAAGCTCCATTCATGCTGCTGTTGCGGGCGGAATTCCCTCCCTCTCACAGAACACACCACCGACCGCCCGCTCTGCCACCAGTGCTGGGCGTGACGCGCAGAGCAGGACACGCGGGCACGCTTACACCCGGGCTGACACCAGTCGAGCTGTCAGAGGAGCACAAGAGATGAGGAGCAGTGGGTAAGTACCAACTTTAACAAGTCAGTAGTTAATAAACAGTATCTATGCACGTATGTGAACACAAAAGCTTTTAATTACATGAGCTCAGCTTTACAATTCAGAAGTTGTAACTGTGACCTGTCTGTGAAAACCCAGTCATTTATAATGAGTTACCTTTTCAACATAATGTACAGAGGATTCTGTGAAAATATAACCTTGATATATTTAACACTGACGGGGTAAGATCATGTCAACAATTGAAATCATCAGTGAAATTAATAACTGAAATCAAACTCTGAAGCTTCTGACCTCATCATCAGATTGTGAGCCTGGATTTAACAGGGTCACAGATCTTTAACCACTAAGCAATACCACCTCTGTAACAGCACGTTTATGTGTGGCAAACTCCTACGGCCAGTGTTTCTTCAAATGACAACGGGGTTCGGCAGTAAGAATGATCTGCTGGTCTGGTTCAGCACATCACATCGATAAATGTCAATAAATGTCAAGCGAGAACGGTTTGAAAATTACACATGAATCAAAAACAAATGTAGGCAAGTAAACATCTGTACCACCAGCCCAAACAGCAGATATTATGCGATAACTGAGACTCATTCCAAATCACAGCTTAATCACCCCGTATCCTGGGTTTTTTGATTCATTTTATGAGAAATCTACTAAAGCAGTCTGACAAATAATGTTCGTTTATACACTGCCTATTAATTCATGTAAATTAATTCTATTTTATGAATTCTGTGTCATCTGTTTCTCATGCTGATTACATAACATTTTCAAATACGAAACTAAAAATAGGAGAACAATCTCAGAGGACATCTGCTTTTAACCAGGTGGCTCTCTTGCAACCCAGCACTGTGTCTGCATTTTTGCCGGTTTTAAAACAGCTTACAGAGAAATATACCTGGTGGCACAGAAGATCCGCCACACCAACACTGCCAAAGACCCTATACAATCAAACACAATGAAACGGTAACAATAACGTCCCCACAATGATGGTAAAAGTCACACACACCTACCAGTTAGGGGTCCCCACGAGGGAAATTGACTATTAAACATACTGAATGATGCTTTTTTGAAACGTAAAAATGCAAAATGGTTTCTGTGAGGGTTAGGTTTAGGGGATAGTATATTCAGTTTGTGCAGTATAAAAGTCATTCCCACAAAGCGCATATACAAATGTGTGTGTGTGTGTGTGTGAACAGATTCATTTACTTTAATGCTCTGCCATGTTAAATTGCGCTGCCATTATCTTTTTCTAACCAAGACATCATCACCCATATAAATAATTCTTGCTGAAATTACATAATCACTCCAAAGTGAGATGAGTAATAACTACTGTGTATTTCTCTTCCAATAATAAAAACTCATCCAGCTGCTCTCAGGCCTGTGGACTCTCAAATCTTAATGGCCAGAAAAGATCTTAGCCAACACACAATCCCTCTCCTACTAAAGACTTTGCAAAAGTCAAAGATGTCAAAGATGTATTCGTAATTAAACTACCACTGAAACGGTTGTAATTTCTGCGTTGTTGTACACGGTACAAACTCAGTTGCTTGCCGACATGTAAAAATAAGAGTCAACATGACGAGTTGACAGTATGGATTCTCATAAGGGGGCTTGTCCAGATAAAGATGATTAAAACTAATCTGAATACTTGAAATAAACCTTCAATTACAGCAAGTAAGAGAAAGAAGTCAACACTAGCCACTAGTCACTGAACCAAAAGTCCAGACCAACCTTATCCCACTATTGCACAAATAATATGCACAATGCACAATTTATTGCACATTATTTATATTCTAACAACACAGGGCCATCCATATACACCATTATTATGACAGGACTGAGAACTGTAGCAAATATCAGCAGTGGTGCACGACTAACCAGCTGGCACTGTCTGGGGTAACCTTATCCTGTAATCTAGCTCTGGATTAGGACCAATTTAAACCAAACCAAACCACTAGTAAACGTTTACTAGTCACTAAACCAGTTCACCTATGCCTGATCAATGGCAGTAACCGAGTTACCAACCCCACCATGCATGCTGGTGCTGGCTAACACAAGTCTGCAGTCTTCTTCTTCTTCTTCTCGTCACATAGCAATCGTTCCCCGGATCCGTTCTGATGCAGGACCGGAACGGTGCTCCGGTACCGGGTTGGTTTTACTAGTTCGTACCTGTTGTTCCTTGAGCTCCCCTGATTTTCTCTTCCTGCTAACTGTTTTTCTCGCCATAGCCCGACACGCACAGGTCCCTCACCCACATGGAGGGCAGCAGCGACGCTGGAAACTGGATCATATAATGGCGATGGTTGTTTCGGCGGCCTCCGGGCGGGCGAAGCGGCGCGACGAATCGAATCCAGTCGAGTCGCGGCTGAACCGAACGATCGGCCGAGTCGGTGCCCGATCACCGGGGTGGCGGTCCCGATTCGGGGCGGATTCGTCTATGTGGATGAGCTACAAGGGTACGGCTGCCCCTCCCGTACACCGGCCTCACTTTTCACCTTCTCTCTCTCTCTCTCTCTCTCTCTCTCTCTCTCTCTCTCTCTCTCTCTCTCTCTGTTCTCTCTCTCTCTCTCTCCGTCGTTCGTTTGACCGATCGCGTCATCCGGTACCGTACGGCACCGCGCGCAGCCGCACTCCGGTCGAACATAAACAAAAACAAGGTCGAGCGCGCGCGCGCTCCTCGATTGCGCGTGCGCGCGACAGGCCGCCTCCCGTTTCACATCCGTTCTTAGCGCAACGTTTGTTTTTTTTTTTTTTTTGCCCCCCCCCCTATGCTTTAACTTCCCAGTGTTTGGTTTTTAATAAAGATATAAATTTGACAACGTTTATATTGTTGTCCCCACTGTGAACTTTTATTTGGCAGACTTGTACTTTAAATAGTGTAATATATATATATTCATTATAGGGACTACATTTCAACACTACAAAAGATAAAAATCCACCACTGATGAAGAGTAAGTTTAATCATCATCTCATTTAATCACACATCTCAGATGGTTTAGCAGAAGACTTCCCATGTTAAAGATCAGACAACAGACCTGCAAGATATCTTCTGGATGACAGGTACAGCTTGTCCGACAGCTTTACCTGTCCATCAGGTAGGTTCTTCAGCTGAACATCAGGACATTTGCCCATTTACAATCAGAACAATAGATCTGCATTGGAGCGCTGACTCGCTTCTCGTGATGGACCAGAATGCTCTTTGTGATACAAGCTGCAGGCTGTTTGTTGTATGTTTTCTGTTCAGCCTTTCTGACCTCAGACCTGTTCACCGGTTCAAACAGAAGAATGCTCATACAAAAAGCAGATGAGGACAGCACCCTGTGCCCCATATTATTGTGTGCCTCTTTTCTGTAGGGTGTGAGTGAATCTCACAAAACCCGTGGGCCCGATTTAAAGTGGCATCATTTTCATGACAGGCACTTTTCTGACCAAATCCCTAAAAGTATTTACATATCATGGTAGTTTTAGTTGTACTGCTGTTGTAGTTGATAATTTGCGCAAATGTGTGTAAGATTTACATTTCTGTCAAATGTATTTACATTTATGACCAAAAACCATTTTTCAAACATATATTTTTATTTCCTTTACATTTTAAAGGTGAAGAGGTGACCCAGACATTTCTTGAGATTCAACTGGATCAACAAGAATCCACTACAATTTTAACAAGAGATTACGTATCAGAAGCAACACTGATCAAAATAAGCACATGTAACATGAGCAGATGTTTCTGTACCTATAATGGTGAAAGATTAAAAAACAATTGCACAACTGACCACTAAAAAATGCCGCAGAGTTATTACTGATGGGCCACATTAGATATCCAATATCCCACCTCTGTCCCCAAGGACATTATTGAATCTGAGTGTCATATACAGTTCGTATCATTTACCCATTGCAGAAAAAGCAGTAAAACTCATGTCATGTTTGTAAAAGTCAGTATTTGTCATGTTTTGATTTAGTTTTATTCCTATGTTACATTATTTGATGTAAGTTATTAATTCTATCCTATACCAGGTAAGACCCATTTACAACAGGGTTGAACATATTATATAATGTCAAGATATGTCTCTGGCCATTGGGGAATAAAACATCAATAGCTTACACTGAATCTGTGTAATAGGAACTGGCCCCACCATAAAAATAAATACCACATCCACATAATTGTATTGGGTGAATCTAGTAAAACCTCTCATGAACATATTTCACCCCAAAATCAAAAGACAATTAGAAATGTTATTTTAGCTGAAGCCTATCCTTAAAATGTGACATGCTTGTCATGAAAAATCTCTTCCCATTTGAGTCTCATTACTGTCATTTCTTTCTTTGTGCAAAATATTTGAATTTGATTTTAAGGTAAAATATTCTTACTGAGATTTCTTACTGAGATTTGTTTATTAACATCTACAGTGCAACAGTCAATAACAACAGCATTAGAAAGAGAACCTATATTTGAATCAGCTGAAATGTTCCACTGGGGTCAGATATGTTTGGTTGCAATAATTTATCAGGAAAATTCTTATGTTGAGAATTCTTCCCATTTTCTAAGGAAAAGGTCAGAAGTCTAACTGGGTAATCCCATGAGAGATACAGGAAAAAAAAATCAGATAAGTTTCCTGTGGTGATTAAGGCTATAGGAGTTTCTAATCACCCAAAAGATTCACAGTCTTGTCTTTAAATCATTCCATTGCACAAGTTTACTTCCATTCGTCGATGAAGTTTTATGATGCTTTCTAAATAAATTGCAGTGAAAATCTCATATTACTGCGTTAATCTCATTAATGTGTGGAACCTGACAGTGTATCATTACAGATCTTTAAATGTGTTTATGTTAACATCTGTGACTCAGTGTGCCTGTGCAGTATTTGCATGTCAATTGTTTAATAATGTGAAAATTGTTTAAATATTGCGTTTCCAGTCTAGATTGCCAGTAACTCTTGCCAATTGTTTTCTATCCAGTGCAAAAGCCAACTGACAAAGGTTTACTGTAGTTTTTCTCCCTCTGAACTTGCATAAAGGTGATTAGTTCTGTTAATGCAGTTCCTAATCAAAGGGCAAAGAAACATAAGCATTCCTGTCTGTCACAGATATAAACGATGTAGGAACAACAAACAGCAGAGACAGAAACAGTAAGAGGGCACTTCTGTGAGTTCTCTGTTCTGCCATGGGTTGTGTTTGTGACTGTGCGGTCAGGTTTCCATTTTGAAAGCCTGGGTTCAGCAGCGCAAGATGGCAGCGTAATAGCTTTGAGCGTCACTCCGTGTCCATATTCTGTAAAACCAGGCTTCCACGGGGCTCCACTCCCATCTCTCCAGCGCCACCCAGTCCACCTCATCACCATGGCAATAGAGAATCTAGCCAATATCGATCCTTGGAGGAGGGTCCAGGCTCCTCTCAGTAATCACCATTCCAAGATCACTTAACAGACATACAGCTGAGGAGGAAAGAACTAACCAATGGATAGTATCATCATTCCCTACCTCATGAGGTATATCTTTATTAGGGTACATAATCAATTTTCTGTCTTAGAGATAAGAGAATCCCATCTGTTGCCCCATTCTCTCTCTCTCTCTCTCTCTCTCTCTCTGAGGGACAGGGTAGGGGCAGCTCTTGGAGGGGACAGTCTTCGGGCTCAGCTTGCTGCTGCTCGGGCCATCAGATCCTCCAGCGCTTTGTCCTGGTCGTTATTGTGCACGAGCAGCACCTCTTTGATAGTGTCCCTCTCAAAGCCCATTTCTCCAAACCGAGACATCAGCTGAAGAAACTCTAGAGCCTAATGGAGAGATGGTCACATTAAAAAGATGAGAAAAAAATCTGTTTTTAAAGATAACGCACTAATATTTTATTGTAATTACAAAACAATGTTCTGAACTGTATTATTATAAGGGGTACACTGTGTTCTAACCAAACGTGTTGAATGAAAGGAAAAATATTGATGTGACACTCACAGCTGGTAAAGATACAATTATGATATATAATTAATAAACACTTATGTGGAACGGAAAGCTGTTTTGTATGAAATAATCCAAACATGTACAAAAATGTAAACATACAGAAATTAAAACTGAGTGACCAACAAAATATAATGTCACTCGTAACAATCATGTCTGGTTAGTACAAAAAAAAAAGTTGTGTTCGGATAGGTGCCATGTAAAGCTAGTTTGGATTCTTCTCTGACACAAGTTACAAGTAAAGGGTCTGCTACGTTTGTAAACTCTGTTAACTTTGTAAACTATATGATAACTGTCTTCTTTTTAAAACAACAAAAGCTGTAAGGAACTTCTATTTGCCTCAAAGACTTTTGTTACAGTCTTTTCAACTCTCTGTTTTTACAAAGAATAGTGCTTTTTAAATTTCATGTTCAAGTTTCACGTTCAGGAAAGAGTGTTTTCAAAAACATTAAAACTAGGTGTTCTGTGACTATTTCCATGTAATTCAGTCTTTGTATTTGTGGCTGTTAGAATTTGCTGACCTTATCTTCTGAGCCCTGGTACATCTCCAGGCATTCCTCCACAGCAGTAGCGTCAAAGCCTCGGTCGCACAACCGAGTGTGAGTAAAGAGATATTCCAGCACCTGCAAAATGCCACACTGAGTATTTAAACAGTCGTGGCTGATTTAACATACTGGCATTCATTTGCATAGTTAATTTTACATTTATGCAATTAGAAGACAATTGTTGTTTAAACTGTGTTCTCTAAGATTAGAACCTGTGACCCTCTGCATTGCTAGCACCATGCTCTACCAGGTAAGAGACTTAACTGGTGGCTGCAGTAACTCTTAATAACAGCACAACCCTATAGCACCAGTAATAAGGATATTCAAACTAAACAAATTACCTGTTCGACATTCTGTCCTTGTCTTTGCATGGCTTTTAAAACCCCCTCATAAGAATAACCCATGCCCACTATGGTCTCCACACACTGTCGTTCGCTGGGAGAGAGGCCAAGAAGGATTGCAGTAGCAGGAGCAGTTAGTGACGGATGGCTGGGTACTGCAACAGAGTTTGACTGCAAAGAAGGTACAGACAAAATCAGATAACCTTATTATATACAAACAATTAATACAGACAGTTCAATACCTGTTTCTGTGTCCCATTTTGAGCAAATCCAGGTTGCTCCTGAGGGACTTTTGTGTTAGTATGTGGAGCTGATCTTTGCAGGGAATGAGGTGTGCCATTGGAAAGGTTGCACGCTGGGGTTGCTGGGTAAATGCCAAGAGGTGGTTCTGAGGGGGAGTCCCCCGGGTCTGAAAGCTTGGGGAAAGTCAGTGAGCGAATGTTGCATGGGCGGTCGGTTTCAATCTGTTCCATGGAGGTACCCAAAACCCCACCCCTCTCTAAGTCCAGAAGTCCAATCAGACCATTGGGTTTATGGAAGATTCCTGCTTTGGCCTGGACAGACGGCTTAATATTTGGAGACGGAGGGCAAGGTTCCACTTGAGAAAGTTGAGGAGGTGACACGGACGATTGTGGTTGGCTCTGAAGGATATTCCGCAATTCCTCTTTGTCGTCCAGTGTTTTAAGCTCAAGTTTGTCAAACGGATCCTCTTCTCGCTCAAAGTCAGCTAAGTTTAGACTTTGTGGGGCCGGGTTGCTAGGCACTGGTCGCGTTGGTCCAAAAGAGGGTGCTGGGAGAGGGGTAAGGATTGCGTTGTGCCGCAAACCAGCCAAAACTGGGTTCAGTGCTGGTGGAACAAGGTCCTGCTCCTCAGAGGGGCGTGCTTTCTTTCCTCCAACCAATCCAACATCTGCATCATTAGCAGTGACCTGCCCCTCATTTTCAGACTCCGCCCTTGCCGCCTCTGCCGCTCTAGCCTCAGCGGCTCGTGCTCTGGCGAGCTCCTCCCCCCACCGAACGCTCCGCCTCTCTAGGCTGAAGTCATACTGAAGAGTAAAACAGTAAAGCATTATTTCCCACAAAAAACTTGGTTCAGCTCATATAAGGGCAAGTTTGAGTCAACAATCAGACATACTTGCATCGCTGAAAGTATGGAATTACAGTCAGGCAAACAGAAGCCAATGGGAAGACCCACTTTCGAGGGACAGCGGAATTTCTCATTGAGCTTGAAGGGAACGTCATCAAGATAACTGACAGGTCCTTTAAACGTGGAATAAAGTCATGGAAGAGCAGGAAAAACAAACCAAGATTACATTTTAAAATGAGGCTTTTATTTATGTTATTGTGTTTAATATGTTTGTTACAGAAATAATCCTGGCTGACTCACCATTGTTGTGGATATCTGATCCAGATTTCCTCGCAGCCATTTAGAGAAACTTAAAGAAAACGCATACAGTTAAAGTGACACACATAATTGTGACTTTCCCCAAAAATTTCCAGTCAAACTAAAAAATTACAATTTATACATAAAACCAACAAAATCAACATGAATCTGTTTTGTTGACCTATTTTTCATAACAGTTTATATATCATTAAATTAACACTCATGATTCAAAGCTGTCTACTTGCAATACCTGTCAAGATAGCAACACAGCACAGGTAAACAATATTGGGTTACAAACACTTCTTAAATTCCTCTTAACTTTTTTTTTTTTTACAAACACAACCTATAACATAGAATAAATAACAAAAACTGCTCATCCAAGAAACGACAAGGTAACACAAGACTGTATTACATGCTGACACGGTTATAAAAACAGCTCTGATGTCATTTCAACAAGCATGAAGCAATGCAAACAGGTTTTCAAAGTGTATGAGCTGATCAGAAAAAATGAAGCCAGTAACAACATACAGTAAACGCGTTTGATGCGCAATGCCTCCGATGTTTACATTGAATTGACGAGCTTAACACTGCTGAAAGTTAATAGAAAACCACTGATCTGTGCATTCATCTGGTTTCTGTGTGGTTATATGATTACAAATATCACACTTCTGTCTGGCTGGTTACCAAGTCAAGTCGACCTCTTTCATTTTCTATTCCTGTCGTTTCAATACAACAATGAACAATGTGTGAGCCCAAACTAAAGAGCTGATGCTTAGTTATAAGAAAACCCCGGTGCCACATACGGACACGTAGTTAGAAACTAATTCGTTTTGTTTCAGTTTGGGTTAGTCAAGCGACCCAACAGGGCCCGACTTCCTCTGCCACCGCCCCTTAAACTGTCCCTGCGGGTCCCAGCCGTGTCCTTACCCGTATCTACCGCGTCTTCAGTTTCCAGATGGGTCTCTCACTGATCCTCGGACATAAAAGCTCTGGTCGACGCTCTCAGGTGAGAACATTTACTGAAAACCGAGTATATTTCCTGCTTCATCGTACAGCGCCATCTTGGTTTGACCGCCTCCTTCGGGTTCCGTGTGACGTCACGCACCCAAGAGAATGACGACAGATTCGACCAATCAGCGCAGAACTTTGGACGCGCCGTCATCTGTATCGGCCTTTGCACATGGGCCCAGCACGGGTTTGAGCTCGGAAAAATGTTTTGATCCGTTTTAAGTTTATTGAATCTTGATTATTATTAGTTGTAATAATCGTTCATTAAGTAGACATAAAAAATATAGCAGCTGTTTGTGTGCACACCCTTTTCAAAACAGAGCTACAGTGATGGAATGAGATGGTACTTTTCATTTCACCGGGGTATTAAATATTTTTTATATTCACATTTCAACATTTTTACATAGTACGTGTCCACGGTATTCATATGAATTGTTCACCGATTAATGGACCAGTTAGTTCAGAACCATTATGACAGCCATCTTTCTAGATTGTCAGTTTCCGTACATGACATCCCTATCCTTTATTTTAGATGATTGAGAATGAACTTCCTTTTAATATGCAATACTCGATATGGCCGTTCCTACAGAGTAATGTTCCTAGCGTAATAACTTTCACAGCAGTCATTTTCACAGCTTTTTGACTACAGTCGTACATCAGACACATGCAAAAATGTTCAAAAAGTCTTCAAAAAAAAAAAAAAAAGGTTAAAGAAAGGCGAACTCGTACCAAATCGACACTTTAATCGTCAAATATGAACTCTCTAACAGAAGCCTAGGGTTTACGTTCGTGCGTCATGACGCACGCACGTACGACGTGCTCAGGCACGCGCTCTGACAACCGGAAGCGTCGACAGAAGCGATTGAGAAACGGCGAGAGAAATAATCGATCACCTGTCGATTGTGTTCATAAATCCGCCGTGCGCTTCCTCCGGCCTCCGGATCTCATTGCAATAGCTCGTACCCCTTTTCCTCAGCGGGCAAAGTGAAATTAAATGCACAAACGGGCTTTCTGAAGGTGCGTTGAAGCCTCGCAGCAGAACAAATGTAAACAAGCGGCTGGTCAGCAGTGCGACCGGAGACACGACGTGATGACAGCGACCCACAGGCTCTGAAAAGCATATTTTGCATCCCATAAAGCGATCTCGGTCATTTATTTGCATGCTGTGTAGTTTATTAGATGTTAGGGCAGTAGACGAGGACGCCTCCCAACTCTTGCCTCCACTGCGGGCAGCAACAGATACCGACCGAGGGCATTTCTTTCTTCTTTGCGTATTAAAGGCGATCGAGAGATCGCTCTTCGTTGTTTTTGTTTGAGGACTTGCTGTTTACACGAAGAAAACCATACGATTTAAGAAATAACATCTGAAAAACGCGTCCCCAAAGAATAAACAGATATCGGCGACGTGTTGGTGTTTACATGAAGCTGGAAGTGTAAGAGATTCAAGCATCGCATTTCCCGAGGAGCTGAGCAGGTAATAAAACGTAAAGAAGAAACAGTTGTGCTTTTGTTAAGCTGTTTTTCTATTCGTTATTGAGTTCAAGACCTTTATTGTCATGTGAACTAGGTACAGTCAAATCCTTCTGAAGAAAGATGGAGCAGAAGTGAAGCAGACAATCAATAACACATACAGTAGAATATAAAACAACACAACTGTACATTATTAACCCATACTAATGTTTTATGACGTTGTTATAATAATGTAAAAGTGTACAAGGAAATAATTAGTAATATTAGCATGATCCTTGGAACAAAACGCGCAGCCTGTTTCGTCATAATGGCTTTATCAGAAATGTATACCCATTTAGAGAAAGCCCATTAAACACATTTCACTATTAACCCATAGAAAGACTGAAGCATCAGGACCGCCATGGCCCACCAGCAGATGCCAAGCTCTCAGAAGGCTTTGATGCTGGAGCTGAAGTCTCTACAGGAGGAGCCAGTGGAAGGTTTCCGCATTACTCTGGTGGAGGAGTCGGACCTTTATAACTGGGAAGTGGCCATCTTTGGTCCCCCAAACACACTTTATGAAGGGGGATACTTCAAGGTATATATTTTGTGTTGTCTGTGACAGAATGATGACAGATGGACCAGTATGTGCAGAAGACACACAGATTAAGCAACATGTATGTCATTATGAAGTGTATCTCGCCTCCCTGGCTATTTTATCCAGGTCTTGTTTTCTCTGGTTCTTCCTTCGCTGTTATTGCGCTCCTTATACTCCAGATGTCTTTTTATAGCACTGACAGATATTAATGACATCCCAATATGAGCGCTAAAGAAAAGGACAGTGAGTTTTAAACACACTCCCTGGGGTTACTTAATCTCAGTGACTTACTATCAACAGAAGTAGTATGTACTTTCACGGTGGATAGTTTAAACACTCCTTTCAGTATGATGTTTGTCATTGCATCATAGTACGGCGATGATTTCACAGTCCTGGGTGAAGTTTAGTATTTGATTTTAGAGTAGGATTTCGCTTTCATTTACACTTTAAAATACGTCTTATCCCAACTTAATATTCAGACAAATTTCTCAGGCACAGGTCTCATTGGTTGGTTGCCCTAAATAGTGTAAACACAGTGGCCCTATTAAAGCATTGTTCTACATACAGGTTCGACACCAACAACTTGTGCTCAACCAATGGTGTGATTTTTGGGCGGGGCTACCTGTTCAGCCAAACCATGGAAGATGGAGGGGGGGTGGTTGAGAAACTTGCTTGAAAGCATTTTTTATTTTTGCAGTTGAAGAGTGAAAGCAAAGACTGGCTGATATATATGATCCGGCCTGTTTTGAGGAAGATAATAGTATCTCCTTGGGCACAGGCTGGACTCCTCCCATTAGACAAATTATTTATATTTGCAGCTGTCAGGCAGGATCTTAGTGTCCTATACAATATATATCAATAATATATGTCAAGGAATATTACAGGGAAATATGCAAAATATGTCAACTGTAATAGTCTTTCCCCTGATTTATTTACAAAAGGCCTTCTAAAAACAGTCCATATTTTCGAACTGCATGGAGCTGTATTGTTTGTTCCCATTTATTTCTAATGATGCCTGATGGTTGGATTAGATCAGGTTGTAACTTGCTCTGTGAATAATGAATGCTGCTGCTTTACTGAGATCTTCAGTCAGGCAATCAGTCATGCCGCAGTTTAAGACTTGAGCTGCAGCCAGTTCATGTAGTCTGTCACATAATCAGCACTCGACAGTGTAGCAGAGTAGCAGAAAATGCAAGCAGAGAAGATGCATTCATAAAGCAACATTTTCATTATCAACTTCACTCAGTTTTATAACAATGGTACAAACACACAGTTATAGACACAAATACTCTGAGGTCCAGAAATTTATATAATCCACAAAAATATTTGGGAACAGAGTTGCATAATTTCTTTGTATTTGGTATTCCCCCTTTTGCTTTGTTGCATGCATTTGGCATGCATTTGAGCTGGCAGGACTCCACAAGTTTGTGCAAAACCTGATGAGCCATGTTCTCCCAGCATGATTTGAGAACGTTCCAAAGAACATCTCATGTGCTTTAGTTTGAGCAAGGAAACCTGACCTTTCGTACAATTAACAGAGTCAATGTCACTCATTTGCTTATTAGTGACCTAGGAACAGTGCAGAATGTTTGATGATATTTGAATGTCAGAAACTTTCAAGTGTTTTTGTTTTTGTTTTGTGCTTTTGAGTTTTTGTTTATTTCCAGTTTTAAATGCCATTTTTTGTGCAGTCTCTCTTGTGCTCTAAAAGTGTGATTGTTAAAATCACACTGGTAGAGTCGCAGCCAAAGTCATCACTGTAATCACATTCTAAACTGTAATTCGCTATTGTTATAATCACATATATAACCACCATCACACTTACAGCCCATCAGTTCTTCACTGAATAACAAAGCATTCACTAGAGTATTATACTGTTTAGCTCAATTGCCCTGATAAAGAGTACATGATGTTGAGCTGCATGAGGAATATATTCATGCAAAACCTTTTAACCTAATGTGTCTTCCAAGCTGATTTATATCGACTCTTTTACTAGCTATTATAACAGCTTGTGTAGCTATAAGAGCTTATATAATACTATAGTTAATAATGTTCGATGTCTGTTCTCTTTTCCCAGGCCCACATAAAATTTCCTATTGACTATCCGTACTCTCCTCCCACCTTCAGATTCCTCACCAAGATGTGGCATCCAAACATTTATGAGGTGAACATGTTTTGTGTGTGTGTGCGTGCCTGTGTTTAATACATGTAGTCTGTATATTTAAAGTAACAGAAACTCAGTGCAAGCGTAAAATGAACTTGAAATCTAATCTCAGCCTATTTAATTTGTTAATACACATTTGCAGTCTTATGGCAGGCAATTTATCTGCATTTGTTGTTTAAAAATAGTGTTTTTTTAGTTGTTTAGGGCCCTAAAGCACCTGTCATGCCGCAGTCACACTGCAGGTCTTAATACCCAATTCTGATTTATTTATCCAATTTTTTTGACGTCCAGCTTACATCATCATTTAAAAGTGAACTATATCCGATATGTGCATTTACCGATATCTGTATTTACCAGATTTCTTAAGCAAATGCACAACTCCAATACATATACAATTTATTTCCACATATGAATAAGGCCTGATTTGAAACTGAGAATATCGGAATCCATGTGTTTTTCCTGCTTACACATTTTTGGGTCGTACCCGATCTGTGCTACGTGGGAAAAAAAAATCGGAATTGGTTCACTTGAAATATATAATATAAAATGTCGCCTTAGAGACCACTTTTCCAATCAAATCCCAATGGACAAAATCAAGCTCTGCCCTTTTCTCCATGAAAATCCCATTGTCACATTACAGACATTAAATCTCATGCGGGCTTTTCAAAACTGCATCGTTAAGCTGTTCGATATTCCTCAGAATGGCGATGTGTGTATTTCCATCCTTCATCCTCCTGTGGATGACCCCCAGAGCGGAGAGCTGCCCTCAGAGCGATGGAACCCCACGCAAAATGTTAGGTAATACAGCCAAAGATTCACAACTGCCACAACATTCACATCTAGCATGACAAAATATATACATGTATGTGTTTATGTGTAGAACAATCCTGCTGAGCGTGATTTCTCTGCTGAACGAACCCAACACCTTTTCTCCGGCAAATGTGGACGCCTCCGTCATGTTTCGGAAGTGGAGGGACAGCAAAGGAAAGGACAAAGAGTATGCAGAAATTATAAGGTACTTCTGTGAAAACGTTATTAGTAATTTAAAAATTATTTTACCATCAAATCACTTACGATTTATTAAATGATTGTCATTTATTTCATATTTAAGCCAGGTTTAAAGGGATTTTTTTCCTGCACTTTGACTTGATGACAGTATGAAATTCTCAGAACTTCAGGGACCAGTCTCTTCCTCTCATGTTTCAGCGTGTTTAATGCCACAGTGCTTAACACGCATCATGTACATACAAGGATGTACAGTGGAATTCACCTCATGTGCTGTAGATGCTCAGATAGTGTGGCTTAAGGAGATTTATAAGCAAATGTCAAAATAGTACTGAACTATTTACTAAAGGTTTAGATTAAATTTGATTCAAAGAACTTCTAAAGCGTCTTATTTAAAGTCAGGATGGACTGCTCTGAGTACATTCAGCTTTTTCTGAAAACAAGAAACTTTTTGTCCATAATTTGCCCATTTATTCCTCCTGTAAAGACATATGTGTATGCCTATCTGTGTATATAGACATAAGCTGATGAGTGCAGCTTTCTCAGTCGGTGTCTTTCTGCCCTGTGCAGGAAGCAGGTGATGTCGACTAAGGCGGACGCAGAGCGAGATGGAGTTAAAGTGCCCACCACGCTTGCTGAGTACTGCATCCAAACGAAAGTGCCTTCTCATGACAGCAGCTCCGACCTGCTCTACGACGATCTGTACGACGATGACATCGAAGAGGAGGATGACGATGATGACGAGGCAGAGGCTGGGGGGATTGGTGGAGAAACGGGGGCTGGGGATTGTTTTGGCGACGAGGATGACTCTGGCAATGAGGAGTCATGACCTCCTTCTGCTGTTACCTTGACACTAAAGTTTGCTCTCAAACTATTATTTACCCCTAGAGCCTCTTATTTCAGATCTGTTCTACTCCCTGTGCTGAAACGTTTGAGTTTTCAAGTTCTCTGCTCCAAAAACCCCCTAACTCCAGATTTCTGTTTTCACTGCACCTCCTGTTCCTCAGTACAGTAGACTCCCACAGTCATTTGTCACATACCACCACCTCCTGCCTTTTAACCTCAGGGCTTTTGGATATTCAGAGCTTGTCAGGCCACCTGTAACATGTTCTGCTATATGTTTTTTCTCCTTTTTCAGTTGAAAACCTTTTCAAAGGGCTAGTTCACCCAAAATGAAAATAATTTACTTACCATTGTTGTTCCAAATTTGTAAGGCTGACTTTCTCCAGTGAAGTGCAAAAGGAGAAATTTTGAAAGCCCTTCTTTGAAAGCCACTGTTTTCCATACAGAAATACAAAGCATATTGAAAACTTGAATTAGCATACTGACAACATGCTGTGCTTTGGCTGTTTACACAGTAACAAACAAAACTTTTGAAACATAAATTCATCCCCTTTGAAGCCCCGTTACCAGAGTCATACACAGATTTGGGATTTTGAGTATTTTGAAAGTTTAGTTTAGTGTATCACAACCAAATTGCCACATTTTTATTTTTTTTTGGGTGACCTAACCCTTTAATTCACCAGTGACCATTTCCTGTATCTGGTGAAACACTCATTGCCAACAAATTAATGTTGTGTTCATTTCCGATTTTTAAGCACATGCTTGAAGTTTCAGTTTCTTCAGAACTTTGTTCACAGTATAGGGCTTCACTAATTCCAGTTACTTATATACACAAGTTCCCTCTTACATCTGAGATTTAAGTTGCGAGAAAGGTGGGTATTCAAGACAAATGAAGACTGAATAGATTCCAGACGGAATAGACTGTTTCTTATGAAGTTTGAAGCATTATTATTTTGACCAGCCATCCCCATGAATAGGTGACCTTCACAACCACACGCATTCACAGCTCGTACTCGCAAATCATCTTTGTGATTAAACATTTTGAGCCAGTAAATTTAAGTGTCAGACTACATGGCACATGAAGGTGCTTAGCAACATTAGTGACCATACAGACACTAGCCACAAAACTACATCTGGCACGTCCTCGTTTAGCTGCTGTTGATCTCAATGACCCAGAACCAGCGAGACTGTTTAAGTGGCCGTGATGAAGTCCCCATTTGGCACAACCGATCCTGACTGAAGGTAATCATACTTTTACACTTTTTAAATGTAAACACCAATCTTGGTAAGTACTAATGCACGATCGTTCGTTTTGAACATGTATTGCGTATCCAACCAACTGTATCAAACCATTTGTCCCTTTCCTCATGAATTTTACACACATCTTGTCTTTGGTAGTTTGAAGATAATCTTGGAGTTTGTTAAGCACAGGGTCTGAGGACATCTGGGCATCACTGAGCTCTCTCAATTCCGGACTTCTGCTTTTTTTGCTTTGATAATGTTGCCGGAATGGGCCGTAACTTTCAAGAGCATGCTTGTGTGTTTTAATGTGTTGTGAGGCACGCAAATCCATAAGGTCTTATTTATGGGGAAGCATAGATGTTTATGCACACGGGGTCTCAGGTACACCTTTATTCCTGCAAACCAGCCAAGGACACGGACGCCGATCCTCGTCCAACCAAACCCCCTCGGAAGGGCAAATGGATCTGACGATCTTGGGTAACGGTGCTCGTATATTCTGCCGAGCGTTTGGAACGCCTGGACAATCCAGAACAATTACGTTCCAAGCTCAGTTGTTCCCTTCAAAACCTGGACTGTGGGCTGAAAGGGCTCACGACACGTTCGAACATAGATGTCAATTCAAACTGACTGGATTTCAGATTCAGACAAAGACTCTTGGTGTATTACATCCCTGTGCACAGCAAAACAAACAACCCCTACAAAAAGTGTTGTGACAATTGTCAACCGTGGATTTGTCTCGAAATATTTTATTTTTTGTGCATCATGAGTGTGTTTTTAACGTCACATTAATGATTTGATGATCTTTTGTTTTTTACATGGAAACAGAACTGCTATTGTTTGCCAGGATTTGCAGTCTTAAGATCAAATTGTTGCATTATTTGCTCTTAGTTTGACATGTTCTCTTATTGTAATGTTAAAGGGATGAATCGTTCTAAATATTCACTTAACAAATGGACACACAGTTAGAATGAATCTGACCTGAAACCTGTTTCCTGTGTTAAGATCTGTTTCTAGGCTAAACCGTCACTTGAGTTTGGGGGGAAATGCCCAGAACAATCATTTTAAGACTGTGCTTGTATGATCACTATTCATTTTTTTGTGTGTATGTACAGGAGTTTAATGCTCCTTAGCAATTAAACCATTAGACAACACATTAAGAGGTGCTTGTGGTTCGTGAGTACCTTCTTTTGTTCTGTGGTTTCATTTTAATTTAGTCAGAATGGTTTACATGATGCATGACTGACAATCAAAACGATTTAGACATTAAATGTGTTCGGATAATTCCTGATATGCCCTTTATAAACCTACACATCAGTGTTGTGAAGCTGTACAGTCCTATAGAAACAGGATTAGAGAGTAACAAAAGCAACAAGTAAAAAAGTTCTCCTTGTGGGATAACGCACGTTATTGCACTTCAACTTTTGTTGTTAAAAGTTGTGAATTTACAAATAAATTAGAGTTGGCAATTACCAATTTGATATTAAATGCCACTCCTTATTGCTAGCCACTTCCCTAGACACAAAGTTTGGAAGGAAAGTGGACCTTTTAAAAATTAAGTGTCATTTAACTTACTTAACTTACTTAACTTTAACTTACTGCTCTAGTGGAAAGGAAGTGAGATTCACCTGCTTATCTGTATCAGAGCCTAAATGTTACTGTTTGCTTTCTGTTTCTAGATACCGTTGGGTCGCTTGAAGAGTGTCCTGTAGATCCTCATATTGCACCAGTTTGCAGGCCTCCTCTAGTCTGGCCCAGCGGTAATCCTGGTGTTCTTCTGAGAGGATGATCCTCATGTTTGGGTCACGGAGTTCAGCCAACCAATAGAGGACTTTGTCCCTTTCTGCACCTGATAATGTAACTTGCACAGGTGATCTTCGCCCAAACCCGCTTCCTCGTGTTTCTCTCAAGGCAGTGGTTAAGTCATCCTCTCCAGGGTCAACATGACCTTGCAGGAAAAAAAAGTCTAATCCTTAGACAACATTATCCAGTGGAATTCATGAATTTCCTTGAACCAAATGATATAGCATAGGCCCATGCTACTGGCTCCCCTAGTCCTGATTTAAATAAAAAGAAAGCAGATGCTTTTTTGATCATTATAGAGCGATAACATAATAACATATGTATATGGGTGCTGTTAGGAATTTTTCATGTTTTAAAGATACGACTGAAATAACTGGTCAGTATGATAGACAAAAAGTATGACCATAAGCAACTAAGAGTGCGATTTGATATCATTTATATATCATATAATTCATATAAATGTATATCATGTTCATATTATAAAGCAAAAAATGAAATGTATACTCTGTCAGTTAATGTTGTTTCATAAGTTGTGTGTAATAAGCAAAGATAAGGTTAAACATATGGAGAGGGCCAGTCTGCTGGTCTGAGATAACGGGTCTCTCTTCAGCTTCAGGAGTTCCTCACATCTATTGCAGGAGTGCGGACGGGCCATTCAGAGGTAAATATATTTACATTATTTGTCCGGCAATTGCATCTTGTTCACAGTAATGTAAGGATAAAGAATAGATAAGAAGCATGAATGAAAAAGCAGAATAGATTTTATACTGTTGTGCATATGCCATCACAAGAATCTGCACATACGTGCTCACATACCCTATATATACTAATGCATCTGTGTATGTATGTTTATATATAATCTTAAATATGATATTGACATCATAACAATAATATATCAATAATATGACTTGATATCATTGTATTTTAACCACTTCTAACCATGCAAGTATTTTAAGGATATACTGTATGACTATATGTATATACCATGTATGTCTACATTTATCTTCACTTATTATTTAAAGGTGTGTGTAATCATCTGTTAAAGGCCTCTTAAAAGACTCTGTGTTTTATAGGAGAAGCACCAATAAATCCAAACCAAATCCATGGCTCAAAAAAAGTCCTCTCGTATGTATTTTATTGGCAAGAAAGAAGATCTCATGGAGGCAAAGAGAACAAACGTGACTCTGGACGGAAGGGACATACTCATCATATATCATCAGAGAGGTTTCTATGCAATGGACCTGCAGTGTTACCGTGAGTATTAAAACTCATCTTTAATATTTAGTATTCGTGGTGCCATTTTCCATTATTGGCGCAGTGACTCCATTTAACCTCTAGGGGGAGACAAAGGAGAGCACTATCAAGTGTTGCTAACTTGGCGAGATTGAGACACTTTTCAAGAGTTTTTTTTTATTATTATTTATTAAAGCGACTTAAGACAGATCTAGTGACTGCAATGCACGTAGTTTCATATACCCAGACTGTGCAAGAGAAACGAATAGGGAAGACGCTTCTAACTTTCTCTCTAAAGATCATTTTACATGTAGATGTATATGCAATCACAACAGTCGCTGTTTTCCTCCTTGTAAGTCTACACGTTTGCTAAATGTCAATGCCAATGAAACCAAATGCCAAGCTGCCGACGCAAGACAACATACAACCGAGACGCAGTGACGTCAGGAATACGCAACCCGACGCGTGACGTCATCGGGTGCAACTACTTCGCACTTAAAATATTTGCTTGCTATTCAATATGTGACCCAGTACAGTAATGCTGGAGTGATACTAAACAGCCAGGTCTTGTTGCATGTTTGCTTATAACACTTTTCTGCCCAACAGATGCTGGCAGTAGCTTACTGAGCGGAGATATTGAGGTAAGACCTGCAAATCTGATGCACACTGTGGTTTCACACTAACAAGAGCACTTCACACCCATTGTGACCTCTCATGTAAGCTCTAATGTTTCATGCACAGGAAATCAACAACAAGCTCTGCATTATATGCCCCAAGCACAAGTATAAGATCACTCTGGCGGAAGGTGAGGGGTTATACAGGGCCAGAAACCCTGCAGAAGAAGTCCCGACCCGACGCTGGTACTCCAAAGGCATTAAACAGAGAGTGCACAAAGTGATGGAAGTGGATGACGACATTTTCCTGACGTTGTCTGATTGCCCTGTGTGGGTTGATTCAGACTATTATCAGACTGAGAAAGGCAGGGCAGAGCTCAGAAAAGCACAGGAGTCAGACAGCGGACCAGATCCTGATGCGGATGAAGAGGGTTAGATTAGGCAGAGATGAGAAAAAGCTTCACAGATCCTAAGGGAACTGCATATATTAGAATTGACGGACAGAGGCAGTCTGCATGAATACAAGTGCGATATGAAGTCATGAATCAAAAGGCTCCCCTATTTTTTAAGTGTCAAGATTGTACACACTCTCTGTACGCTTTCGAGTCACTGATCATCATTCAGTCCGATTTTCTCAGCCAAACACTGTCATAATTTTCTGTACAGTTCAGGGAAAATTGTAAGCTCATTTTCAGCATGAGAAAGAAGTAATTGGGAATCTGACATTGGACTGTGAGCATACAAAAAGGCTGATTTGATTTTTGTCATTAGCAAATGTTTCCAGTTTCCCCAAACTACCATAAGAAGAGACATTTAAAATAATCTTGGAGGTATAATTGCCTTTATAATTCCACTTTTTTGTATCATACTCTCGACGCTATCAAAAGCATTTTTTCTAGATCAGTACAATGTATTTTTAAGCCCTGAGCTCAGATTTGCACTGCTGCATAAATGTAAATGAATCACCAATTTAATTCCTGCGCAAAAGTAAATATTTAACTCGATGTTTAATTATTCTTTCATGGCAACATAAAAGAGAGTAAAGAGAGACCATATACTTCCACAGATCGAATGGCAAAACGCCAGTGTTTAAATTGTCTTCGCATACATCAATGTAATTCTCAGACAGTAAATTTCATATGTTCGGCTTCTGTGTGCCAAGACATTCCTCACAACTGTGTAATCTTGTGAAGGCTATATAGCTGGGATGATTGTTAAAGACAGCAGTCAGTGTATATATTGTCTAATTATTATTAATAATTATTATTCAGCTGACACCTGAGAATGACAAACAGGCCCTAGTGAAGACCAACTCCTGACAATGAATCAAGTCATTCAGTGTACATCAGCCACAAATCTGGGACTCTCCTAAAAGATAGTACAGGCCATTGAGCTTCTCTGAAAGTTATCAATATAATATCCTTGCAGAAGTAAAAAATGTTTAAATAACATTACTACAACCAAGCAGTAATGTTAATACAACGCCTAAAAAACTGGAAGTTTTGAATAGTCCTAGAACTTTTAAAATGAACTTTTTTAACATTTTTGTAACTTAATGGAAACATTATGGAAACATTATTCCATGTTTTAGATGTTGTATTTACATTATTGCTTGGTTATAAAAACATTCTTTCGAACATTTTATTTCAATTCTGTAACATTTTTAGAATGTTCCACTGACTACTACTAGAATATTTTTTTAATATATAATGTTAAAGAAACATTCTACTAACGTTACTGCAACAACATTGTTGATAACTTTGAGAGAACTTTTAGAGAATGTTAGCCAATGTTCTGCCCCTGTTAGCTGGGATTTGAATCCTAAATAGAAACCAATCAATCGTCAGAATGTTTTCTCTTCCTTCACTGCAGTTATGGAGACAAATAAAAAGGTATAAATCTGTACAGATACAGTTGCTGTAATGTGATGTTTTCCTGTTGCCGTTTAATGATTTTAAATGTATTCTCCATTATGCAATGATAAATAATGTCTGTAGTCTGTGTATGATCAAATCTTACATTTCCCTGTAGAGGGGTCTGATCTCTGGGCCAAGAAATTGCACGAGGGCCACATGATTACACACTCGAGTAGAAATAAGACTCTGTGTTGCAGATGACCTCTAGTGACCCAATCTGCCCTCCTGAAACAACTGTTCTTAATAGTGTGCCAGCCAACACCACACTTAAAATAGTATATACACCTCTAAGCAAAGCTTTGCTTGTGCATGTAAAACGTGCATGGACAATTATTCCTTGTAGAGTCACCGCATGTAGCTTATTGATAACTAACCATAGGATAGCAGAAGTTATAAAGAAGTGCAGATTGATATCTAACAGTTATTAATAATAACAAAGTAGATTGTGTATTTTGAAGTAAATCCCACTGGACCAATAACATGTCACAATCACACCTCTATATATTTCCATGTTCTATGTTCTACAATTTCATAATCATCCATCAGAAGAAGTCGATGGTTAGAAGTGGGATTATATTAGACCTGTTTGGATAGCTTGTTATGGAAAAATTTTAATAATCCTTTCTGGAGATCAGGGCAGCGTGACTGATGGAAATAAAGTGGAATGGAGGCTTTGATGCAGTGCTGCTCAGGGGAGATGATGCTATTTTGGAGATCTCGGAGGGAAATCTGAAGGCTGCTGAGTTCTTCTGTCAAACAAGGAATATTAAAACAAACACAACCCTTCTCTTTATTCATGAGTGGCACCGATATAATTAATATCAGTTTGCATAATATCAAATAATGAAGGATTGTTTCTAATATCAGTTTAATATCAAATAATAAGTAAATAATGCCACATTTAACAGGACCAGGAGGAAGGAAATGAGAGATTTGTGTGTGTTCTTTGCAGAGTCAAATGCTATTTTTAAACAGCATCGTATAGCATCAACACATGGCTTCAGGGACAGTGACTCAAAACCCACTTCACCACCAATGCATCTCCGTTATGTCTCCTAAACGCAACAGCTCGCAAGAAAACCCAAAGAAACCTTGGAAACCCAATGCACAAAACCGTACAGGGTGTCCAATGAATGGATGAATGTATATCAGGGATTTCCTGCCGTGCATTACAACGGGAGGGCTTTGATAGAAAAGCAATGCCTGGAAACACAAAGCAGAGCACCGCGTTCAGCCGCACGGGTCACTGAACGCGTCCGGCACGCGTCACGCAGGAGCGTCCACGCAGCGTCGCGCAACGAGAAGCGGATGGAGCTCAATGTGACGGCGTTTGAACCTCGCTGGCCTCTCTCATATCTCGGATCAATGACTGAAAGTGCTCTTGGTTTATGGTGACAGGAAAGCGCAGACGCTTTGGTGCGCAATACGAGCGTCCGTCCGATCGCTTGCTGAGTCAGGCGACGCCAACCCGCGCTCGACTCGTTCTCCTTCACATCTCTCCACTTTCCTCCACGACCCATTGAGCTTTGACGGTATGCTCGAGTGAGGCTTGCTGGCGGGGCTCAGACCGTGCCATGAGTCCCCAGAAGCGCCGTTCGTAGCGCAGGATCCGCTCGATGGTTTCTGGCTTGATCTCCGTGTTTACAGCCGCGAACCATTGCGCACCTGACGCTTCGGTTTAATGAATGAACGGGGCACATTTGGCGACCTTCATTGCGGTAAAATCACAGTCGGGCACTGATATGACAGCCCGCCGCTGAAGTACGTGCTCTCCGAGCCTCGATCCAGCGGAGCACTGTTGCGATCATGTAAGTATGCATATGATTTTTCATTTGCCCTGACGTTGAGTGTGATGCATATGATGTAAATATCAATGCACTGTTAGGTGCACATAAAAATAGCCTAATAATAACATCATTTGTGCAAGCATTTCATTATTTGGATGTACTTTATACTACGTGCATGTTTATTTTGTGTATATAGAGACTATACATAGAGATTAATCTATGCAATGACAGTTATATGCAAATATTAACACAATTGTCATAGTACATTGACATAGTATTGACATATACAGTACACCGTCAGCAAATAATGATAACAATAACCTAATTTCAAGTATATACATTATCAGGTTATTTGCTTCTGTCGTTCATTCAATGACACAAAGCCGTGCAACTGTTGTGTGATAAAGTTAATAAGGAAATCTCTCTGTGCTGTGAGCTGGAATGACATCTTACATACAGACACACATTTGGATTGTAGGTTTAAAGCCTGAAGGCTTTCTGACGTAAGGGCCCGCTATCTAGCTATGCAATTGTCCTGTAGGTCTGTCCACATAGTGGCTCTGGGTAGCGAGTGTCCTGGGGGTGTAGGGCCGGTGGAGGAGACCACTGGCTCGGGGCAATTCCAAGGTGGTCTGCTGTGGAGTTACCTGGGCCGTGGAGCTCGAGAATTGGATCCAAACTCTGCGACACCATCCAGGCATCCCCTCAACCCTGCATTTATGGAGTACCAGTCTCGAGTGTTTGGGGATGTTAGAGTGACGGTGCGAGATTGCCCCAGTTGGGTGAGTAACGAGAGTGACAGAGTAAGTGTGAGAGAGGCATGATATAACAGGGAGATGAGAAAAGTTAGGGGTTTTCAGTAGCATTTGACTGGAGGAATATAAGAAACAGAAACATGTTCATAAGCTGATTGGTTGAACAGATGCTGGACTAGTGAGACATGCGCTCTTGTACGTCCTGTGTTATTGTATCCTTTATTTTTGGTCACACTTCTTTTCTCTTTCAGGATATTTTGGACACTGACTGGGCGAGCGTGCGAAGTGTTCTGGAGCAGGCCGACATTGTGGTTATTAAGTACTCGGTGAACGATAAACTCGCCTTTCAGCAAGTCCGAAACGGCTATGCCCCAAGACTTCGCCCACTTCTTCGCCACTGGGGCATGCCTGTGATTCTGGTAGCTGTGGGGGCAAGGCTAAATGGTGAGATATGATTGCCTGCATCTTTATCCTATGGCATTCTTAATTTGCTTCATGTTTATGAAGTATTTCTGTATTATAAAGTTCAAAAGCATGAGAAATGATTGTCATACCCTGTTGCCAGGAGACGTGGGAGATAATAGACTTGGTAGAAACAATTTAACTCCAGTTAAAAATTGGCTAATGGTTTTGCTTATGAAATGTCAGTTTATACAGTAAGTCGAAATAATGGAAAAGAGGATGCATAACTAATCCTAATTAGACAATATTACTTAAAGTACTTAGAGACACAAAACTTGGATTTTACAATACACAAGGAACAAAACAAAATGGCAAAGCCTCTGTGTGCTGAAGTCAAACACTTTTAATAAAGCCCGGGAACACAGAGTATTTAAGCACTTAACTTCAAGGAAATGGATAAAGCTTGATCAAGCTAAGATCTGAAGTTCTTTCGATGCACAGAGCTCAGCTGTGCCACGAGCGTTTGTTGAATATGCTCATAGGTAAACATTTATAGACTCAAAGCACTTAGGCCGTGGATGGGGCTCCAGCCGCAGAAAAAGTGCTTATAGCGTGACCTTTGAAATGTATAATTTATCGAGGTGTGATTCCATCCAGTTACATCATTTATGCCCGAAGGATAACGGAGGAGAAAAATGAACTGATGGATCTGAGTAGCACTTCTCTAGCATCCTATTACTGAAAATCACATTTTGAAATAACTAAATTTATAAAAAACAATCCAGCCAATGGAGAGTGGAGAGTGTCAATATGTATTTGCTAAGGTATTCTGTTGCTATGTTGTTACTATTGTGCTCTGAGTGGCTTCTAAGTGTTTGCCAGGTCTGTCCAAACCATCCATGTGTGTTGAATTTTTGTACCTGTTTTATCGTCCTCCGGGACACAATCATAAATCTGATCACAGCAATACAGTGAAGTCTGAATCAGTCCTGAACCCCAAGTATGACTGTGACAGTGATGCTTGTTTTACTCTTATGCATGTGTGGAATGAGAATTGTGTTGTATTTCCTTTTGCTTGGTCATGGAAGAACCCGCAGCAGACTGAGAGTGTAAACACACAAAACACGCTCAGAAACACACTCACACAGTACAGCTCTGTTTCTCTGGGCATTTGCCTTTATTGGCTACAGTGATTCATGCCACTTTCTGCTAGTAGGCTAACTGTGCCCTCTTTTGCTTCTGTTCTTACTCTATATATCTCTCTCCCTCCATTTAGCTGTCTTTGCTTGGTATCATTTCAGTTGCTCTTGGTCCACAAGCATTCGGCCTTTAGGAGAGGCCAACTTTCAACACACACACACATTTGCAACCAGCAATCTTTGCTCTCTCGCTGTAAGTGTCACTCTGATTTTCTCTCTGCCTGTTCACACACACGGCAATGTTTAAATTTATGCTGGTATAAATTTGAGCTGGCGCGCTTGTTACGCAATACGCACGTGGATTACATTGTTCAGTGTGTCTGTATGTTGACACGTTTCTGAATGTTGTGTACTCTCTGTCAGCACAAGAACAGATTTTGCTTTATTTGGCCTCTTGCTCTGTTAATGTCATTTGTACTGTGGATCACACCAGCAGTGTGGTAATGTATGTGCAAACGCAGCTAACAGGACATTCTTAAAACATGACTAGCATTCTCATGACCGGCAAGTTCATTCATACTTATAAAAAATGTTCTTGCATTAATGTTAGTAGAACGTTTTTTAACGTTATTTATCATATGTATCAAAAACATTATTCTGGAACGTTTTTAAAAGAATAAGTTCTTATAACCAAGCAATAATGTTAATACAATGTCTAAAACCGGGTGTTTTGAATGTTCCTAGAACATTTTTGTTACTTAAGGGAAACGTTATGGGAAACGTTCTTGCAACCTAAAATTGTTAGCTGGGTATGGATGTGTCACATTTGTGTAATGTCCCTCACTGTTTCCTCCACAGATGAAGGTCCACCTTGCACATGCCCTCTGTGTGCGTCTGACTGGAGCAGCTGTGTGCCCCACAGTGAGGGGCTCCAGCTGTCAAGGGACCTGGGGGCCACTTACCTGGAGCTGCCCTCTCTGACCAACTTCTTTGTTGGCCGTTACTTTGGCAGTGTGGTAAGTATCTACATTTATTAACCAGCACCGACATTATTAAACCTTCTCATTTGTATAATATGCTGCTCCAGGGGGATCGTTCCTGTAAAAAACAAACTATGAGTTGCTTCAGAAAAAAGCATCAGTTAAATAACTACTCGGCAGGCTCACATAGATGTGTGGCCACCGAAACCTCTGATATGACCTTTGAGTTCTTATCAAATACAATAAAAAAAGTCATTTAGCTTCAAATCTAATTATGTCTGCAGCTACCAATGAGAATTGAGAGAGGATTACAGACCTGGCTAATGAGGCTGATGTCCTGGGGCATCTGACTATCGGTGCCTGCAGCCGGGAGGGCCTCTGTGTCCAGACAGCTGGAAATAAGCCACTGTAGATTGAAATCTGATATAGACAGGCGAAAATCACTTGAAAATGTTCTTGATAAGAATGTAACACTCATAGCTCTGTTTAAACATCTTACAATGTGTAAATCCATTCATAAAATAAATAGAAACTCACAGAATACACAGAACATGTCAAAAAACCTGCACATTGTGCTATATGTGTGTTATTTAAGTCTTTGAATCTTTGTGTAGTTGGAATACTTCATGATTCAGTGTCTGAAGCAGAAAGCTAAAGAACGTCCGGACAAACGGCGGGGTCACAGGTTTACAGAGCCCCGCCCCCCTCATCTTGACCAACCAGGTGAGTGGCAGATGAGTTTTGTCCAATACAATTTAACTTTATTGTCTACTTCACATATTTAGTATTTGGTTCTAATTTACGTTCTAAAAATATCTCCCTAATAACTTATGCTTACCTAGCTAACAGGGAATGTTCTCAAAGTTCTCTCAAAGTTATCCAAAACAATTTTGCAGTAATTGTTAGTGGAACGTTTTCTTCAAACGTTGTATATTATATATATCAAAAACATTATTTCTAAGTAGTTAGTAGAATGGTTTAAAAACATTACAAATTAAAAAACTTTGAGTAATATCCAAGTAACAATGTTAATACAATGTATAAAAAACTGGACGTTCCCAAAATAACATTTTTAGTGTTTTTGTTACGAAATGAGAATGTTAGCTGGGTAACCTAAAACTGTTAGCTGGGTAAGCAGCCCAATGTGCACAGAACAACAGTGTTTATTAGTAGCCAGTAGACTCGAGGCATTCTGGTGTTTTCCATGAAGAAGTACAAGGTTAGGAACATTCATCTGGAGACGAACTCTCTTGCTACAAGCTCTAACACTGAGAAAGACAAACCGAAAGCTTCATGTAGTCAGCTGGTGAGGCTCCAGCACCACTTAAACTCTTTTTATAGAGCACAGCCCATAAAATATGAAGGGCATTGAATCCTGGGAAACTGTTGGCATGCATACAAATGAATGGTTATGGGATTTTGGGACGCATGAAAGCACAACAGTAATGTATCAGAAATACGTCTGTGATATGGACATAATGGAAGAACAGCGTCTGTTTGTTTTAGACAGGTTTTCTGTGTATTGCTTGTTAGTGTCTGGAGTTAATGTGCCCTTGTTCTACATTCCTCCTCATTCGGCATTCCCTTTCATGTCATTTTCTCGCTTTCCTTCTCCTATCGTAGTCTTTTCTCTGCCTCGCTTTCTCTTTTCTGTGCTGTTTCCATCTCTTTATTCCTTACTCATCCGTCTCTTCACTCTGCTTGCCTCATCATTCTCTTTCTCTTTTCCTTTACACAAACAAATTCCTTACCCATAATCCTCCTGCGGTGCTCTCCTTGTTCCTCCCTCCTTCTCTCTCTCGTTCACTCTCTCTCTCCACCATGCCTTTTATCTTTTCCTCTCTCAAATGCTCTACTTGAAATTCCATTTTAAATTCCAAGTGCTTTTTCAAAGTGCTTCAGGAGAGATCTCAACAATGTCTCAAAGTGTGCTCTGATTTATTTAAGGATTGGTTAACTCAAGAAAGAAAATTCTCTCGTAATAACTAAATACGCTCAAAATATGAATCTTTTTCTCTCATAAATGTAACGTTTTGCTTCAGAAGTCATTTATAAACCCACTGTATTCATTCGGATTACTCCAAAACGCACATGGATGGATGCGCTTTTTGGAAATTTAAACCACTGGACCTAAACAATCTAGCAAGTATTCACAAAATTCAATTTTAACAGTGTTTCTCAGAAATCAGTTACTAATATAAAAAAGGTCTCCCCTTCAAAGACCTACGTTTTGCTGGTGAACACAAAGACATAAATGAGAACTCCATAATGTCTTCTGAGCTGTGAAAGAGCCATCTCTGAGCGGTAACGTTTTCCCGTGGCGTCTCCTTCAGCACGTCTTCCGCCGGTGCGAGTGGAGGAGTCCAGCTTTTCTCAGGACCTGCAGTGGCTGCTCGAGCGTGGCGTTCAGTTCGCCGATGTAGCATTCTACGCCGGGGATTCTGGGAAAGAATTGGGATGGGCGCATGCATCTGTGCTGTGCGCTGTCAGTCCTTACTTCAGACAGCTGCTGGTGGGACGGCAGGCCTGGGAAAGGCCGGTCTCTCGCTGCACCTGTCGGGACAGAGATGGCCCCCATTCACTTTTGTCCACGTGGGATGGAGGTGTGGATGATCTACCCAGAGCAGACGGGCACCCGCCTGGACACCTATCCCGACTGGTCGTGAAGGACCCGCTGCTGTGTTTATGCCTGTGGGAGACGTTAATGTTTCTTTACAGAGGTAAGACAGAATTTGCCCTGTTTGTATGCTATATTATTATTTTGAATTTTTAAGCTTGATGCATATGATTTTGAAACTCATTGAACTATTTAGACATCATTTTCCAGTAATGAAGTAATTTTCAATAATAATTTTCACAATTCAATTTCAAATTCCTCCACTGAGATCCTCAGTGTTTACAGTGTCTGGAAAGCTCAGAAACTTGCTCTTAGCAGATCACTTCTCAAGATGATACAAAAAACCATTCAAGCTAGCTAACAATTGTAGGCTGTAAGAATGTTTCCCTAACGTTTCCATTAAGTAACAAAATTCAGTTTTTAGACATTGTATTAATAATATCGCTTGGTTTTAAGAATGCTTTTCAACGTTTTTAAAACATTCCATGAACAACTTAAGAATAATATTTTTGATAAATATGACATATAACTTTAAAAGAGCTTTCTGCTAACGTTACTGCTTTCTGATGACTTTGAGAAAAACTTTGAGAGAACATTCTGAGAACGTTGCCTGTTAGCTGGGAAGGTCTTAAGATGCGAGGCTGTGATTTCTGATTACAGGACATGAAAAGATTTACTGACTGCTGTATTCAGCAACATCTAAAACATCATCAAATCAACCACTTCAGTACGTCAAAAATATTTGTGACTGTCCACCAAGTATATTGTAATTTATTTTCATTTATATACAAAACTACTCAATACAACCTTTTGAATATTTGTTCTTGGTATCTTCTAAGAAATACCAAGAACCAGGTTTAAAGAGATCACCCAAAAATTAAAAATGTTTGTAACACGCATTGGCTTCCATTGTATGTTCCACTGAAGACAAAATTCATGCCAGTTTAAAATGACATGAGGGTTGAGTAAACAGTGATTAAATAGGAACAAAAAAGAACAATTTTAATTAATAACAATTTTAATTTTACAATAACAATTTTAATTTTAATAATTTTAATATTCAAACGGTTGTGTTGGGTAGTTTTGCAAATGAATGACAATAAATTAAAATACAGAGTCACAAATATTTTTGATGGATTGAAGAGGTCAACTCCAAATTGTTATATTTGCATTCCACAAAGGAAATTAAAACTTTATTGTTTTTATCCCTCTCTATTTGGTGTATTTTTAACACGCAGAGTATTTAATAACAAATTAGTATAGTTCTCTAGAAATGAGAATCTAAATATTTTTATTTATACATTTTGCTAGGCATAGGCATAACACACGCAGAATTTACATACATAGATTATTTGCTTGTTTTTCATAAGATTTATGATATGAACACATCACGCATTACAACTGGTGGATCAAGCCACTTATAAGGAGCGTGCCTGCACTGAGACATCACATCACTGGAGAGATGAGATCATCAGTCCGCCTCGTGATTGTCCTCTGTGGACTGACTACAGCTGCAGTTAGAGATCATATTTATGTGAACATGGGGAAGAACTGGACCAATGCTCAGAGTTACTGCAGACAACATTACAAAGACCTGTCAACCATCAGAAGTGAAGAAGAACAACAGAGGCTTGTAGTGCTACAAGGACGGTTGGATTGGTCTGTACAGAGATGTAAACCTTCAGAACCTTCTCTGGTCTGATGGAGATCATTTTCCTTCTCTAAGTGGGAATCAGGTCAGCCCAATAATGTTGCTGGAAATCAACACTGTGTATCCACTCTGTCCACATGGTTTGACTATGAGTGTTATAAGACATATCCTTTCTACTACTATAAGAGCATCATACTTATAAGAGAGAAGATGACATGGGAGGAAGCTCTGGAGTACGGCTGTAAATAAAATACAATTGCAGTTAATGGAAGAGAGACAGTGGAATCCCAGATTGGTCTGCGCTTCCAGGCCGGAGAATGGTTCTGGGCAAGTGGAGAGCCTCTGGTGAACCAAGCCTTTCTTCCAGCGTGTCCAGCTCAGCCCAGACGTTGAGAGAACAGAGACTGTGGGGAGAAGCTCAACTTTCTCTGCAACTGGACAATTAGGTAAACCAGAAATCCAGCACAAATAATGATATTAAATAATAAGTGTTTATAAAATAAGCAAATTAAACACATACTTAATATTGTTGAAGGTAGGGTGATGACAGCATTTATGTAGTATTTCCTTTTTGTTTACACATATACGTAGGTATGTAGGACAGTTGGAGGGAATATCTGCTATTCTATGTTTGTTTTCACTTATGAAGCTGCAGTTGTGTGTTATAGCAGATCATTGACAGGAGAGATTAAATCCTGTAATAAAAATTCATTGAGATCTCAGATGTTTGCTTTGCATGTCTCATATACTGTCTGCAATTGTAGTTTTTTGTGTAATATCATTTAAAAAAGATGTCATTGGACATAGACAGGAGTCCTACAAGTGCCTGTGGTTGTATTCTTAAAATACAAAAGTTTTCTTAAAAACAATATGTGCAGAACACCAGGTATGGTCTCATGATCATCAGGGTCTAATATTCATACATTTCACTGAGTCATTCATCTTTAAATGTCTCATATGAAAGTCTTTATAAATATATATTTAAAAATATATTTCATTCATAAATTTAAAAATGTCTTTAATTACAATTTTTCCCAGCAAAGTGTGATGCAATAATGTGCTTTACTAACATTTATTTTGTTGTTCTTGGCTGTAACCTTTGTAAACATTAAAGAGAAAGTTGACTTAGAAATGAATGTGTTTGTTTTCATTCACTCACTGTTAGTGCCGTTCACGTTGCGTTGTTTGCACGCTCAAGTTTTTTATTTTAAACGTAGATGTGCGTCAAGCGCACTACTGAAAGCGTTGTGTGTCGTAATCCTCTTGTTTTCCTAGACTCATCTATGCTGCAACACAACAAAAATATCAACTTTTCAGAAAGCCATACATGTACCATAGATCATGTGACAAGAACCAACCAATCAGCTTGACCTTTTCTGTAGCAAACCTAAGCCAGCATTGAAGAACAGGTGTTTAAAGCTGTACAGGGATATCCAGCACGGCATTTTTCTTTTCACCATAAATAAATCTGGTAGCAGAGCTACTGCAATGGATTTTCGATGCTGGAAATCCATTTATCCTTTCCTGAAACTTTCTTGTTGTCATGGAGAGCACAGCTCATGGTTGCTTAGCATCAAGCGGATACCACAGGAGCACTTTGGAATAAAGGAGAAAGCAGCATTTTCCATGCGTTTTATATGACACAAGAAATGCCCCTTTAACACGTCCAAAGACAGTAAAGAGTTAATATACAACACAATAACACGTTTCTTAAATTAAGGTTCTGAAATATCTATATTTTGCGAGGTCTCACTATCCACCATTTTACAAGATGCAAAACTGAGACTGAGACTCATTATGCTTTGTATGTAGGTTCGCAACTTGATGTCATGTCTTTAGTTATTACTTCTAATCTGTTCTAATCTGTTTTATTTCACTTTAAAGTTCATAACAGTCCCTTTCACACAATAATCCTTATAAATTCCCAGCTAACAGGGAACTTTCTCAGAGCATTGGCTAACATTCTATAAACGTTCTCTCAAAGTTATCAGAAAAGTTCTTGGAATAACAATGGTTAAAAGTTTCGAGACATTTCAGTATGAGTTTTGTCATCAGATTTTCTCCAGACCAAATTATCTGAGTGTTGTTTTTTCACATGAATTTTATAGTTCTGTTCTGTTCATTTTTGTCTCTTTTTCTTTATTTCTAATGATTTTTTTTTATTTGTTACCTGAGACAAAGGTGATACTTAAATAAAACGTAACTGAGAACCCCAAGGCTCGTGAGCTATAAAAGAGCAATCACTAAGCAACAACATTTTGCTCAGGGTAGAGTTACTCTCACATACTCTCACATCTTACATTGTCTCATATAGAATCCAGGTAAAACATACAGGACTGAGGCAAGACATGCAGCTACTCTTCTGCTTTGTTCAGACGCCTCAGTTGAGTTACGATTGAAATTTGCGCTGCCATTGTGTGCCTTAACTCCACGGCTCTGTAATTGACCTTCTTCTGTGTTTGAATACAGGGTTTCAGTCAGACTGCTTCATAATTAAAAGGGGTTTAGTTTGGAGGCTGTGTGCCTGTTTCTCAGGCCTGTCTAGTTTGTGGTTCTGCACATGCTTTTAGGATGGCAGCACACTCTACGAGACCCTGAAGCTGTGAGGCTGATTATCATGGTTGGGAGAACAGAGAGATCTGTGTGTGGTCCTGGTATTCACTACATTATGAGGACCAAATGTCCCCACAAGTATAGTAATACATTAGTACATTCTGACCTTTTGACCTGAGAAAACAAGCTTATAAATCATTGAGAATGATCTTTTTTGAAAATCTAAAATGGCAGAAAGGTTTCTGTGAGGGTTAGGTTTAGGGGTAGGATTGGTGTAGGGGGGTAGAATATACAGTTTGTACAGTATAAGAAACATTATGTCTATGGAATGTCCCCATAATACATGAAAACTCAACATTGTGGACAAATGAGCCTGACTGGGTAACTGGTTATATTTTGCTTAAAGAAAACAAAGCCTATTATTAGGACACTTCATTATTTTGCATTGTGACATTGTTGTAATCACAATTAAGCAGATTCTCTACTCACAATTCCCATTGCCCAAATGCAAAAAACGTCTGTATGCATTATGGTATTATATGCTGTACTGTCATTTACCCTGACTTAAATTAAAATCACATTTTGAATCACATAATAGGACTTAATGAGATAATGATGCCACAATGAAATAAAAAATAAACAAAATAAAATTTCTTCCAAGTTTTCTTTCGATTTTATGGCAGCAAGTGATTTGGTCAAGTTCATATCATATGAGATTTACCCCTGAACACACAATTGTGATTCTATGCTGGTGTTAGCCTGACACAAAAACATTACCTACAGCCTCAAAATATGACCTCTAATGTAAAATGGAGGTGTTTTGAAGGACATGCATCTTAATCAGTTGCTCAGACCTGGCTTTAACATTTCAAGAAACAGATTAGATATTATCGAGTCATTTATCAGAGTGGGGCCGTGTTTAGAAGGTGAGGCCCAAACTGATGAGATAATCTTACCTCTTTGTTGATGTATGATATGATTTTGTGGGTCTGTATTCTTTCTGTGCACCAAGGGCAGACGTTACATTAGTAGAAATGATGCACAGAATCTGTAATACACACTGTGTCTTTCTCCAGAGGAAAATCTGCTCTGGTCGCGGCTAGACCGAGTTAATATTATTTTAGCTCAGCTGTGAAGGATGAATTTTTATGTGACAACTGACAAAACCATGGAAACTACATTCCGCCAGTGTAAATGTTTTAAGTAGCACAAAAACATATATCATTTCACAGTTTGTTTTTTACAAAAAACAGCCTGTCTTTGTGTCTGAATCATCACTTATTATAGCTCATTTTGCAATTTTTTTCATGATTTAGTTGGAAGACTCAAAATGGTCCAGAGAAGGAAGGGGAAGCTGGATTCATTGTGAGCCACCTCCACATGAATTTCACGTTTGCATAAACACGTGATCAGATGGGAAATGTGTGGTTTTGGAACATTTTCATGTGAATCCCATGTAAATTCTCATGGGAAACCATGAAATCACATGTAAAACGTGTGGCATGTGTGTCACATGTGATCACGTGTTTTTTCACAAGTGAAATTCATGATTTTCTTCTGTTAGGGTGACAGCCTTATTTAAGTTCAGTTTAAAGTTCAGTAACAGAATCTGTTGGTTAACCTCTCAGCCAGTTAATTCATGACCAAGAATCTGTTCATAGGTCAGTCAATGCAAAAACTAATAACACATTTTCTCCGCAGGGGCCTGGGAATGGGAATACCTGGAGGAAGCCATTGCTGAAAAATTAAAGAACCCGCTGGCTGTGGTGCAGATGATGGACAGAATACGCTCATTCGTTGGGAGAGAAAAGGTATTTCCTTAACAAACAGGAGACGTAGACACAGAACTGAACTATTAGTTGTGTGCAGATCTCTGCGGTTTCTGCTGAAACTCAAATACATTTCATTCAGGATATACCACATTCAGGATATACCACATTCAGGATATACCACATTCAGGATATACCACATTCAGGATATACCACATTCAGGATATACCACATTCAGGATATACCCAGCAGTCTATGATAGATGATAGACTTCACACTTAGACTTTTTGGTATAGAGCTGGAATCACTAAAAAAAAAGATCCTCGTAACATTTGTGAAAAGTTCAGTTCATTTCTGTGGGTGTAACAGGTTGAACAGTGTATATTTAACTGTTGTATGTTTTGTATTGAAGTTTTCCACAGGTACACCATGGATGGCTTCTTATTGCCATTAGATCAATGTAACTGGTTTCAACAAAACATTTTTTTTTTACTTTATTTTGATTATAACTAAAACCATAATACTTATAAGAAAAAAGATTTAAATCCCCAATAGGTTATGAAAATGTCACCTTTTTTTCACCCTTTTGTAACCACAGTTCTTGTTACTTTAGTAAAAAAACATGTTTTTGCAAGGTTTAGCCTGAGGAGATGCTCAGCTGACCTGATTTCTTAATTAGAAACGTTCACAGTACTAACAAGGCTCGTCAGATTAGACTGTGCACTGCACTGTTGATTCATTCTGGTTGCAGGCCCCCAGAGACACGCCCACAGCCCGCTCTCAACAAGGTCCTCTGACACTCAGCAGCCTCTTTAATTCCCCTCTATACTCTGATGTCATCTTCATGGTGCAAGGCAAGTCGGTGCCAACCCTGCATGCGCATGCATCTGCATATATCAAACACACAATGGCACACATTGATTCTCCGAGTTTAAAAGTGCTTGTCTGTCTTAGATTTGTGAATGCTGTGCGTCTGGTTTCAGGAAGCGTGCTGCCAGCACACAGAGCCGTGCTTGTGGCCCGCTGTGATGTCATGGCTGCCATGTTTAGCGGGAAGTACGCAGAGGCACGGAGTCGAGTGGTGCCCATCCACGGCGTCTCGTCAGACACCTTCCTGGCTTTTCTGGAGTACCTCTACACTGACACCTGCTGTCCAGGTGAGAGGCGCAGCACTGCTGCACCCAGGGAGCAATTGGGGGTTAGTTGTCTTGCTCAAGGGCACTTCAGTTGCTACCTGCCAGCTATAGTTTCACTATTTTATTCATTTGCTTGACAGAATGATGTTTAAATGAAAATGTATCTTTAATATTTTATTATGTAGTAACCATTTTTTAAAGGGTAAGGCTGGTTCAAAATAAGGCCCTTAGCCAGGACTAGCAGCAGGAAAATGAACGGGAGAACTGACAATGCTTAACATGCTGGCTGTGGGATTGGTCAGCCTCCATCTGAACTAAAAGAGCCAATCGACAAAGCTGTGACTGGACCATCTATAAAAATAATCTTATGGCTTAAATTAAACTAAAGAGGCAATATGTATGAGACCATTGTTGTCAGATTTTATTGCTCTTTTACATTATTGCTTAAATATAACATTATAAACCATTTTATTTAAGTACTTTAAGTACAAGAAGCAACTCGCTTTGTGATAGGACAGCGATACATTGATGCATTTGGCAGATGATTTTATCCAAAGTGACTTACAGTGCATTCAAGCTATACATTTCCCTGGGTATCGAACCCACAACCTTTGTGGTGCTGACACAATGCTCCACCAACTGAACTACAGGAACACTAATAGGCTGTGTTAAGGTTGTGTGGTGTGTTCAAACATCAGCAAGAAAATATAATCTAGGTTTTAGTCACTGACAAACAGAGGTTCAAGTCATATTTATAATTTAATAAGGAATGTTTAGTTTGTCAGATCACTCATTCTGTCAATCAAACTGATGGTTGATGGTTGGGGGGAGTGATTGACAGGGGTGTATGTATCTGTGTGTTCAGCCAGTGTGCTGCAGGCCATGGCCGTGCTCGTCTGCGCAGAGATGTACCAGGTGAAGCGTCTGCAGCACCTGTGTGAGGTGTGCGTCTGTGCATATCTTCAGAGCATGCCCAGTCGGGAGCTGGCATCTACAGGCATTAGTGTTATTCGCTTACTGAAGAAAGCAAAGGTTAGTCTGCAGCGCAATATAAGAGTTGTGTCTTATAAGTATTAATATAAGCAGCCACCTGTGGCTGCTTTCCTTTTCATTGTTTTGCTTTGAATATTTTTGAGCTACAATATCTTTATCAGTCTTTAATAAACGGTACAACAGTCTATTGTATATCTGAAAAATGACCATCATTGTGGCAGGGTGAGATGACTTTTTAATGCTTTTTAAAAGTGACAAGACTTTAAAGATGAAATATTTTGTTATACTGTAGTTATGTTCAGAACACAAAACTGATAACAGCGCAAAATATACCATATATTGGTATATGCATAATATACGCATATTATACGCATATTACAATGTAATATGTGTATAATACACATTATTATACACATTGTTTGTTTGTGTGAGTGCGTGAATGAGTGAAAAAGAGAAAGTGGTGAGGGGATATTGTCAGTGTTTGTTGTTGATTGTAAGGAAGAACTATGGGTCAAAAACTACAAAAGAGGGGTTAAGAAGGGATGAATATACAAAAATAAAGAGGAAGTCTATAATAGAGGAAAAATAAAAAAGCGAAAAATAAAAATCCCAAAAAAAGCTGCTATATTTTTGCTGCTATATTGTGCTATATCACATATACACAATACACATTGTTATACACATATGAATGTTTTAAACAAAAGTGTACAATAAATCACAAAAAAACACATGATGACCATGGCACCCTTTCAAATTAAAAGCCTTTATTAACTGATGGCTACATTAAAATCTAAAAACTCATTTTGGTTCATGTCTTCCTCGAGCAGAGTACCAATGTCACTCATTAAGTCTTCTAATTAGTTAACAATGGTCATGTGATCAACATAACATTCACCAATACCACTGTTTATCATACTCAAAAAACACCAAAAGACTTTATAAAAAAGAGTAAATTCAAGTCCTCATTCTGTGCTGGGTGTAAAGTAACCTTTAGTTTTTAAAATCTAAAACGTCTCTCTTGACTACGCTTACGTTCTCTATTTCCTTTACTGAAAACTAATTTTAGGAGAAGCTGGATTACTCTAATGCATTCAGTTAAAATGTTTTGCTGTGGGATATTCTTCATTACCCCTCCTGACTGCGTGTTTATGTGAGGTGTTTTATATTGGATTACTGGATCGATTGGCGGAACACAAATCAGCCTTCAGGAGGGATGGACATTTTATGATGGACTATAATAAACCTTAGACCATGGAGCACCTTTTCCCTTAGTGATGCACTCACAGAATAGTGTACTAATAGTGTACTACTTTAGGCTAACTGTTGTATATCTCTAACAGTCTGCCTTATGCCTTTATCACAGTGTCACAATGCTGATCAACTCTATGTCTGGCTGCTCCACTTTATTGCCAATAACTACCTGATCTTCAGCCACAAGCCCGACTTCCTGGAGTTATCAGGTGAGCTGCCCGCTTCACCATCTGTGAAGAGTTTACGTGCATTAGAATGTGTCCACACGTAATCATCTCTGACTCTTACAAAAACCTGTTACCAACACCCTGAGCTGCTCCTAACAGCTGCTGCTTTAGACAAGCCCGTGCAAATTACTGCATTGTTCCTGCGATGTCTCACTGTGAAACACTGAGTGCAAATGTTAGGTCAGCTTTAAAATTAATGAATGCAGAATCTGCACAACTAATTGATGCATCATGCTAAATCAAACAGTGTCAGTTCTAAACAGTGTAAGAGAGCAGTGAATTTGTGTGCTAGTGAATAAATCAAACAAACCAGGGCTGAAATAATTTTATTTGACTTTAGGCTCCCTTATTGGACAGTTTTTAAAGCAAATACATAATTACTTACAGTCACCTATTTATGCTCAGTATACTGTATACTGAGATAAACATACAGATACAGGCAGTATTTCAGTACTGTAGGTGAAGCACATTTTAGTAATGGTTAATAAAGGGATTTTATGGACAACGATGCTCTGTAACTTGAACAGAGGTTATTCAGCATTTGTGGATGCTGTTGCTATGTTTTCTGTGTTGTCATGGTGATGCTCTCTGACAGATGAGGAGCGCGAGCAGGTGGAGCGACTGCGCTGGCCTTCCAGAGGATACCTGCAGGAGCTCAGCGAGTACCAGCAACGCCGACGACAGATCCGCAAGTCTCGCTGCAACATCATGTGACCCCTTCCCATCGGCCCGGCGACGGGAGGCGGGGCCGAAAACATAGAAAGAACAGAAACCGGAGTCACTATTGCGTTCAGGATGAAAGAGACCCCCGTTTGACCTCTGGGTGGAGGGTGAATTCTGATGTACTGATTTACTTGAACTTTGACCTCCGACCCTGTGACAAAGCGGACAGCCATACTTCTCATTGGACGAAGAAGCTTATGTCTGAGAACTGGATGTCACATAATGGGCTGATGACACAACTATGGCAAAAACATTCTTTTGTCATTCTTTGTGGAAAATACTGTATCTGTTTAATCTGTATGACCACGAGCAAAAAATAATGCCTGGCTGTACCAAGAGCATCTGGTGCAATAAACTTCCTCTACAATTAAAGCCCAAAATGTTAAACAGGGTAGAGTCGACCTTATACTCTCCAGAAATAGTCTCATACTCTCATGGTCAGCCGTGGTATTTCATGGTGATCTTTTTTCTTTCTGATCTGTGGTTACTCTTGCAATATAACTTGAATAACACGTTAAATATTTTTTTTCCCCCATGAGATTATCGTTTGAATTTTATGCAGCTATTTTTGTATCATGTACATCAGAGATTCAAGAAAAAACATACAAATTATGCATCCACAAGTGGATCGACTTTTAGCGCAGTTGGTCTGGTCAGCATACAGCCGATTCTGTCTGTCTTTAGTCTAGTCCAATTATGTTGACTCTCATCTCATGCTGAATAAAGACAATTTAGAAGGATGTGTGTTTATTTTGGGAATCTCTGACTCTGATGTTTCATGTAAGCTGTTTTTAACTATTGGGTGGTGACCGAATTAGTGGTTAACAAAAGCATGAAATTAAATTAATTATTGGCTGAATTAAATGATACATTTCAATGACTTTGAAAACATTTCAGGAACATTATTGTTTATTATTTCATCCGGTAGTGTAGGGTCATTGTTTAAAGTTGTAATAAGTAACTTTTGCCTCTCTATCTCTGTTCAAAACAAAAAAAAATGCACGTTTCTTTGCGTTCTTTTTCTGGTCAAATGAAGCCAAATTGACATTTCCCATAAAACAGCACTCTATAGTTCAGATTATACATCATTATTATAAACTTGCTGTTGTGAACTAGGGTAAGGTGCAGTCTCTTTTCTCAATAACTGTTTTTATTTCTAATCAAAAAAAGTTACAGATTGCAGATTTAATGTCAAATGTAAAATCTAAGTCCTGTGGCACAATCATCTGATAACCTGGTGTAAAGCACCATGTAAATCATTTTCAATATTTAATTGAGGAGTCAGTATGAGCAGGTACTGTATACTCTTACTACAAAGCTCAGATTGCCTGCAACATATCCTGCAGTTTTCCAGAGTCCCTTCCTCCTCCAAGTGATGTTTATGGGGACAATTAACAGGCCAAGTCTTGTATTGTGTTGTCAAGTTCACATTTTATTGAACTGATTTAATACATTTTCAGGTGAACAGGTCAAAAATTCTGTTACAGTCTTCAACATTCCCCATCGCACCTTCAAAATAAGAGATGACAGCGTTATGAGATTCTTAGCTTGTTATCCAACATTAACAATCTCTCTCAGTGGTGTCAGAGACACAGTGTCTTCAAAAGGGGAAAGAAAACAGGTGTTGGTCACATATCCCCGAATACTTCCCCCACCCAAATTAAAAATCCCAAATTTGTGTAGAAACACTCCGATCTCCATCTCAAAATTTTAGGGTTCATCACAGAGGCTATTTGATTGCTAAGGAATTATGGGAAAGCTTTTGAAATAAAGTGCTGGTAAAGTTGTCCTGTAAATAACCAAGTATTTGCTTGTCGTTGGATTGATACACAATGGGAACTCAACTGAACGTCCTGTTCTAACAGAAACCCAGCAGAACAATTTGGTGAGGTTGATAACATGTCAAGTCCCCACAGAGAGCAGATCTGAGCCCATCTGCCGACCCAAATACAGAAAACAAACATTTGTCAATAGTTATTGTGAGAATGGTTTACTTAGGCCTTAAATGTAATTTACAACACTGGGAACAAACAGAATGGCCTCAGACTTTAACAATGGCGTAATCGTGATCCTGACATCAACAACTTGAACATCCTAAATTTGAGGGTTTGATGCATTTTAAGTTTTCAGATGTTCTGTTGTGCAAATATAATTAACTGTAACAATCTTCTAGAAACAACTAGCCAATCAGAATCCACCGTAAGTATTTCTGAACCAGTGAGAATTTGCACAACTGTGACGTGACTTTCAAATCAGACTTTTCAAAGAGGACACTGTAGTTCATCCGTGCTTCAAAAGTTGAAATACTCCATTTTCATTATAAATGTGTCAGTCAGAGAAATATGCTTTATTCCATACCAACAACAAAGCATTGAAAGCATTTTTGTTTCATTTTTTCCTTTTTTCTGGCAAAACGTCCTGCCTCACAGGTGTGTAAACGTTTCCCATTTTTAAGCTCTTCAATGGACACCGTGAAATAAAGACTTCTATTCTTATCTTTGATCAGATCCTTTTCAATACTTATAATTGAAAGAAAATTCCAGCAATTCAAAACCAAAAAAACAAATATATATGTTGCTATTAATAATTCATAAATAACTCTGCTCTGAGACTCAGTAATAATTAACGAGAAACATCTGACATGGCTAAACATGTCTGTCTGCCTGATGCATTTCCCCATAAATCAGTAGCACCTTCACTTTAGATGGTTCAATTGTCTTAAACTGAGCAACAAACCCAAATGAAGAACACGTAACACCAGCCAGCTTGATCCCAAATGCTCCGGCTGTTCAAAGAAAGAAAATATAGCAGCTTTTTTTGGGATTTTTATTTTTCGCTTTTTTATTTTTCCTCTATTATAGACTTCCTCTTTATTTTTTTGTATATTCATCCCTTCTCTCTAACCTCTCTCTCCTTGTAGTTTTTGACCCATAGTTCTTCCTTACAATCAACAACAAACACTGACAATATCCCCTCACCACTTTCTCTTTTTCACTCATTCACGCACTCACACAAACAAACACAAATAGCGCTCGCACCTTCACAAATGTACGCTGGACCTGCGATGAGGTCATAATGATTTCTCCCCACTGCCCTGGGTGCAGGAAAGTCTCACCGACTCCACAGCAACACGTTTGTGTTCATACCTTAAGGCATCATTTGCACTGCAGGCTTAAATACTGATGCTGTTTGCGAATAAAACAGGCCCCCAGGAGAAAGGAAGTTTCAAGGCTCCTGGAAACACTGTTTTATGGCCACTGTTTCCACAGATACTGGCTCAGTCACCCCAAGCAAAAGGCTTCGAGAAACAGTAAGGCCCTTGGTTTTGCATTGCATAACTAAAGATAGGTTTATTTTTTGTCTTCAGAAATGTTTAATTGTCCTTATATTTTCCTTCAAAAAGATGAAAAATTAAGTGCTACTCCCCTGAACACAACATCACTAGCTGGAGGAGAGACTTCCTCAAACAAAGAGGTGTTCAGAAGAACCAGCGCTTAAAATAAAGGGATGACAAAGGAAGAAGGAATACATGAAGTGTAATGAAGAAGAATTCCCAGGTGTGGGAATAGGTGAGTGGGGAATCTGTAAAGTAATAAATAAGGAGCCGATTCCCACACTCCCTTCGAGATGGTCCTGTGAGCCTCAGGTGTGCTCTGATTGGCTGAGGGAGCTGCTTGGTCCCGTGCCCTACAGCCAAGACTGCGCCCTCCGCTGGTCGAAGTCGGCGATGAGTCGCTTGATGTGGGCCAGTTTGTTGTGCAGGTACTCGCAGCGCTGCTTTTCTTCATAGTAATTTGGGCTGTGCTGCAAGACAAACACAAACTGCGTATTTAAAACGGATCTTTATCAGATGACAAGAGTACAGAACATTTATTTGTAGCCCGAGAGAACCGACTGTTTTCAAACATTTACACTTACTTGTTTGATATTTTTGTATTCCTGCAGCACCTGTTCATGTACTTCCTGTTGACAGAGACATTTATCAGGTGTAACACAAGCAATTATACTCTTACATTCTGTAAGCTGTCTGAGACTGCAGAGAGCACATAAAACAAGTTCTTTGCTTACTTGGTACTCTTTGGTTCCTGGTGCCAGTCGCCTGCATTGGGCATCAAGTTGTGTGAAACGGCGAGTTATGCTCTCAACACTGGCGTGAAGTGTACGGTATTCATCATACTCTGCGTTGAAGTCGTCCTTATAGTGCTGCCTCTGATCCATAGATATTACTGCAGTGTACTTACTGCAATACAAAGAGAAGAGCCATTGAGGAGACAGAAAGAAATGCTTTGTTGTCTAAAAATGACCATGATACCAGTGATGAACTAGTGCTTTGGGTTTACATAAGTGTACAAAAAATTATCTACAGCCCATTGTAATCTAGTTGTGTGCAAAACCATGCACCGTGAATCATTGACAAGGGGTCAAGGTTCACTCACGCTTTGTAATCAGGCTTGGCTGGGACAGAAAGTTCGGTGCTGTGGGGAGTCTTGTCTTTGCCAGCTGTAAGAACACAGAAGTTACGGACAAATGTAAAAACCTGAACTTTCACAATCACACGTAAAGAAAGAAAGTGAAGAACTGACTCACTTAAAACGTGACGGGTAGCAACTTCTACATCAAATGCAATTCATCAGACTAACAATTAAGTGAACAAACGGTTGCAATTGTTGGCATGTTGTCTTTGAAATATTTGGCAGCTATTCTTATAATCCTATAAACAGTTCTGGCACCAGGTTAATCACTAGGTTTTCTGTCATCTGTCAAACATAAATGATCTGCTTTGATTCCATGAGCAAGTACCCAATTCTGTATTCTGTTCAGCCCATTCTGTAATTTATTTTTTCTCAAAATGAAAATCAAGTCTCATCACATAAAAATAATATAGTAACAGCACACAAACAATCTTTCAGGGGGAGGAGTCAGAAACGTCCAACAGAAACAGTCACAACAGCAGAACAAACCTGTGTGCGACTCATTGCTGATGCTGGCAGGAATGTTCTTTGGTTCTGCCTCGTTGCGGTGTTTCTTCCTGGGCTGTGCTGCTTCTTTGTCACAGGGATCCTCTTTGAGCTGCTCTCTCTCTCTTTTACGCTCCTTCTCCCTCTCTCGTCCACTTTCTCGGTTCCTCTCCTTATCTTTGTGCTTCTTGGACTTCTTGGGTTTTTTGCTGTCATGGTCAGCCACACGAGACGTGCAAGAGGAGAGATTAGCGCTGCTGGTGGTGGAAGTAATGGTGGCTGTTGAGACAGTACAGGTGGAAAAAGACGAGGGGGAAGTCGTGGAAACTGGCTGGTTAGTGGGGCTGGGCGTGTGGCCGCGTGGGGTGTAGTTCTCCGAGGAGTTCCCGCATATGGAGCTCTGGTCCAGGGGCAGGTCCTGAGATCCCCGGCCCTCCGGCGTGCTAGGAGAGTTTGAGCTGGAGCCCGAGGTGGAGGGACGGTGAAAAGAGGGGCCTGGACAGGTGGCTGTGGCCAGTGGCGTGGGTTTTTTGTCCTCTGTCTCCGAAGGATGTCGCCCTGATGAGGCAGAAGGTCCTCGGTTACTGAGGTGGGAGATTCTTGGCTTTTTGGACATCAGAGGATCGATGAAGTCTGTCTCTGGTTGGCGCTTCTGAAAACCGGGTTAAAAACATGACTGTTGGGTCTGCAAATAGTGATTTAGCGGACGTTTTCATTCAAAGCAATTTGTAACACACTTTTGACACTGACAACGACTATGACAAATGGCAGCCTGAGGAGGAGTGGACAATGGAAGTACATGGGCTAATATTATAGGGAAGCACTGGTACCATTTAAAGAAATTTGTTTTAAACTTATTCATTAAAAGTAGGGTACGCAGTTTTGGACAGGCTAGCAACAGCAAGCTTGAAAACATTAGACGCCCTCCGTTCCAAGCGCTCTCCAAAGCCACACCTCCTCTAATAGTACATAAAGGTGTCTGCAAATACACAAATTGACAGGCAAGTAGGACATCCTGTCATTGCATTCAGACTGAGGTTTCAAGTTCCAAGTTTCAAAAACAAGATAAAATAATGACATCAGATAAATTACTGTTACTCAAGTCATTTATTGAATATTATCTAAAATGACCATATAGTTAGTTAATATATAAGCCATTTTAGTTAACGAATGCTCAGCCAGATTAATCATATTGTAATACATATACAAGGATGCATATATAAGCATGCATCTTACCAGTGGGGATGTGGGGTCTTTGGTTGGACTGCTGGAGGAGACGGACTCGGAGTTCAAGCCCAGTTTACTGTTAGAGAAAAAGAACAAGTTTTGCCAAATACCTTTGAGTTCTTTGGTACAGGCTTTCGTGTCACGCTTGTTCAATTAGAGTCATTGTTTTATTGAACTGTATGAGACTGGTACCGTGCCAGGATCCGGTTAATCTGAACACGCTCATCTTCCGTGTAGCCTGGCCAGTCCCTCTGGACCTCCCGGTAGATGAAGTCCTTCAGAGAATATGAGTTATCCTTAGAGTTCAGACTGGCAACCTATAGGAATGAAACATTTGCTTTAAACATTTTCCATCTTAGAGAAAAAAAAACAGGAAATATGGCGTCCCAAACCTGCCGTTTTATTTCTGAAATGGATCTTAAATTGAACGCTACAAATAGGCGTTTCTTTTAATATTAAAATACAGTCTCTCTAAACACACAGTACACAAAAATTGACAACACTTTTGTTTGAGCATACCAGCCCACAACACAGGCTTAACCAATGGCATCAGTTCTGGGTGGGACTATCAGGTTGTCCGACCAATGGAAGATGGAGATGTGTTTAGGAAACTTGTTTTAAAACGAGCATTCATTTTGTAATAATTTTAATTTGTTTCACACTAACTCAAATTTGTAAATCGAAACTTCCTTTATAAACTACAAACTCAGTTCCATTTGAACCAACGATTTCCATCTTGTTTTACAGTGCAAACAGTGAAATTGTTTGGGTTGCATTTGAAAATAACAGTAAAAATAGTACGACCAAAATCCACAAATGATTGTTACACAAATTTATAGGTGGTATACTTAGGCAAGTACACTGAAGAGCGTCTGAAACAAACACTATAAATACAGATGCAAACAGACGGTTAGGCACAAGGAAATACTGCTGCATCTCCCGGAGAGTTTTAATTCTCTCTCCTCCCTGCATTTCTAAAGAAGAGAGATTTCTTTCACAACTTCCTCTCACAAAGCTTGAATCAATTCCCTCCTGACGTCACAAAAAGGCATTTAAACGGAAAGAAAAAAACACAATGTTTCTTCAGGGAAATTTGTTACTTCTAGCTCTGATACTGAAGACATTTTTAAACAAGGCATGACCTAAGATCAACCCTACCAAGGGAAGCACACAAGCCTCTTTAGTATGTGAGCCGTGTAAGTGAGTGTGCCTGCGTATAATTACTCTAATAGGTTTAATTTATGGTTGCTTAATTCGACTCATGCTCTACATTCAGTGGAGGTGAATGCAGGTCTTTGTCTCTGGGCTGGTAAATGGTGACTTGCATTACGTGACACTGTGCTTGTCTCTACGGCCTTCTGCTCTGATCTCATCAGTAATCCATCCAGAATACACACGTATATATATTATATATAAATACACAGGATCTTATATACAGGATAAATAAGTAAAAATATACAGTTTAACATTTAGCAGATACTTTATCTATAGGGACCTGCACAAGCAATTTGTCAATACAAAGCCAAACAACATAATACTGCAACGTCAACTCTCCAGAATGATCTAGAACAGTGCAATATATGCTTATTAGTTCTGGATCGCAGCGCTTTTAAAATTCAATCATTAACAATCATTAAAGCAGCTTTTTGCTAAATTAAGAAACGTCTGTTAGAGACTGACTCCCAATTCCTGCATCAAGTAATTTTCTGTCTTCAAAAATTAAAAAAATTAAAAAAATAAAAAATAAAAATAAAAAAACACAGCCAATCAGAACATAATCACAAATCTCTAAGTTCACCATACCTTGTGTGTTTGTTTATTACAAGTGGGTCTAATGTGATTATGCATTCAGTAACCAAAAAGTGATTAGTACTCTCAGCTCCATTAAACCCATATAAGCAGGTCTAAATCTATTCTGAATTAATATCTGTCTGGCTTTGATTTCACACATAACTATTTGGAGCAGGATTTGGTTCTACGGTTCCTGTGAGACTTTATTGTGGGCAGGGCAACACATTTTTGGAATTCAATCAACTAGTTAGGAGGGGTGATTTATCCTAAGTTAAGCATACAGACCATTAGTGCTACAATATACTTGGGCTTACGATACTTTTGAGAAATGCAGCCCGTGCTTGTAAACTTTACTGCTTCCCATCAGTTCACACTGCAGTGTTGCTCGTACCTGGTGTAGTGTAGTGCCCAGAGAGTTGCGGTCTTTCTGGCTCACACCGTCTCTCTGCAGTCTGGCCAGCACCTCCAGCTTCTTGTAGGAGCGCAGGGCCAACAGGTGGATGACACGGTCCCTGTACGGCCGCTGAGACACCGGGTTGTTGGTAAGGCACTTGCGGATAGTGTTGGCTGGGTTGAGGGGTGTGGTCTGCTTCCTCTCTGGAGCAGGGTCAGGGGCTGAGGGGGCTGGCTTTCGGGGCTGGACTTTTATGTCTATGCAAACGACATTTACAAAGCGATCAATAAAAGAGAAAGTAACAAAACATTTTTTAAATAGCTGTTTCTGAGTATTATGGATGTTTTGCCATCCCCTTCCTTGATGATGAAACTCTCCAAAGCTGTTTAAAAGATTAAGGTTAGCAACTCCTTCGCCATCCACCATAACTCTCCCTCCCTAAACGTGCTGATGACTGGACCAGATCCAGACACCAACTTTCTCTGCCTCACCTCCAGCCAGTTGGGTGAAACTCTTACGTCACTGGAAAATGAGCTTTGGCTGTCACACAAACAACTCGAACTAAAACCACAAATGGAGGATGAGCTGGATCAAGGAAAAGGAAGAGCATTATCATTCCCAGTGGAGTGGAAAACACTGCAGCACTTCAAGCACTAGGGAACTCTTCACTAGTCGGAGTGATTAGTTGACTAGTTTTAAGGAAGCGGAGATATTTTTACTAATGCAATTTTGTTACAGAACAAGCTGTAGTGGCGGTTCTAAGGGGTAATAATTCAAAAACTTTTCAGGGTGGGTTTTACCATGCTGTGAGACACATTAAAGGGTAGGGTTGGCAATTTTGGAGATGCTAGCAATAGCAACCTAAAAGCATTAAGATCCTGCAAGCTTCAAAAGGCAAAGATCCTTCAGAGCACGCTCCAAAGCCACGCTTCTAAAAAAAAACACTGTGGTGCGTGGAGGTATGCAAATACATAGTTTGACAGGTAAGAAGATCCAATCATTGCATTCGGACCAAATGTAATGATTGACTGTACATTTTGTGGTCTTGTGCCTTTCACAGAAGATACATTTTTACACATCACTTTACTTAGTAATTGCTAGCCGAATGTGAAGAGACTTTCAATCAGCATAACAAAAATGTTTCTGGAAAAAAAAAAAGACCACCAACACACTAAACCCACTCAGCTGCATCTTTTAAACCTGTCCCCATTCACCAGAAACGCATTTACAAAAAAATCTGGAAGTCTCACACACACACAAAAAAAGAGTGCGACTTGGCTTCCTGAGTGCCAGCTGCTACTGCAAAGCCTTCCTCAAAACTCTCTTTATTTAGCCTTCCATCATTTCCTGTGGCTGTGTGAAATGCAAATGCCCCAAACCACTCCCCAACTGCCCCCGATGGAGGTGAAACTGACTTTTCCAGTTCTGCAGTGAAAGCCAGCTGTGGTCAGGAGAGCAGGAGCTCCCAGAAGGCTATGACAGCCAAACAGGTGCTGAGAGACAGGTTTTGTCTAGCATAGGGGAAATGAGCTGGACTGGAGCGTTTTTTGTGGGTCAAATACCCACAAAAAAGCCTCAGGACCTTTTCTTTATTCTCTAAACTGTGATAGATGAGATAAAACAGGTCTCGAGTTGACACGTCTACTCCCCCCAGCAGTTTTTAAACTGTAAATACAGTAAAAACTCTAGGGGGGACACTTGGGTAACAGATCCTTTTAAACTTTAAGACATAAGTGTGCCACAACTAAGCTTGCTTGCTTTCCATACATCCTGTGAAGCTTTCAACTGGTGAAACATACATGTTATATACACAGGGATGTCTGAACCGACCATGCATCACAAGAAACCCAGTCTACACATAGGACAAAGCTCTTTGACAGACATGACCGCTGCTCCACTGGTCTTGCAGTCTCTACTAAAGATCTGTTGAATCAGGTGTCAGGTGAGGGAGATATTCAAAATGTGCAGTGGTGTGGGAGCTTCAGGAGAAGCAATGCTCTACAAAAAGATAAAAACTCAGATAAAAACTGAACGTGTGAAATTGAAACCGAAAACCCATGTTGAAAACAAACCCCCATCCTGTGTAAACATTCATCAGGGGTTACAGTAAACCGCTTGTTTGAACCAGAAATATCTGCTAACTGGAAATCCAATGAAAATACTTATAATGCTAAATTAAACCAAAGATCTTAATACCCTGTGACAATCCTGCACTATTCACACTTAAAATTGTTATCCCATGGTCCTTTTTAATTCCAGGTTATCTTACTCCATGTTTTACCCTGAGTTAGTAAGCAACAACATTCACCAACCTCTAAAGGGTCCTTTAATGAATTTGGTGGTGTTTTTGCGAGTATCCTCATCTGCTTGGGTCACACGCTCTTTGGTCAGCTGGTAGGAGTCGTTGGTGGCACATACTGTGATTTTGTCTTGAATCGTTCCCAGGGAGGACAGGTGAGAGGTCCCAGAACTAACAGACAGTGGTTTATAATGAGGAACAAAAGTTGAACTGGCCATAATCTTCACTTCCTCTAACCATCACCGCACTTACCTGGAGAGGTACTGGTGGATACACTCGAAGCTCCCTTGAGGATTGTCTTTGCCAAAGTTGGACAGGTAAAAGTCGAAGTTATGAGATCCATCCGAAGCATCTGACTTTGGGATTTTAATGCGCTAAAGGGGGACGAGATTAAATAACTAAATGGTAACAAAAACATTATTATGATTTAGAAGTGCTAATGGAGATAATCAGCAAAAATATACACAGTTCATTAGACTTCTTAACAGAGTTAATGTGGCAGATCCTGGTGATAATTTGGGTAAATTTGTTAGTGTTAAACAGAAACTCCAGTATTTATAGACACACATCATCTGAATTAAACTATGGCATGGTGCACAAAGTCAAGGGTTAAACAGGCACTTTCACTGTAAAAAAAGTTAGACCTGACAGGAAACAGGCCAATAAACCCACAAAAGACCAAAGGCCCTCTGTTAAGACAATAGATTCACAACTAGAGACCACATGTTAGTCAGAAAGGACGTGCTTAAAGCTCACTTTTTCAACAGGTCTGTGATGCAGTCAATCTGAAGACAACTTACCCCTTGAAGGCCCTGGAAACGTATTGATGCTTGTGACGATGGTGCATTCTGAAAACATTAATCAGAATATACAAATGTAAACCAATGCACGGAGGAAACTTGCATTTAGACAACATAGGAGTGAGACAACATTAGACAAAATAAGACAACAGCACTGGATCTGATTATTTTAGAGAAACATGACAAACAGTGAGTGAAGTTACTGTTTGGGGGAAAAAAACATTTCTAGTGCAAAGGATCCAACATCTACCAAAATGACGACCTTATTATCCGATTAGACTGCCAAATGTTAAGACTGGTTTACGCAAAACCAGATTAAAAGATGCAAAACAACAGTTTTTATTTTTAGAGATTGTGCCACGTGCATAAAGCAAATTTTAAAAAAAAAGTCCCACGTTTGGCAAGCACGCTAGCACAGCAGCACTCCTCAGATACAGCGATGCTATTGCAATTAGACATGGACTTTACAGGCCGACACATTTTCCTCATTACTGACCGACGTTTTACTTCTGAAAAACAGAAACAGATGCTTGTACACACACCATCCCCATCTGCAACTGTACACCTTCAGTTATATTCAAATACTGACCCCACTGCCTTCTTCTCCTTCTGCAAAGGCTTGTTTAACCAGATAAGTTTCACAAGCCCCCACCCCCAAAAACACTTGCACAGAGACAAGATCACATTACACAGAAGCACGAAGAACAGGACCCAGCGTCTTGTTCTGATGATTCTAAGGGCGAAGCCAACAATAAACACCCGGTGTAAGTGGCCCGAGGAATGGACTGCTGGGGCAAAGGCAGCAAACGTACAGTACATACTACCGAGATAAGAGGCTTTCTTAGTAAACCAAACAGAGCAAACATTATTAACAAACTACCCAACAGACATCCTTTTGCAACTAAAGAGCTGTTATCCAAATTTAAAGTCCTGACTTTCTGTCCGTGCTTCAGATCGGTCCACTGAAGTTCACACATGTCCTGGGTTTAGCTCTCTAACCCCTGCCTGTCTTGTCTCTTGTCCCAGAGCCTAAAGATGACTAATGATTAACCACCAGCTCAGCTGGGAATGGAAACCAGAACTATTTCAAGACAACAACAGCACAGACATTGTGAATATTACATACTGGTCACCAAGGGAGAAAGCTAGCTCACCATCTTCCTGTTTATAATGTATGAGCAGTCTAAAGTTAAGAGAAAAGATACAACAGCAAGAACTGCCTTTTAACACTGCTAAAGCTAAAGAAGATAACGGTATATGTTTATGATTGAAGTAATGGCTCACTGCTTTTCGATTACAGTACGTTATATGATCAAAGTTCTTTACATCATCCCGTATTGATATTTAATAGTATTTTTTCTTTCGTGGGCATTTAATATTCTTATGTCTGAAGCATTTTATGCGTTTAGGTGCTAAATAACATCAACTGAACGGCATGCGCTTGTGTGCCACCGATTCGTCCACCCACAGCCGTGTGTTGTAAGGTCCCGAGCTCAACCACCGGCAGTCCTAATCAACAAAGACAAACAGTGCCCGTCTACAGCAGCCAGAAACCTGATGGGTTACCGAGCTAATTTTAGTCTCAAACATGGCTGTTTTTAGAATAAATCCACGTAAACTTCCAATCATCCGCACCCACAAACATCTTGGGCCTAAATGTTTATCAAAACTTCAGCCTTACAGGGCCGAACGCACCACATCACCATAACCTGGTGCATGTTTTTTCCTTTCTTTTTACAACAGGCCAGCTGAACCTTTAAGTCAAACACTGCCTCGTAAGCATTTTCGGCAGAGTGTACGGCTTTAAAAAAATCCACACAATGCAGCTTTTTCCTGATGCTGCCCGATTCTCCCAGTATGCCGATGGAAACTCCACGTCAGGCTTTTGAATTGATACCCAGAAGGACCAAGTCATTCATTTTAACACCTTATCTTACTAATTCGGTGACATTTTCGCAGCCCACCGCAATGACCCAAAATGGTAAACTAGTTACCTGTGGTCAGCACTAGTTGAATAAATACGAAAGTTAGTCAGAATGGCATATTGTGGGGAAGATGGTTAAGGGAGAGGTTTCATGTTATAAGAAGTCATGGGTTACTCCACTTTAATACCTTGACACACAGCAAAATGAGAAATACTCCCTTGTGAACCAAACTTAATGCGTTTATTTGTCTTTTAAGGAAAATATGAATAGATGGCACACGAATCACTCTGGTTATGTCTTAAAAGGCCTTCATTTGTCTTATTATAAAGACATTAAACTCATCTAGTGTGTGTAAGGTTTGTGAAGCTAACTGGCTAACTCAGCAGCTAGTTGCTGAAATAAATGCAGACGACGTTCAATAGTATTACAAAACACTGTTTGTATTTGATTACATCAAAATTGTTTGGTCAAACAAGCGTGAAAATAAATCAAATAGGCCACAAAATGTCACACTGGTGAAGTTAATCGGGGTTGGAGGACCGCCAGGTTGTAACGCAGCCGTGCTATCGAGCTAGCTAACCAAACTTTAGTCTGCCACAAAACAAAGCCAATTTCATGTATTCAACACTGACCATTTATACACGACATATATAATACATACATATATATATAAACATATATAAAAGTCGAAGTGTCACACAAACAAGGCGGTCGTATTGCCCTTAAAGAAGAAACCAAAGTTTTCTTCATGGTTAGCATTTGGCTAATCCGTCGAGCACCGACAATAAAAGACGCACAAGTAACGGGACGACCTCGCTCATCGTCAGCTTTTCTTCAGCTTTTCTTCAGCTTTTCTTCAGCTTACACTTGCCTGGTACTGTTTTCAGACCTGTTACACGTCTGGTTGAGGTGATGACGGCGCGTTTCGGCGTTGAAACGAGCGACCTGCGTGACGCGTTGGCACGACGCTCGCGTTTTTGCCTTTTCGCGCAGACGTTTTCAAACCAAATCCGCAGGGATGTGCAAAACATGAAGCAAAGATACGCATCCATCACGTTTTAACAGATGTTGAGCTGATACAGACGAACAAAACAACCGTACGTAGCCCTACATGCCCTGCTGGCCCACCAAGCTCTCTCTCTCTCTCTCTCTCTCTTTCTGGAAAACCGCACACTTCCCAGCACTAACCTTGGCGTTTTGATGGTTTTCCAGCGCTTTTAAGGCTGTATCTGTCAGTTTTACGTGTAAAACTGATATCTTGTCGCTCCTCCGGCCACAGTTGAGTCCATATGCGCCATCCTCGCAGAGAGCCGCCATCGTCCTCTCCGGCTCTCGGTCATAGTCCCTCTGGCACCCGTGCGCACTCGCGGTCTAATGCGCACGGAGAGGGGAGGGACCTCGCCAGCGCTCCGCTTTCTTTGCGCTTTCTTTGCGCTTTCTTTGCGCTTTTTTGCACTTTTTTGCGCTTTTTTGCGCTTTCTTTGCACTTTTTTGTGCTTTCTTTGCGCTTTTTTGCGCTTTTTTTGCGCTTTTTTGCGCTTTCTTTGCGCTTTCTTTGCGCTTTCTTTGCGCTTTCTTTGCGCTTTCTTTGCGCTTTCTTGCGGGCTGTGTGTGTAAAGTTTGCGGGATAACTTGACGTCATCGTGCCCGAGAGAAATTCACGCATTCACGCATTCACTTGACTTGTAATGGCAGAGCTGCACATGCACCAAACTTTGTGCACCAAAAGAAAGCAAGCTTTTAAAAGTGGTGAAAAGGAAACCAGCACAAAGCTGTTCAGACTTTTCAGGTGTTTTTCTTTTCTGTCTTTATGCTTTTTTATTAGTTTGTTTTCCTGTTTCTGGTTGTATTTGGCTACACTGTTTATATAGTCTATATACTGTTTATATAGACTATATATATATAAGAGAGAGAGAGAGAGAAAAAACTTTTTTTTTTTTTTTTTGTATATATAGAGAGAGAGAGAGAACTCTCTCTCTCTCTCTCTCTCTCTCTCTCTAGTTTATATAGTCTATGTGTCAAGATATATAGTCTAAAAATACCTTGTGTTGTACATGTAAATAGACTCTCTCTCTCTCTCTCTCTCTCTCTCTCTCTCTCTCTCTCTCTCTCTCTCTATATATATATATATATATATATATATATATATATATAGCTTATATAGTCTATGTACGTGTACAACACAAGATATTTTTCCTCTCTGATACGAATATTAAAGTTGAACGTTTTTCTGTGTTATTTTTACTCTATGCTTTCTCTGTTCCACACAATGCAAAGACCAAATCAAGAGTTACAATGTTATTCTAGAATGGATTAAAATAGGATTTGTTTTGCTAAAATTAAGTATTTTTTGCATTGATACTTGTGATAGCTCTAAATGTTACTGCGTCAGCAATTGAAAATCTACAGCAGTTAATAAATGTCTCATCTAGTGATAATAATAACTGCGTGTGAGCAGCAACAATTTGCTGGGATGGAGCAAATAGTTTTTACTAAATGTTAAAGTTCATTTGAATGAAGTTTAGCCACTTGCTTGCTTGGTTACCTGTGCTGATCTTTACCGGGAAACAGTTTGGTTGTTTGATTAAGTTTGGCCTGCAGTTTTATTGCTGTACATGCATCAGTTTGTAGGTGATGACAGATTTCATCAGGGTCATCTTGAGTCACGTCTGGGCCATGAGTATGTAAGTTTTTGATTGTGCTAAACTAAAACATACAACAGGGGTTGTGGATACTATAAAACGCTGAAACGGTGCACACAAATCTTTATATTATAAAACAATAATTTTCAGATCATCTTACTGTTAAATTGAGAACAACAAATTTAGGACTATCAACAACAAATGTATGATTAACAGAATAAGCATTTTAACAGGTGTAGGTGTGACACGCTATTGTATAACAAGCAAACAAAACATCTAAACTAAACCTTTCAATTACTGATCAAAAGTTACAGACTGGTCAAAACTGACAGAACATCTAGATTTGTCTGGTGACCAAGCAACAGCATCAGCCAAAACGCTTTCATTCACCAGCCTCTTTCCTTGTAAAACTTGTTTGGTTATTTTATATCTGCTGTGCGTAACGTTGTTTTTGGCACAGTGTGATCTGGTGTGATGCAGGAGTTTCAGGTTTGGTTTAGGTTCACCACTGTGAATCTTTCAGATTAGGTCTGCAGTGACCTGCCACACCCTTTGCTGAAAGCGTTTATGTTTATTTAGTGTTTCAGCCCGGCAGTGCATGCTGGTCCCGAGTAACAGGATTATAAAATGTGTCTTAAAACGTTTGCAAAGGGACGGTTTTCAAGTGATTTTTAGTAGAACACGAACATTAATTAAGTGGGTGTTAATTAGCTTTTTATTATGCTGATGAAACACTTTCATTGACATCATGATGACGTTAGCCCAGGGGTGCTAATGTTTTCAGAACGTTGGCTAAGGTTCTCTAAATGTTCTACCAAAGCATTACACAAACATGCTTGCAGTAAAGTTACTAGATGTTTTAAAAACGTTACAGAATTAAAGAAATATATAAATAACGCTGATACAGCATCTAAAAAACAGGCCGTTTTGAATGTGCCTAGAACTTTTTCCTAGTAATTTTTGTTCCTTAAAGGAAATGTTATGAAAACCCTTTTACAATGTAAAATTGTTAGCTGGGATCCTGCTCTTGTAGGGCCGGTGTCCTGCAGAGTTCAGTTCCAGCCCAAATCAAACACACCTGAACCTGCTAATCAAGGTCTTACTAGGCAGATTAGAAACTTCAAGGCAGGTGTGTTGAGGCAAGTTGGAGAAAACTCTGCAGGACGCTGGCTTTCTAGCAGCAGGATTGGGCAACCCTACAAAGCCCCTTTCAGCATTTACTGGAAATGATTTGGTAATTTTCTATTGGTAACTTGCATTTGTTATTTACTCAATTATATATTTCAATTATATAATATATATTCTTCAACTTTCTACTTCAGAAATCTCAGACAGTGTGTTTTCAAACTAAAAGCCTAATTTAGCAGCAGTTCAAACTAACTAGAAGCATTTCAAACAAATGACGTCATGGGGATTAATACCAATTTAATGGCACTGCTATGTGAATAACAGCAAAACAGGAAAAGATGGAAGGTCTTGCATGAGTAAATAGTTGGTTTGGACATTTCAGAAAGAGCAATCTGGGAATTTTATTGCGGTTTAATGGGTTACATGTGTAAAACAGGGTCTTGTCGGAAACTCCTAAACCGCTGGTCACTACATCTGTTTAGATTTCTTCTGAATGCTATTTCATTGTTGATACTCTTATTAGTGCAGGGTGTTGCTGGGGCTGATTCCTGCGTGACTGGGCTGCTTTGTCATAGACATGGCTTTGCCTAGATCACAATAAAGAACAAACAAGACTGCAGCAATTAATTTGGTCACCACTGATTAATGAGAGTAATGTTGGCTTAGTAGAGTTCTGTGAACATCAAAACCTCAGTATGGACTAATGTTTCACGGACGACCGGCGTGTGCATGAGGTACAAACCTGTATATGACATCTCTTCAAATCCTCAGCAACATGACAATAAATGGAGACCTTTCCTTACAGCTGGCTCACCCAAATAAAACAATCTGCAGTTTACTTGCACTATGCTGTTTTAAATCGGTCTGTCCATCTATCCACACACACAGGAGATGTGCTAGGCACGGCTTTATACTCACTGCTTGTTACGTTTCTTTTTCTATTTCTCAAGAAAGAGGAAAAATAAGCAAATGAAGCTTGACCTGAAAGGGCAGACGGAGTACCCTTGAGCACCACAGACTTTCCTCTGGTTCTTGAATCCATTGGGTTGTGTTTGTCAACATTTACATTGTTCAGATGGGCGTGCGCTCTTGTGTACCCAAACTCTTTCCGCTTGCTTCAGCAGGCTGGAGATCAGTTTCATAACCAGATTGTGGACCTTCTGACCTTCGTACCAAGTGTGGGACCAAAGCACATGTCCGCACCTACAACTAAAGCCAAAAATGTGAGAGAGATCCACCTGGTTTTGGAAAAGGTAGGAAACATGGATAAATATAGCACCGTGGATAACAGAAAACAAACGACATCAGTATGTTTAAGCGCAATCGGACGTCTGATTTTCTCCAGAAAGAGACGCGACGCGCAATGCGCAATGCGCGCAATCCTGGTGACGCGCCTGACGCGCCTGACGCAGACCTGCTGTCAGCTCCTCCGTGTCATTTCCGGAGATTTAAGCGCATTGAAACATCAGACCCGGTTAATGTGTGTCCCTCCTCTGGCAGCACAAGTGGGCAGCAGCTGTTCTGCTTGTTTTCATGCGATAAGACGAGTTTTTGCGCCGGCATCTTTGCGCAGACGCTGCGCCGTGGCTGGTCGCATGTTTCGAGGTCTGGATCTTCTGCTGAGAAGGAGAGGAGCAATATTTCTTTAGTTGTTTGTCTGGAAACGCATCCCCTTCATTAAAGGTTATGGGCAACATTGTTTGTAGGGGTTTCAGCATGAAGGAATACTCAGAAAATATTTAGAAATTAGGAAAATTTCTTATTCATCATATTTGTTAAAGTAACTATAAAGCAACAGCACACCTTTCACAACAAGGTGCCCAATTTATCATTTATGTCCCCCACACAAAGTTCAGGTCGAGCTCAGTTCTTAAGTTTATAACCTGTTGGGTTTTCAAATCTCTAGTCTAAGTTCAGGCAATAGTAATAGTGATTCTTGACTTAGTGAGCAACTTGAATGAGCATTTTCAAATGGCAAGCATTTGTTAACTAGCTCTTATGATTTCTTATGTTCTGTCAAGAGTCCACAGATTAATACAATCTCTGTTGTATGTTTGGCCATATCAGGTATAAGACAGATTCACTTCACACATGATTCTGCAAAGTTATCAATACATTTTTATAACTTTGCAACTCCTTTACAGTCACCTGAATGCAAAAACAAAGTGAGATTTGATGAGAGAGATTGTTTTCCTGTTCTTATCTTCTTATATTCTGTTCCTCTCTGCTTCTTTCTCATGATCCGACTTCTGGAAACGTGTTTTTTGCCCCGACAAGCCAGATTTGGATGGAATCTGGGCAGAGTAAACTCTGGCAGAACAGTTGATTCCAGTGAGGAAGTGAAGAAAAATGAGCCAGAAATGTGAAATGAGTGTGGGTGGACTCACAATAATAGTTACAACAATATTGAGTTTAATTTCAAAATAACTCTAGCAAATGCATATTTCATTCAAACATTTGAGATTGTGTTTGCTTATCTTTTGTAGGAGTTAACATGGTAGCCATCATAGTCACCCATACATTGGCAATCTTACGTCATGACTGTATTTTTAGGGCGTCATCAGTGATGGCTTTGATTCAAAGCTTATTTGTCTATAATTAACCTGAGACATGTTTGTAACTTACTGATTTTATTAAGTTGAGTTATTGCATGTCCTTCAGCACTTTTATATAAGATAATATTAGGTTGTTTATGAGTTACTCAAAGCTTTCCCAATCCAGAGATTTGTGAATTATTAATGAAATGTAGCAGGAAATGAATTTCTTTCTCTCTCTATCCAACATGCAAAATTCATTCAAAAGCATCATTCAGTCTTATTTCTTGCATACAGTATCTGTGTATTAAGGAATGGTGACTTAGCCCCGTCCAAAGATACAGTACATATACATCATTTCACTTGCAATGGTACTGTTCAGTTTATTAGAGTAAAAGTCATATTATATATCCATACATTATATCAGCTTTTGTAAACGACTTTGGACAGAAGCGTCAATCAGTATAAACACCGACTAGGTTGAAGAATTGTGTAAACCATCATCTATTTGTTGTTCTGTCACTTTAACACATTATCTATTGGCCGGCTGAGCAAAGCGAGGGATCAAACCCGGCCATTTAAAGATAAAATACATAGTTAATGAACACTAGGATTTCTCTCTAAAGCTGTTCAAACTAAATAAATGCATTTATCAGAACAAAAATAGAATGACATAAAACGAGTCAAACAATTATATTAGATTTGCATATGCGTGCTAATCGTATCAAGCAGGAATACTGAAGCTTGTTCTACAAAGACAAATACACAGACAGTCCCTTTCCGAGCATAATCACAACAACTGGATGTTTATTAGAAATCAGAGACATTTCAGGTTAAAGAGACAGTAACACAACTGTGAGAGACAGATAGGACTTGTGATTTAGTTTTATGAGGTAAATGGTGTTATAGCATATTAGGCTTCTATATACTGTAGATATTCTGTTTACTCTCATAAATGACTATGAATTCTTAGAAAAATAAACATTTATCTTTGTTTTATGAATCTTTGAATATACAAAATTGGTTGATAGTACATAGACGTTGTTTGGGGTGTACTGTTCTCTAAAGCACTATTCTGTCTGAAAACCATAACTGCATTTATAGATTATTTTAAAGCACATATTTCTTAGAGAGAGGGGGAATGAGAGAGAGCTGTATGGAGGTACGTGGTAAAATATTTTAGCAAAAAAAGGGGCAGACAAATTCAGGATCTTCTAGGTGTTCCACGGATGTGTTTATGGATTGTTCTAACCATCTGAAGGCTGTATTGCTGTGTGTTAATGTGGTTTATTAATACCCAGCAGCAGAACCAGGTTTTATGTCAGTCCTCGAGTGTTAAACAGGGCTTCCCAAACACTCTTTATTTTTCAGTCCTGGATGTTGATTGGTCAGTCAATATTCGTGCTTTATTCATGATAAAGTGCAGCTACCTTTTCATCTTTTAATTATATCACTGTGCAGCGCCCACAGATGATCATGTGTTCTGTTTTGAATGAATTCAACTGGGATTGTTTAAATTGTACATATTTTCTTGCTTTATTTCACTGGCCAATAAGACAATGTTGTTGTACTGTAATAGTTATTTAATGAACCTCTGGTTTGACGTTGGTCAGTGTTTCTGCCCATCTCATGAAGCTCCTGTAATTCAATGTTGGACCCATAGAGGTCAATAAAAACCTGGCTGAGAAGCCTTTCTCTAGACAAATAAAGGGACAGTTCATATCCAAATTATTCCATTTACTCACTATTCATGTCATTCCAAACCTGTATGACTTTGCTTCTGAGGAACACAAATGAAGATGTTTTGAAATGCATTGGTAACCAAACAACATTGGCCCTCATTGACTTCCATTGTATGGACCCAAAACCACATTTCTCAAAACATCTTTTGTGTTCGGCAAAAGATAAAGGTCATATGGGTTTGGAATGACATAAGAGGGAGTTAATGATGGGGAAATTTTGGTTGGATTATTTCTTAACGACTATTTATAACATCTGTTTGTAATCTCTGCTAAATTCAAGTGGATTGTGAGTACAATGGTATTCCTTGTACTGCAAAAGGAAGAGTTCAATGAGGAGTTGAGGAGTCAAAGTGAGGAGATGTTGAGGTCTCAAAACATGACAATTTTAGTAGCTAGAATATGTTCTCATAACATCTTAATGTAAAGGTTTAACAGCATGCGAGAGTTAGTGGCAGTGAAGGCAATATAAGAAAACGTCAAGACAGGCCAGGTTACACAGGCCGTGATTGGTCCGATTATTAGTCATGTGACACTAATTAGCCTGTGGAGCTGCAATTTTTTTTTTTACATTTTAGTAACCTGGTTCAAAACTGAGGGATAAATACAGCTGGCTGTTCCTCACAGATATATACAAACACTCACACTGACAGACACAGGTCTTAAAATGCTTTATAACTACATGTGCAAATAAGAACAAGCGTGTCTGGAAGAGAAAAAAACCTCCTCTTACACTTTATTTGTGCCTCCCGATCAGTCTACTTCCTCTCTTTTTTTATATTCTTCTCCTTGCTGAAAAGATCAGTAAATGTTGCATTTTGGATGCTCAGATCAGGTTAATGGGATACTAACCAGCAGGCTGCTTAACCAAACCCTGCTGCTCCAATCCAAAAAGCTTAATAAGGTCAATATTAATCTTTTTTTCACAAATGTATTATTCTGTTTCAGAAGACATTCACTGGAGTCATATGAGTTACTTGTATGATGGATGGACGTGCTTTTTGGAGCTTCAAAATCTCGGGCACTATTCACTGCCATTACAAAGCTGGGAAGAGCCAGGATATTATTTAATTAACTCTTATTGTATTTAGCTGCAAGAAGAAAGTCATATACATATAGGATGTCTTGAGGTTGAGTAATTTATAGGCAAGTTATCATTTTTCTGTGAATTATCCCTTTAACTGTCTTAGCCAAAAACAGCATGCTGTTTCACTAGCTTAACTTACATGAGTCCTTGGTTAACCAGATGGATTTTTCTATTTTTGGTTTGTCTGGTGAAAACCATGTCTAGAAATGTTTGCTGATCTACGATGGTCTTTTCAGCAAGGATGCATCCAGTGAACCCCCCCGAAACTCTTTAAGCTACCCCCCAATCCTTCCACTCATCTCACTGCTGGTCATCTCCGAGCATATCAAACAGGGCCTGCAGCAACCGATCATCTCTGTGCCTGTATGGCTGGGCTCTGTAGAAGCTGTCGCTGTAGTCATTGAATAAGCCATTCTCAGAACCCCTGTACCGGTTCAGCTGATCCAGGGCCTGGTACAGCTTCTGCGGGGGGATCCGTTCATGTTGCACACCCTTGGGAGGAGCAGCCAATGAGTGAGGAGGAATGGCAGGGGTCTGCTTATTGAAGGCTGACTGTAGGAGGCGCAGAAGGGCCAGATTGGCATTTGGAGGGCCAGGGGCCGCTGAAGGATTTTCAGCTGGAATGCTGGATGAAGCGGTTGAAGGAAGCGAGTCTGAAGCCACTGCACTTAACTTTTCAGTCTTGTGAGATGGAGTGGGAACTTCCTACAGAGAGAGACAGGAATTAAATAGACGAGACGGTGTCATAACATGACATTTCCAGAGGTTTAATACAGAGATTAGGGCTGTAAATGCTTAATACATTTGATTAAAATTCCTTGCTAAGTTTATGTGAAATAAACGTTTGTTTATAATTAGGATCATTTTAAATTGTTTACTTCTGTACAATTTGTGATTCAGATATTTTTACACCCATAAAAGAGACTCCCATAGAGACACCCATACATTTTATTTGTAACATTATTATATGTGCAGCAGTCATAATGAGCCGATCAGTTATGACCACAAGGTGAACCTCCCTTAACCTAATTAATATTCATTAGCAAGCCCTCCCCTGCCTGCCATCTTGCATAAAGGTATCATGTGAAGTCTTTGTCCCATTCTGACCTTCATCATGTCCTCCATGGGTTCCACTCCTCTGCGATCGTTCTGCACAGCATTGTAGGGTGTGTACACTCTCGCCTTCTTCATGTGCTCGGGCTTCTCAGACGTGCCGTGCAAAATTAACTTCCAGCTGAGAATCTGACCTTCATTCTCCAACCGACCCGACTGCAGGGGCCAGAGAAGGCAGGATTGTAATTGCCAGGTGCTCCATGTGTGTTTGTTATTTGTGTACACAGCTTTAGAAATGCTGATATTTACCGTATCTGTAATCTTTAGGGTCCAAGTGCCGGTTGGGTTTTCTCCCCAGGTGTGCACGGACATGAAAGCCCAATTCCTAAAACCGTTAGATGAGGTGTCCCTCTCTCGCTCTGCCAGCAGGACTGTGGTGGTGCCTAATGGAACGAGCACAACAATGTTCATGCATAATGCATAAAGAATGTTTCCGTAAGGTTACATTAACAAAATAAATGTAACTAAAACATTAGGAATGATCAAAACATCCATTTTTAGATGTTGTATTAACATTATTGCTTGGCTATAATAATGTCATGCAAGCATTTTTTAATTCTGTGGCATTTTTAAAATGTTCCTATCTTAAAAAAGAATAAAGTTTTTGATATGACATATTAGAAAAACATTTAGCTAACATTACTGCAAGAATGTTTTGATACGTTTGAACATTCTGACAACGTTCCCTGTTAGTTGGGTGTGTGCTTGTACATGTGTTTGGGTGTCTGTGTGTCTTACCTGATGGAGATGTGAGGGTGATGTGGAGGTCTCCTCTCCGAGTGTACTCGATACTGACCTGCGCCTGCACATGCTCCAGAGAAACGATTGAGTTCGACTGTCCTGCGCAGGCTTTGGTGGGAATCTCTATGGAAATCTCTCCTGCAGCCTTTAATGGTCTGTTCAACAGAAATATTTGAATTATGAGCTTTGTAAACACAATCTTGCTGTAGTGTAACTGGTAGAGCTTGATGTTAGTTATGACAAGGTCATGGGTTCAGTACCCAGAAAACAGAGAGAGAGTTTGAAATAGAAAACTATTGTCCTGCATAGAATGAAGAATACACAAAATGTATATGATACACCACATTATGCATTAACGAATGATTCAAACAGTAGAATGCTACGTGGCTTATTGTTTAATGCCATTTTGCATTTTGAAACCAATATTGTCTAAAGCATCTGTGATCCAATTGAGTCAAAAAAGATGTTAAGAATCACATCTAAACTAGCACATTGCATTGTGGGTAATGGTGATGTGCTAATCCAAACATAGCTGTGCCGATAGATACATATTGATCATAAAGCATCACACAGCCATAACGTGGTCTGATGTTGGCTGTTGCCGTGCTGATCTGTATCATCACATCAGACTGTGGACATTATTGAAAGGATTTCTGTGCTACAAACATGCATGAGGAATGTGAGGTTTAATCCCTGCAGATTACAATTGACAGGCACACACACACTGCATCAGACAAGAGCCTCAGCGTTAATGCACAACAAATGCTGATAAAAGGTGGATAGATTCAGACGGCTGCATATATGTGCCCCTCATCCTCTTTTCATCTCTCTTCCCTCCCTCTCTGTCTCTACCTTTTCTAAAGCATCAATCACTGGTTGTGTAATAAAAATGCCACATCCAGCTAACAATTTTAGGTTGTAAGAATGTTTCCCTAATGTTTTCATTAAAGATAAAAATGTTAAAACTGTTATTTTGACACTTTTTTGACATTTCTTTAGACAACGTTTGTTTTTTTTAGATATTAGTATGTTTTTAAAACGTTCCACTAACTACTGCTAAGGGTAATTGTCCTGATATAACATTAAAAAAAGTTTTACTAATGTTAGTGTAAGAACTGTTTGATAACTTGAAGAGAACTTTTAGCAAATGTTCAGAGAACGTTCCCTGTTGCTTTGGTTTGCAATAGACTGCTGCTTTTGCTGCGCGTGGAATAAACAATGCTATAATGCGTGTCGTGACATTTGTCGTGTGACATCTGGCTAACAGGAAATTCAGTTCCAGGGAAACAGAACATCTGTCCAGGTGCTCAGGTCTCAGCAGAGCTTTGTTTGCACACGAAAGCCTCACAATCTCTAGATTCTGATGACGCAAATGTAGAGGAAAACAACACAGGAGCTGTTCTGTTGAAAATGGATGACGGCTCATTTTGAACCTTCCTATTAAATCCTTCCATTTGAGCACACAAACACACACAGAAATATTCACGTACACAAAGGATCTATTGAATTAATGTGGCTATTAATAAATGGCCATAGCTCTATAACAGATGGCAGTACAAGTGGCTTTAGTTTATTTCCGCTGCCAAAGCAGAGCACAAGCTTATCTAATTCTGATTGTGTTAAGCCAAACTTAAACTAAAAAGCAAAATCTTGATACTCTTATCTTCTCAGCTGAAGCTGGTTTTACCTTGGTTGGAACGTCTCATCTCTGACGATGCATTGTTTTTTCTCTGGAACATGCTTCCAGGTTTGGGGATCAGCTAGGTCAACCAGTGCTTTAGCGTTCAGTAAACCAAAGCCAAAGCGACTGTTAACCATCAGTCCAGCTCCGTTCCTCTTCCAGCCCGGGTTGTTGGCCAAGGGGTCGAACTCAGATGTCCAAACCACCAAGTGCTGCAGGTCTCGCCAGGTCAGATCAGGGCTGTTATTGAGCAACATGACATTTACTGGGAGAATTTGTGTATCTGTGTATCGCTTGAATAGGAAAAGTATCTGGCCCTAAAAACTGATGGAGAAATATGCAATACATGCAACTGATAAAATACATGAAAAGTTTTGACATACTTTTGCTCCAAAGCCAATGCAAATATCCCAGCAGCCAGTGGGGCAGATGCCGACGTGCCAGTGTGCGTCTCTGTGCAGTCATTGTGCAGATCTGCGCTAGTCTGCAAGAATGAGAAGAAAACAATAACATTTACATGTTTGGAAGGCACTTGTATCCAAAGCAACCTACAGTGCGTTCAAAGTACATAATTTATCAGTGTGTGTTCTCTGGGAATCGAACCTACAGCTTTTGCACTGCTAATGCAATGCTCTACCAACTGAGCTACAGGAACGCTACAATAAAATAACAACAATAAAATAGGTTAAAAAAATAAGGCAAAGGCTCTCTTTTAAACGTGTGCTGGCTTTTTAACTACTTAACTAATGCTTATCTACTTATTCATCAAATAAAATCAGATGTCAAGATAATAAGATGAGCAAGACAGAGCTGATCAGGTTTGAGGGAAACTCACTATTCTCTGGTCGGTGTAGTCTCCACTGCTGTAGGCCGTGGCCAGTGTAGAAGAGCATTTCTCAGCGTACCACGGCGAGAGACCCTGTTGGGAGGCACTGCTGATGGAGATGGTGTAGATACTGTCTGTGTATCCATCACAATCACAGTTATCGCCCTGACGCCCACCATTACCAGACGCCCACACAAAAATAGAGCCTTTCCCGTTACGCCCCTGAAGTAAAAGCAATTATTAATTTAGAGATGATAATGGGTTTACGTTAATGGGTACAGTACCACACTGGAAGCTAAATGCATTTGTTTCTCATTTCTGTTATGACTTAACTATCTGTGGAAACATTTGGAAATATTTCTTCCTTTCTTTTTTTAAAGGAATAGTTGCCAAAAACCTAATATTGAAAATTCTGTCATTATTTTCTTTCTCCTACATTGCCTATGTTGACATCTCATATTTGGGTGAACTATTCCTTTAAATTGTTGTCATATCGAAATAAGCCCCCCATGAGATTACAACTACTAGATTTCTCCCTGCTATGTTTGGGATTAGGATTAGATGTGGGGACGGGCTTTACTGGTAAAAACCAATCAGGGAGCAGCTTCCCCAGTGTATAAACCAATCAAAATCTCACAGGGAGACAGATTTTGTTATAGTAGGTTTTAAATGAATGGCCAGTAGCAGATGCATTCAGCATCAGCTGGGTCATGGTAGAATTGACCTGTACCACATTTCTCACCTTCTGAATGCCGTACTCAAATGCTTTCTGGGCCAGACGGCCGGGCCCCTCTACAGTCTTTCCATCATCATTAGGGCCCCAGCTGGCGCTATAGATGTCCACATGATCAGAGTTAAAGCCAATAGAACTAGCCTCAATGGCATCCGTCACAATTCCATCCAGCATTCGTATCCCTGCAGATGAGAACCACAGAGAAGGTTAGCATTGCTAACACCATGCTTTAACAGCTGAGCTATCAGGGATCGTCCTGAGAACACTGGCTAACGTTCTCGCAAAGTTATCAAAAACGTTCTTGCAGTAACATTAGTAGAAAGTTTTTTAACATTATATATCAAATGTATCATATATCAAAAACAATATTCCTAAAGTTGTTAGTGGAATGTTTTAAAAACATTTTAGCCTTTTTGTTTGCATAATGTTCTTATCATCACGCAATAACGTCAATACAACGTCTAAAAATCTTCATATTATGAACGTTCTTAGAACTTTTCAAATAACATCTTAAATGTTTTTGTTGCTTAATATAAATATTACAGAAATGCTTTTACAAGTTAAAATTATTAGCTGGGGAGAGCCCTTCCTACGTCACTGCTGATAACACCCCACCGGTATTATAAGTAAATTTAAGATGTTGTCTTAAACATACACTACACATCCTAAACAGCACAGCTTGACAAACACATACCTCCCACTTTTGAATTGTAGGCCACTCCAACGCCACATTTGTTATTGTCTGCTTGCATGGCGATCTCGCCAGCACATCTTGTGCCATGCCTGAGACCACACAACAGAGAACAAAGTGTCAATTCAACATCTTTTTAATTTCAAACATTCTAGATCGTTCAAATTCCATAATCAGAATTAAAGTCACCATGAAAACAAAACGGCCCTATATTTTTATGGAATATTGCTGTTTTATTATACATGATTTCGTTCGTCCACATCATTGTTTTTTTTTGTTCATGTGCCCATTATGACGCATGTCTCCATCCGAGGGCAGGGCAATACGTCTTTAAGTATAGCAACAGTAACAGCGATGTTTCCCTTGACATGCCGTCAGAGGTCGGATAACTGTTGGATAACATTACATCTGCAGGAAGTAATTAGCTAAAAATGATTATTATTATTATGCTTGAACTGTTAATCACTGAGTACAAGTTTTCAGTTTGATTATTTCCTCCACAACAACCATCGTCTGATGTGCTAACACGCTGTGGATGCGTTCTGTGTTGTGCAGGCAATTACAGCAGAGCACCTTGAACAGCTGACAAAAGAATATGTTGATATGGGTGGGCACGAGTGAGCTTGAGTCTATTCAACAGTGTTTGTGTGTGTGAGTACAAAAGCATTTTTGCGTTCACAGTCATAGCCTGAGAGAGAGAGTGACTGAAACAGACAGGAAATCACAGGCAGAATGATAATGAGTGTTTTCTTTATCCAGGCCATTTATTCGTTTGCTACAAAACTTTTTCACATATTTCAAAGGTTTAATTTCTTCATTTCTAACTGAGAATAGTTACCCAATACCCATCACTGAACAATCTGTCAGTATATCTTTACCCCACGTTATTTCAAACCCGTATTAATGACTTTCTTTTGTGAAACACAAAATATAGATGTTCGTCTATGTTCGCCACTCTTTCTCATATAATAAAAGTCAGTGAGGGCTGGGAGGGCTCTGCTTAAGTGCGGGCTCCACTTAAATGACACTTATATGGTGTGTTTTGTTATTTTGGGCCAGTACCAACTGACTTTCATTATAACGAAAGAATATTATTCTTACATTAGACTGTGTGTATACTAGAGGAATAGGGTAGATTACTTCCTAATGGAGAACAGCTTCTCCGATCAGATCTATTGACACTTTCTGTTCCTCTTTCACAGCAGTTTAATGACAGCGGACACAAAGCTGGTCAAGTTTAATTTTGCCTAGACTGACTGAGCTTGATGTCAAATAAATCTGGTAATCGTTTCAAAGCTGCATCCATACGTTTACATACATAACAGTACATAACACATCAGTGTTTAAACCGGCCTCCTTACTTACATCCATACCCCATTTCGCAATGCTAAGTTTGTAATAATGATTTATAGTTAGAGCTGTCAGGTCCAATTTTGTGGATAATGTCAGTCTGGCTTCATTTGACTTCATATGTGATTAAATCTCTCTGATAGAGAGGCACAAGTTACAGATTGGAGCTTTGAAAAGGGCAGAAATGAGCTATGCCGAACAGACAGTTTCTTATCACTCAGTGTGTTGATTATCGTAACTGAAAAGCTAAAGTCTTCGTAAAATCTCTCCTTGTGTTCATTATGTGCGGATCAGCGTTTACAACCCGTGATCCCTCGAGATTTTCTACTTATTTGTCTAGAGATTATGAGTTGTGAGATTCACTCACTTATTTTCGTTGGTGGAGTCGTATCTGGGGAAGGGATCTGGATCGTTGTCATTAAAATCGTAGCTGGCAGCAGGATCCTGCAGTAGAAAGAGATGATAAAATAAATGAGGATTGATCTGTATGTATTATTTCCAACAAAAGAAGCGTAAATAAACAGTCAGTGTAATGTGGCAATAATGTAGCGCTAATCTGTAAAACAGACATCATTGTGTCATCATCAGTATACATCATCAGTGTATACTGCATAGTGTGCAGTAAGCTGCACTTTCAAACATGGCCTAAATAACTAAGTTAGTTTCTTCATCAGAGAAGCATTTTCATTAGAGAGGATGAACTCCATCCGTTTGCTTCTGTGTGTGTGTGTACAAACTGTGCTGAGCTCTCATTGTGACACCAGACACATACAGGTTTCCACCTTCTGTAAAAGCTTTACTTTTTGTAAGACAAAGTGTGCAGCATGTAAACAAGCCAATCTCAGAGCTACAGATGCACCAGTGCACTTCGATGCTACCGGCAGACAGATGTCAGAAATGATTTTGTAATTCATATGTTATCTTTGTTACAAAGGAGATGTTTGGCGCGCTGCAGTCTTATGTAAATGACACACATTTTAAAGAGCTTTGAGGAGTTCTTTCATGGTTATTATATTGCCGTTGTTTGTATTTTTCCGTCTCCAAGCTGCTGCTTCGTCACATAGCTTTAAGCTAGTCTTGGTAGGTGTCACTATGGATAATCCTTCACGCGAGGTGATGTGGGAGTAGGCGTTGGCATGGAAACAACAGCATAGCGTTTTATGAGCGGCGGTTGAGTAGGTGTTGCCGTGACGACGCACTTACGTAGTTGGGGTAAATGTCGGTGTGGTTCCACTCCAGGCCGTCATCGAGGACGGTGATGACCACGCCCTTCCCCGTGATACCTTTTCTCCAGACCGGAATAACATGCAGGTCCAGTTTGGGGAGGGAAGACGACGTCCGTGTGTCTTGCTGAAGGAAAGATGATGGACAAAAGGAAAAACAGAGACTGTGAGAAATTCTTAAGCACCATTCAGCGCTCTCGAATACTCTCAGCCTCTTCACAAACACAAAACCCTCGTTGTATGTCACAACCACCGACCCCTTATAACAAAAGCTTATTGCTTGAAAATGAAGGCCTGCGATGTAATCTCCTTTGCTGACCTTTAAGTCCGTGGAGACGTTTTTAGTCCATATTAAACCCTGAGGGAAGAGTTTTTTACAGACAGGTAATTTAATTTCAGAGAGATGCTGTGTGAAATTTCTTTGAAACGCTATAGAGCACACAGACATGGGATGTTATTTATCTTCTGCATGGTAGATACAACTGTATGCTTAAAAGTTGGTCATTTGTCACACTGATTAAATTAAAAAGATTTCTCACCTACTTTAAGGTATCTATCTCTTATGACAGTACTAGTCTCCGATTTTTGATATACCCAATGAACATATTTATTTTTAACATCATTAACATAAACATATTTTACACTGCATTAGGCTGCGTCTTTGCAATTCTTCCTCTTAATGAAATACATATTACTAACTGAACTTGACAGCGTGCTCTGAGGCCACCACGCCCCCTGATGACTAACTTTGTAAATAACGTTTCCATATGCTGAGCTGCATTAAACGATTGGTCCTGATATCACAGATTCACATTAAAATGCATCTGCCGCTGCAGTGCTGGACTGTTACTTCTGCCTGCAGCTGTATATTTTCCATATAGAGAGACAGAGAGAGAGAGAGACAGAGAGAGACAGAGAGACAGAGAGAGAGAGAGAGACACAGAGAGAGAGAGAGACAGAGAGAGAGAGAGAGAGAGAGAGAGAGAGAGAGAGAGACAGAGAGACAGAGAGAGAGAGAGAGACAAAGAGAGAGAGAGAGAGAGACAGAGAGAGAGAGAGAGAGAGAGAGAGAGAGAGAGAGAGAGAGAGAGAGAGAGAGAGAGAGAGAGAGAGAGAGAGACTGAGAGAGAGAGACAGAGAGACAGAGAGAGAGACAGAGAGAGAGAGACACAGAGAGAGAGAGACATAGAGACAGAGAGATAGAGACAGAGAGAGAGAGACAGAGAGATACAGAGAGAGAGAGAGAGAGAGATACAGAGAGAGAGAGAGAGAGAGAGAGAGAGAGAGAGAGAGAGAGAGAGAGAGACAGAGAGAGAGATAGAGACAGAGAGAGAGATAGAGACAGAGAGAGAGAGAGATACAGAGAGAGAGAGAGAGAGAGAGAGAGAGAGATACAGAGAGAGAGAGAGAGAGAGAGAGACAGAGAGAGAGAGAGAGACAGAGAGAGAGAGACAGAGAGAGAGACAGAGAGAGAGATACAAAGAGAGAGAGAGAGACAGAGAGACAGAGAGAGATACAGAGAGACAGAGAGAGATACAGAGAGACAGAGAGAGATACAGAGAGACAGAGAGACAGAGAGAGATACAGAGAGACAGAGAGATACAGAGAGAGAGAGAGAGAGAGAGATACAGAGAGAGAGAGAGAGAGAGAGAGAGAGAGAGAGATACAGAGAGAGAGAGACAGAGGGAGAGAGATACAGAGAGAGAGACAGAGAGACAGAGAGAGAGAGAGAGGTCTGATGATCATGAACACACACTGCAGTACCACCATCATGATGCATGACTCACAGTTTAATTTCAAGGTTTCACTCTTGAAGGGGAGGGAGGTGGGGGGAGCACGAAGAGACCACCCACCACACATGACGGGCTCTGTCACATAGAACCGTGACAACCAGCATAATCTCACGAGGGCTGTACACCTCAAAGATGCCGTCCACATCACTGAGATAATGCCTCCATGGGGCACAGCATCTCTAATAAAGTCGTGGTGTTTTAGTAGGTGTCTTAGATATTGGCGGGTGCATAAACCTTCTCCTTGGGCTCATTACCTCTGAAGAAATGTAGTGACACACACTGATACATTCAAAATCGCTCCACGGACAATCACACACAGATAGGATACCAATAACGGCACAGGGAAAAAATGATGTTAGAGTCATCATTTAATTGAATTATCAGGCAATCGCTCCGGCGAAATACAACCCATTCACTGCATCATCTGTCTCATGCTTGCCCTCCTCTCTGTCTCTCTCCCCTCCATAAATCTCCATATTTTCTTTCTATCTTGCCTTTCATCTCCTTAGACTTGACGTCATTCTGCCCTCCCATTTAACCACTCCCCTTTATCACCTCATCACTAAAACTGACCAATTATATTCACTGTGTTCCAAATCCTTGTGAGCTGCCCCTTTAGGCAGCATTTTAAGGCATGAAGGCTGTTCTTAATGTGGCATAATTGAGTGTATATATCACAGCAATCCCAGAATACATTACAGGTTTAGTAAATATTGAACCTAAGATGGCAAAGCAAGTTTTTTACAAATATATTTCATTTATAAATGTATACATTAATAAGTAAAATTATAATAATAATGAAAATAATAATTAGCATATTTTTGTGATATTTGTGCTGGCAAAATGAGTCTGAAGGAGCCTGACTAATTACGTATTACAGGCAAATAAGTGAAAGATTTCAGCTTTGGTCTAATTTGAGGTTTTCACAAAAATGAGTTAATTAAGCTCTCGTCTAGCGATCACAATGCTCCAAATAGCAGTTAAACATCTAAAATTATTTTTATTTGTATGTTCTCTGAGAGATGGAACTTCCTAAATCCTTCCTTTGTCTGTTATCCATGAAAAACTGCCTTTTTTCATGTTCTCTTCTTAATGAACGGTGCTTCAGACAGGCGTAGTCATTCTTTATTGTCTACTTTCAAGAAATCATACATTACTTTATGGAGAATGTGAAAATGAGAAGAACTTGAAAATGTGCTCATAGTTACTCATTGTGACTCATTTCATTTCTCTGTAGGCAGCAGGACACGTAGACAGATCACTAAAGCTAAACAACAGGCTTGAAAACACATCACCTTCAAACTCTTTGCAGACACGCTTTACAGATTGCTGCGTTAAGGAATCAGGCATGAGTTGATTCACAATCAACAGACGTTGCTAGTAGCTAATGAGCAAAATTTGGTGACGTGCAAACTGAGCAGGATTTATGTGAGCAAACAGGTTATGAGCTGGTGGCACTCTTTAGGTTTAGAGGTTTAGAAGCATTGCATTTGCTGAAGCACAAAGATCAAAAGGTCATTGTTGGTTTGTGCCACTAAATTGTGATCTACAGTGAAAGGCTTGTCCAAATATTAATCCGTCAGCTGGAAAGGCAAATGGAGGTTTTCAATTTGATTAGAGCAACTTTCTATAGCAACCATGAGCTGTGATCCATATTAGAGGCAATGGAATTCTACTCATCTGTAGCTGCAGGAAAGCCATTCTCTGGCATTAAAGCTTGGCTTTCATGAGATAAAGCCGTCAATCCATTGTGCTTCAATAAATTGGTACTAATGTGTGATTGGCTCTTGTGTTATTTGGGATTAGGGAGGCCTCTTTTTTTTACAATCCCATATTTGTTTCATCATACTGTGTGCTCCTAAAGCTTCAAAACATTGGGCTAGAAACCTGGCTGTAGTGCACAAATCTAGAAGGAAAACTGACCCAGTAATGAAGACCTACAAGCAGGAAATACAAGACACTAGCCTAGATAGGATTTTTACACAGGCATTTTATAACACTTATAAATCTGCCCGTTTCCACAAACAGAGCGGAGCAGAAACATGTTTCTTCAAAGCAGACAAACAGATTTTTACTGACAATATATGAACCATTTAAGCCAAAGCTACCATGAGCGCTGAGGTTGTAAAGGACATGATTTAATAAAACGCCACAAGACATTGTGAGCTTCACTTCCTTTTTACTTCTAAATGGATCCAGCAATCAGAAAACATGCTGTGTTTTCTGAAATAAGAATCAAAAGACAAAAAGCTGTAAGTGCCCACCTCCATAAATCACCATAGACTGCAAACTATGTTCCCATATATATTGGACTATTTTGCAATAAACTTTACATATAATACTTTTACTTTCAATAAATGGCTGTTTCTAATTAAATTGCATAATTAACCAGGCTTCATGGGATATGCAGTTCAATGCCTCATCAAATATTTTATGTACACAGTCTTGTAAAGGCCACCCCTTCTCCATTTCAAAAAGAAGTGCTGAAACATTGAGACTCACCAGGTACCACTGCTGGTTCCACATGGGGTCATCGAAGAGTTTGTCTGCAGAGCAGTCCTTACACTCTGTCCCCAGCGGAGCGCGCTTGGTCCTCCTCTTCTCATACTGCTGTTCGGCCCACGACACCTACAGACCAAACCGTGTGCCCGTTTAATGGTGACTGACAGACCAAAATTTACAATCTGGAAATGGTTTAATCAGTTGTCTGATGAAACAGTCATCAGAAGTCTCGTACCCTGTCATCCTCCGACAGACGTTTGGTGATGTGCTCTGCGCTTCTTTTGGTCCTGCTAGGATGATTGTATCGCTTGAATAAATAATGGTTTTCCAATGCCCCAATCTCCAGACAAATGAGAGAGAAAAAGGGAGAAATTACTGAAGAGACAGACTCATATCTGGAGCTATATTAAGGTTGGCCATAATGACGCAGTTGCCATCTGGCTGGTCTAGTCAGCCTGCAGTAACCTCACCAGAAATGTTTTTAACATAATTAATGGCTCTAAAAATGCCCAGACTAAAGGGCTCTTACATATGATAATGTTTTTTAAAAACATATGTATGTCTATGGCACAACAGGTGATTTCATTTAAAGGTTGACACATAAATCAAATCATCAACAGAACTGGTTCACTATATATCAGTCTATATCTTCTATATCTATCTATCTATCTATCTATCTATCTATCTATATTTATTTATCTATATCTATACGGGAAACTATGGCATCTGTCTTCATTCCGAGACTTTTTTATTAATTACAAGAAAAAGAAATCACAAGAATAAGAAAAGCAACATAAGAAACGCAAATAATGGAAGTGTGTTTAAGCTGCAGTTTTTCATTTCCTTGTTTTCTCAGAACTGAAATGCCTCACAGATGTAAGTGAGCTTTCACATGGGGATTATTAAGAAATGTACATACCCTTTATGTAACAAAGATATGGAACTATAGGCATTATGAAAATCTATTACATTTACATTATATGCATTAGATAAATGACATTACATAAACACAGAAGTGTTTTTGCACACGCAAGGATTGTTTCTTGGTCGACCAAGACAGCCTCCAGTACAGGCATCCAAATACAACAGCAGACACAATAATAAAAACTAGTGGACTACTAATAATAAAAGACAAAAGCAAATGGGATGAAACACAAAGCAGCCAAAGCGCCGTTCTGTCATTGATTCGCACCCGGGCGAGCGACGGTGCCATCCATTACGCAAACCAAATACGCAAAAGCCCCGACGTGCAAAACTGATGCAGAAGTGCCGGACGATGGTGATCCAAAGCCCGGATGATGTTTGCTTACCTGTCGGACTAATGTGTAGCCCAGTTCGTCGGCGATGGACCGGGCTGCGTCCGCGCCTCCCGGAACCTCCACCGCCCATTCGTTCACATACTGTCGGTCCCCAGCGGCGCACCGGAGCGCACAGAGGAGCGCACCGACACCGCACAGCAACACCGGACGACATCTTTCTCCCATCTCAGATCGATGACAAGCACTTCAAAACGGCGACCAGAAGGCACCGGAACCGAAAGTAAATAGAAAACAACTTAATTGATAAATGCTCGGCTTCAGGTCCAAACGACCGCCCGGGAATAACAGGCTGTGGTCGAAGATGTAGTTCTGGTGTGCCGGGAGTAATTGATCACCGTCGTGATGGGGATGTTTACACGTCAAATTACGAGCGGCTGTGACGTCAATTCGTACCTGGGGTAGGATGCTCCGGTCCCCGGGGAGCGGGGCGGGGTGAGCCGCGCACGGAAGAGGAGCGCGTCTATAAATAACCCGGTGGCTTTATTAAGACGGAGACGACGACAGCCATTAGGATGTGAATGATCCAGGATGGAAACCTTCAAATCCAAAAGAAAACATACGTGGGAATGCAAGCCTTTCCTGTAGACACATCTGATCCATAAGAGGCTTCAGGGCTTGATTTGATCATCTTGTAGGTTTCGCCTTTCAAATCTGTTGGGTTTTTTTCTCCATTAGCCTAATAAAGGGTATCAGACTATCGGATTCATTGTGGGTGTAAGAAATGAGAAGAAGGGAGAGCTGGACCTTCATGCCCGGCGCTGGTGCATCATGATGCCGCCCTGCGTCATTCAGCACCGCCACACCAGCCGCACATGCGAAATCATTTACATGTAATACAGGGAAGTTTCAGAAAACTAAACCACTTTTATTGTCATACAGTAACTAAACCACTTTTATTGTCATACAGTAACTAAACCACTTTTAATGCATCATACAGTAACTAAACCACTTTTAATGCATCATACAGTAACTAAACCACTTGTAATGTCATACAGTAACTAAACCACTTTTATTGTCATACAGTAACTAAACCACTTTTAATGTCATACAGTAACTAAACCACTTTTATTGTCATACAGTAACTAAACCACTTTTATTGTCATACATAATAAACCCTATGTCATACAGTAACTAAACCACTTTTAATGTCATACAGTAACTAAACCACTTTTATTGTCATACAGTAACTAAACCACTTTTATTGTCATACATAAACCACTTAGAAATACAGTAACTAAACCACTTTTAATGTCATACAGTAACTAAACCACTTTTAATGTCATACAGTAACTAAACCACTTTTAATGTCATACAGTAACTAAACCACTTTTAATGTCATACAGTAACTAAACCACTTTTATTGTCATACAGTAACTAAACCACTTTTATTGTCATACAGTAACTAAACCACTTTTATTGTCATACAGTAACTAAACCACTTTTAATGTCATACAGTAACTAAACCACTTTTATTGTCATACAGTAACTAAACCACTTTTAATGATACAGTAATCATACAGTAACTAAACCACTTTTATTGTCATACAGTAACTAAACCACTTTTATTGTCATACAGTAACTAAACCACTTTTATTGTCATACAGTAACTAAACCACTTTTATTGTCATACAGTAACTAAACCACTAATCTCATACAAATTTTAATGTCATATTAAAACAGTAACTAAACCACTTTTAATGTCATACAGTAACTAAACCACTTTTATTGTCATACAGTAACTAAACCACTTTTAATGTCATACAGTAACTAAACCACTTTTAATGTCATACAGTAACTAAACCACTTTTATTGTCATACAGTAACTAAACCACTTTTAATGTCATACAGTAACTAAACCACTTTTAATGCATCATACAGTAACTAAACCACTTTTATTGTCATACAGTAACTAAACCACTTTTATTGTCATACAGTAACTAAACCACTTTTAATGTCATACAGTAACTAAACCACTTTTATTGTCATACAGTAACTAAACCACTTTTAATGCATCATACAGTAACTAAACCACTTTTAATGTCATACAGTAACTAAATGTTAATACAAAAACACCCCACTTTTTTTTTTATACAACAAAAACCCCCCCCCCCTTCCCTTCACAAACAAAAACCCCCCCTTTTTCCCCCCCCCCCCCCCCCCCCCCCCCCCCCCCCCCCCCCCCCCCCCCCCCCCCCCCCCCCCCCCCCCCCCCCCCCCCCCCCCCCCCCCCCCCTAAACCACTTTTAATGTCATACAGTAACTAAACCACTTTTAATGTCATACAGTAACTAAACCACTTTATGTCATACAGTAACTAAACCATTAATGTCGTACAGTAACTAACCACTTATGTTCATACAGTAACTAAAACCCCTTTTTTTTTTTTAAATAAATTAAAAAATTTTTTTTTTTTTAAAATAAAAAAAACCATTTTTTTTTTTAATAAGCATACACATTATGCACAATGTATATACAAAAAAGAAACGCACAATACTTATACACAGAGCACATTGAGTGTGCAGTAATGATTTAATGGGAGACAGTGTATATACTTTGTGATATACTGTGAGATGTACAACTCATCAAAATAAACATTTTTATTCAGCGAATGTCACGGATGGTATCAGACGCATGGACTGGAATAACTGCACAATGCCATGTATGAATTGTGTATTCACACTAATACGAAAAACATGAAGAGAAGAGGTCACAAGCCCTCATGCATAAGCACATAGACCTATTGAGTCAATGGCCTGGATAGGGCGGTCTATCAGAACACAGTCCACTCGAGATTCACACGAGTTTGGTGTCGTGCCAAAACAAGTGCTTGTGTTCAAAGAGAACAGCCAGAGTTGTGCGCTTTGAAAACCCAGAGACAGACGTAAATGTGTTTTGATGTCAGCGTCTTTTGTGTGGTGTGTGATTGCAGTCTGCAGGTCTGTTTATTTTATGGGCTTTATAAAGACGTGTGACACTCCAGAAGCTCTTCTCCATTATTCTCTCTGAATGGAGTGTGTTGTCCAGGTGCATCTTGGTCTGTCGGCTGCCCTTTCCAAAAAATAATTGTATTCCAGTTTTAGCTACGCAATCGTCATGGTTTTGTGTCAAAGGAAACACACAATCTGACAAGATGTATAGCTTTCAATGAAAGTGTTGAAAGTGCCAAATGAATAAATGTAAATAAATATGTACATTTTTTGGATACTAATACTTACAAAATTAACAAGAATGTTCACTCAAATTGATGGAATAATTATAAGCATGCAGATGTACAATAGGGGAAAAAACAGGAAAATGCAACTTGAAAATTGCACGCAAATCAGTCGGTGGGCCTGTTCTAAGATCAGCTCTTTCAGATGCAATCTTGAGCAAACAGCACATATGCTGAACCAGCTGCGGTCGTCCACATCCACCTAGCAACACCTGTTTACATAACAGATATCATTAAGCACAGACCACGCTAGACTTTGCACTTGGAAATATGAGGACCAGGAATACAGATTTCACTGTGTGTCATGTCAGTACAGACACTTCCAATAGACTGCTGGACCATCTGCCATTACTGTATCAACTCTGGCGTTCTGCCACTGTGCAAAACTAAGTCTTGAACATAAGTGCATTGACTTCTAAAGGAACTTCTCATGCGAATGTACCGTATAATTAAAATGTATAATTGTATAATAAAATGTATAATTAAAAAAGCTTTGCTGAACATGCACGAGTTCGCATGCGCAAACACTTGCATGCACACAAATACGTCAAATGTGGAAAAACCAGATCAGTGAATTGAGATCATCCCTCCTCTGATTGCTGACCTCCCATCTAAGCTGTCATCAGAACAGCCGGGAGTCTCCATTAAGGTCTAATGGTGTATGAACAATACACAGAGCGGGTTAAAGCAGTGGATCTGAAGAGGGGGTTGGGAAATGAACAGGAAATGAAAGGTCTGCTGAAGCAACGGACACTGTGAATCAGAACACACGTCATGGAGGTCATAATGGCTGTGTAAACTTATGCAGTCAATCAGGAGAGAAAAAAACAAAAGATTTATCAATTCCTTGACCTGTTGTAATCGTCTTTTGGCAGGAAGGTTTTTAAATCAACCAGGTTGAATCATGACAGTACGAATAATATATGAAAAATGTTTTTGTATCCCTGATTTGTAATAAATTACCGGTGTGATGGCTCAGATGTGTTATTTTATTATAAGTCGTGCTCGATCATTCTTATGGTCATGAAGCTGCACAAACCCCTAATCCTATGTTTTCTGTTTTAGTGACTTTTCCCTCATTGCTTCAAAATTGTTTTCTTTTTCCCATTCTGTCTCTCTTTCTCTCATACGCACACACATTCTTTTTCTTATCTCCTTCTCTTGTCCTCAAACTGTGTCATTTGTCAAGGATGTGTGGTTGTCATGGAAACCTTTCTCTCCTCGCTATCTCTCTTCCACTATCTTGCTGTCAGCGCTCAGTGTCATATCTCTGACACAAACATTGGATTAAATTAATCTCACTGTATACATCAATGACCAGCAGCTCATCTTATCACAACATGGTGACATTAGACATCAATTTTGGAAGACACTATATGAGAAAAATGCAAATACAAAATACACAAGGGAAAAACTACCATCAGACGGTTGGTCAGGTCCTGTCTGGGTTTATTTGGTGATGGCCGAAAAGTATTAATATGAGTTTAAACGATTTCATTGGGTGAGAAGAAAACGGCAGCAGCCTGATTCAAGAGACATCCCAATGCACAGGGAAGGGTAACATTCTACACAAGTTCTTCCTTTTAAAAGTTATCAGAAAACATTCTTGCATTAGTATAATGTTTTTTTAACATTATAATGTCATATATAGCAAAAACATTATTTTTAAGTTATGTTATGTTTTAAACAAAACGTTACATAATTAAAAAACGTTATATTCGAATAATGAATAAGAACGAATGTTCTTAAAACCAAGCAATCATGTTAATACAATGTTCAAACTGGACGTTTTGGATGTTGCCAGAACCTTCAAAATGATATTTTAATGTTTTTGTACTTAACGAAAACATTACGGAAATGTTCATAAAGTGAATTCTGACTCTCAGTCTGTACAGTTAGACGACTGTTATACATAAATATCTCACAGTCAGAATCAACACAATCTACACAAATGCTGTAATCATCAACACCACATGAAATCTGGACTTTAAACTGTGTACAGACAGGCATTCGTGTTTACTTGCCATATTTATAATGGGTCAATATCCTGAAAAACAGTGCTACAGTACATACTGTCCTCTATTGCTGATATATCTTTAATAACTTTGCATGGACCGGTAATAGTAATTAGGTTTCTGTTGGGTAGCCAGGGAGTTTGTACATGCAAAGCAAGTGATAGCTGACAGCTCTCTGAGGCACAGCGTTCTCTCAGGTGCCCTGGTGTTAGGTAGATCCGTCTGTTTCTATGGCAAATAATGACCAAGGGAGCCAATTAAAAAGGAATATGCAGTGTTTCCTGCGCGTGAATAAGAGGAAGTATAAAAACTGCCAGAGATAATGACATGCCAAAAATTTCTTCTAGTTTCAAACCTTTCTCCAAAAAACAAAACAAAAATCATTGTGTAGTCCAATAATAATAAACATATTTTAAAAATAATCAAACAATGAACTTTTTAGATGTTTTGAGGAAAATAAGCAGCGCTTATCCATGCACACCATTGTGGCTATAGAGAAGCGGTTTCTAATCTGGGGTAAGCGAGGAGGCAATGGGGTTCTGGACTTTAAATTATACATCGTTTGACATTTACAAATATTGGGATTTGTTTTACATTTTCTGTCACGCCTGCACTGCACCTGTGATTTCTGGAGCGAGAGAGTCTTACAGAATGATCTACTGCAGCGGAAGAAATTTGTCAAGTTTGCTTATGACACAAGGGTGCTGTTTCAATCCCACAATCCCCCTTGACAGACTAGAGCCACGTCAAACCCACAATCCACTTCAAGAGTGTGATGCGCAGCTTTGTAGGAATGCTTTGTGTGGCAGTGGAAACATACAATTATTGACATTTTTACAATTGGCATGACATTACTGCCTTTCAACACCACGTACCTTTGTACGTACACTTTGACACACACAGAGAGAAAATGACCTAAGACGTAATACAACCAAACAATGCAAAGTGATGTGTGTCACTTCACATACTCTTCTTAATAAAGGAGGATTTGAGCTGTTCAGAATGGTAATGTTTTGTGAAATAACCTTTCATAAAGTGGGGGGTTATTGTGTGCATTGTTAAATGTGTTGTTAAAAGACCTTAAAGCTTTGTGAGGGTTTCTCATTATCTGCTGTGCAGGCAGAAGGTCACCTGAACATCTGAGATCTTCTGCTTAAGCTGCAGATCTGTTACCCTAAAGGCAACTTGCTCCTGGAACCAAGATCAATGAAATTTGTGAGCATATTACGTCTTCAGCGTCATCCATGTCCTTTCAAATGATGGAGAGGGGAAAGTGACATTATTTTTATAGTGGGGACAGTATAAAATTAGGCAATAATGTACAGAGCCTTCATACAATTATATGTAGAAAACACTCTGGTAACATTTTGAAATGTTATTTTGGTGAAAAGAGATTTTATGGTCACAAAGTGATACATCAAGATTTATTTGTTTGTTCGATTATTTGATTATATTTGATATTTTATGAACACAGTGGAACATGGAAAATTGTTGACAAGAATCTTTAGCTGCCCAATCTTGTGATTTTCTCAGAAAAAGACTTTGCTCTTCACATAAATTGCCTGTATTAAATTATGATGAGCAAATCTGTTTTCTTGCTCTGTAAGTGCAAAAGGATTCACCAGAAGTCTGTGGCTATAAACACTGTAAAATCTTACGAGTAAAATCTTACAAGTAACATGTTAAACATGTAACATAAAACTTGCACTGTTTTAAATGAGAAATATTGACTTACACTACAATGATTAAGTTGTTGGATGTTCCTGATAAGCATCGTTCCTGCCACCACAGCTTTTCATAAGAGCCCTAAATAAAACCTCTACGACACAGCATGAATTATTCAAACCCATTACACTACATTGTTACTGGCTTTAATGACCATAGCAGATAAGCTAGAAATGATCCAACAACAAAAATATTTGTCACCGAAATATATGCTAATAACAACAATTGTTTATTTTAATTAAATAATTGGCATTTATAATGACAGAGTCTACATTTAAGCTTATTGTGCAAGTCACACAGATGTTTCTAAAGACACACGGCAACACAACACACACATGAAACACTTGTTTGTCTAATCAGCTTTAGCAAATCGATGCTTCCAGCCACAAGCATGAACGCACGACAAATGGCTGATTTCATGAACTGCAGGTGAATAGGCCCTACAGTGCTGCTTTGAGAGCTGAATGAATTAAAGAGAGATGATCCAGTGACCCTCTTTAAATAATTGTGTCCCTCCTGCCTTATCAGAGGCGGAGGGCCACCTTCCATGTACTGATAAAAACACACACTTATCCAGACGAACAGCAAAGCTTCAGCTGCCTTTTGTGTGGTTGAATGTTATCTCTCCCTCGGTGTGTCTGTAAGTGTTTAGAGGTTCCAGCGCACATCACGGCTCCACTCTGGACCATTAACATGAGGTGCCACCAGCACAACAGATCTTTCTCATTATCAGCGAAGCTTTATGTCGTCACTTCAGCGTTTTCTGATAGGAATGAGTAACGCTGCTTTCCTGGCTGCTGCTGTTGGTGTTAGACTGCTGGGAAATGGAAACCACCAGCAGCACATTGTGTAAAATGTAAAAAATGAGATGGCAGACGTCCCAGCTAACAATTTGACTTGGTAAGAAAGCTTCCCGAACCAAAGTAACAAAAACATTATAAATGTTACTTTGAAAGTTTTAGGAACGTTCAAAACGTCCAGTGTATTAGACGTTGTATTAACATTATTGTTTGGTACATTAGCCAACATTCCAGGAACGTTCCCTGTTTATGGGAATGTTCCATTATTTTATCAAGACACAACTTGCCAATACAAACACAATTAACCAGCAGCTGTCCAGTTTAAAGGGCTCTTTATAGCATGTATTTCTCCATTAAACATCATTTTGATAAGCTGTTATTATGGGAAAAAGCTTGAAGGCATTTTTATCTTTCTCTGGTATCCGAAGAAATTGCTATAAAAAATGAACACAAATTGCGTAGATCAGTCAGTTACTCAGTTATGGATGGAATAAGTCTTAAATATACAGAATGATTGAACATGATGATGAAAACAAAGGAGTCTTCACAGTGCATAAAATAAAATAAATAAAATAAAAACGTGAGGAAACAGCGCCATCTGTCGGCCGCTCCGTGGCTCTACATTGCGTGTTGTGTACGCATACTTTAAACTACTACACATCTATACTAATATACTGAGACTTTGTATTTTGTGAAAGAAACATGATAAAACTGTGTAAAGGAGCTATAAATGAATGCATTACCCACCCACAGGCCAAAGTAAAAAAGCATTCATAGAAAAAGGGTGGAGGAAACCACCGCGCCTCCCACCATCATCCACCCGCCCGCCTCTCCTGAACTTCAGAAAACTAGATGGGACGAGTGGCTAAATGTCATCAGAAATGAACTGTAATGGATAAATGAACGATGTGTTGAAGACCTTCAGCTCCGGTCCGACGGGCAAAATGTGACGCGCTGACGCCGCGATACGATCCGCCTTTGACGCTCGACGCTCGCACGACGAATGGATCAAATCTCCAGGTTCACACTGGCATTCATCGCAGGTGAGATCCACTCCTATAGGTCTTAAACAGCATTTGGTGTCATTATTCTGTTTTTTATTATTATTATAATCATGCATTGCTTTCTTTGCCCTCCAGCAGCTTCACCTGTTTGCCCACTTTCGCTCTTTAAATAACTCGCACTGGGTGGCAACTTCTTGCGTCTTTTGTCCCGTGTGAAAAGTTTCTTTTCTCGGCTTTGAAAGCCGGTCCAGCCCTTTAATCGTAGGAGGGATTTAATAATGTTGCATGACCTTTTTGGCTTGACGTTCAGGCATGTGAAGCATGTGAAGCATCTGATGCATTTGTTTGGGATTTGTTTGCTCTCTGCCCTCAGCTGCTGTGCTATGCAAAAGCGCACAGGCTGACTGGAACACCACGAAGGTACCAGCAAACGCCTCTGTGTCCTGCGGTCACCATGGCAACAGCAGCAACTGCACAGGTAGGTTACCTGGGCAGCTCAAACTGTTCCCCACTGATTCTTGCTGGTGGGCACTTGCTTTTGCCCACCATTGGTATAATGAAATAGGTATTAACAATTAAACATATGGTGGTTTTTCACCCACAAGCTCCAGTTGGGCATCCCCGTGTAACAGGTCAGCTCTGTTACTGAGCCGAGGTCGTGTTACATGCAGCCGGAGTCGGAAATTAGATCCAGTTCCATTGAACTTTCAGTTCATTCTGAAGTCAGAGCTCAGGTTTCACGAGGGCCGTCTTTATAGACCGGTCTTTATCCCTCTCAGTGCTTTTTGAACTGCTTTTTTTTACTTTATGACACAGCAGATACTGTAAACAGTTAAACAGACGATAAGTGTTGGAACATAAGTGTTGCAGTCGTATTTCTAGGCTGTGGTTTGTTTTAGAGGCCTGCATGGTCGTAAACGTGACAGTGATAATCTTACTTTCATTTCATACGGGTTCTAAAGACGACCGCGGGTGGACTGGACACTTCACCGAGTGTCCAGAGGAATTCAGGCATTACTGTATTAATGGACACTGCCGTTTCGTGAAAGAGCAGAACACACCTTCATGCAGGTGAGACTGATCATCAGAGGAGCCGCCCATCTCTCAACCCATCAGAGCTCAGGAAAACGTTTGTTTAATAACGCAGCGTTTTAATTGGTGTTTTTGTCTGCTGTTGCGCAGATGTGAAAATGGATATTTTGGCACCAGGTGTGAATATCGCGATTTGAGTGACTATGTACGTGAACGAAGGAAAATATTCATCGTTTCATGTTTAGTCGCAGGATTGGTGTTTCTCATTCTGCTCATCCTCTTCATATACATCTGTATGCAGTAAGTGATTATGTCATATATATTATTACATGTACTGTACTTTTATAGTTATATTTAGACACAATTAATCATTGTTTGTTTAACCTTTATTGTCATTTTAATGTCTTTCTCTTTTGTTTCTCAGTAAACGATATAACCATGTAGGAAAAAGAGGAGAAAAAATAAAAACAACAGATGAAGTGAACAAAGCTTTATCTGTTCCTGTTGACCCATCTGACACAAACACTGTATGAAGTGAGTATTAAACATTTGTTTTCAATTGTAATTTCTTCTCTTGTCTTATTCAGTTTCCATTGTTATTGTTAGATCATGTACACCTTTGAAATGGAAATCTAGTTGTTTAGTTGTTATTAAACAGATTATCCATCTCTCTGACTGTCATATTAAACATTAGCTGAAATCAGATGGAGATCCTCATTTGTCAGAACTGGAGGACGTTCTTTCACCATAAATCATACAACAGTATGTTTATAATGATTTATAATTGAGCTGGCGGTCTGATTTTCCAGGAAATGTCCAGCTACTATATCACATGTCTGTGTACTATAGATGGTGCAGCGTTTGTAGCTTGTTCTCACAGCAGTTGTTTAGAGTTTAAACTTGTCATCCACATTAAGAAAATAACTCCTCAAATACCTTGCAATTTTACATTTTAAACAGAGATGCAAAAGTTACAGATTGCAGTTTTAAGGTACGAGTAGTGTACCATTTCAGACTACAGTGTAAATAAAGAAACCTTCAGCGCTTACAGATTTAATTCCTCTTTATTCCAGCTATTTATCTGCATGATGAAAACAAAGTCCTGAATATACATGAGTGTATGATTTGTCTGTTTCAGCCAAACAGTGAAGGGCATCTGCCGGGGTTGGTGATTTCCTGATGACTGTGTGAAAATTCAGTCTGGCGAGTGATGAAAGCACTGCTTTACAGTATCAGTACAGTAATCACCAGTGGACTATTTACGGGGATACTGTATGGTGTGTTAGAAAACGTTGCCTCTTTGTGTGCTGCTGTTTGTTACATTCTTTACACCACAGTTGCTTTGTTAAACAGTGATGTCATATTGCTTATAAAGCACAACTTTCTGAAAGAGCAACCAAATACTGAAACTGGTCAGTGATGTGCTGCTGTGAGTGACAGTAAAGTTTTGACAAAACTCAAACCATATTTTGCAGCATTTTCTGGAATTGGTTCTCCTAACATTGGGTGAAATGCATTCATTTATTTGAGGTGTTTGTGTTGAAAGATTTTGAAAGAATTTGTCATTCCACTAAGCAATATCTAAAACAACAGTTTTTGCTTTATTAATTGTTCAAGCATGTACATAAAACCATGTTCATTTTGTTTATTCTTAAAAGGTTATCTTGATTTGAAGATTTAAAAAATGTGTTTATTGAAAAATATTAGCCATTAGAAAATAAAACATTTTGCAACCATGTGTTTGCTCATAAGTATTTGTAAGGGGATAGCAAAAACAAAATATGTTCTTTATAAGGGTTAAGAACGCCCGATTTTGTGTGTTACATTATAGAAAAACTTTATGTTACTGACAAACTTTGCTAATGATGTGTACATTTTTCCTCTTTGAGAGAAGGTTAGATGTTTGTTGCATGTGCCATGCAGATGTGATCACTTTGTGAATTAAGGTTTTTATTGTAAGCACTAATAATTTAGTTTAGGAGTCACTAATGTAAACCTGCATTCTCATTCACGTCTGGATTTTTCTTCATGTTTTGAGTTTCAGTGGGCCTGCCTGTGGTTATAAAAACTGGGTAATAAATCCATTTTGTGGTGAGTAAAATTCTTTCTTTCTTCTCTGTAAGCAAAGTGAATGTTTCTTTGCTCTATAAAAGAGTCATTTCCTTCCACAAAGATGAAAATCATCCACCGTATGTACAAAGCTGCTAAGCTAGAAAAATTGTTCACCGATCTCGTTTCTAAACATTCACCTTATTGTGTTTCTTCTAAGATAGAGCTGAAAAAAATCAAAAATCTCAAAAAAAAACCAAAAATCCAGTCAGTGGGATTGTTTAATCTTTATCATTATAGATAAAGCTTTGAAGATCTGCAGTGTCTTAAGTTTTTTTTACTTTATATTTTTAAGGCCTCAGTGTGTGCAGAAACTAGCTGATGTGTGACCAGCGCAGCCAGATCTTGTCTCATCACAGCCATAAATAGAGTTGCTCTGATGTCAGTGAACGGAGAACCACAGGAACCCATCACCTCAGTTTATGGGATCATGCGAGGCAGATGTTTTAAACATGATATTTATCAGAACCATGTTCAATATTATTATCAGAACGTTGCTTAACAAGCTTCAGTAAATGCAGTACTGATCTCAGGTCTGTTATTTAGTTTTTTGACTGACTGGCTAACAGGGAATGAAACACATGAGATGAAACACATGAGATTTATTTCAAAAGAATGCAATGAAATAACACTTTAAACTAGAGATAAGAGGGTTTCAATAGTAATTATAAGAGGAAACACTGCCATCTACTGTACGACATGAAAAATTCACTGGCAGCATGTTGAATAAGTTGACAACCACCTAGTCTGTAAAACAACACAGATGTAGTGTTTCAACAGTGAAAAACATCAATCAAATCACCTCATTTACACTTGTGATGTGTTGACTTCATTTGACTTCAACACACATACAGTAACCTGCAATTTCACGTGTCACACAGAGAGGGCGGTAGAGAGCTGCAGACTGCAGCTGCAGAACATTGTGAGGGTGTTCAGATTTATTGAGTGAACCCTCAGCTTCAGATCTGAGCAGCAGGTCATCCCTGTGATGTGAGATAGCTGATGCTCATTATTTCCAACAGGCTCAGAGGTCATGCTGTGATTTCCTGCATAGCTCAGCTGGACGATATGAAGACAGTCAAATTTCAACATTAAATATTATTTAAGCCTACAGCACAAATCTATAGCCTTATGACTCTTTTTTTTCAAACTCTATTAGTCTGACATCAAAATATGATTGCACTGGACATCTATGCAATTTCTTTTACTTTTGACCTGTTTAGTAAAGTTATAAAAACTGTAAACTGTATTTGTTTTAAAACAATCTGTGGCTTATTTCTTATTTCATAATTAGGGGAAATAATTTTTATTTTCAGCGCAGCATTTGTTCTCGATTGCTTTTATGTGACTGTGATGTGATGTTGCTTTTATGTGATTTCATGTGTGATTATGTGATTTTGTATTGCTTGTGCTATTCTATTCTATTCTGCTATATTCTGTTCATTATGTTCAGTTTTATTCTATTCACTTTGCATTTAGGGATTTGAAATGACCTAACAGCAGCATGACAACTGCATTACAAGTTTGAATGCCACATTTATACTTTCTACTCTTCATTTCTCAGACTTTCTTTTATGATAAAGGTTTCATATTCAAAGAGAATTCAATAGAAACATGAGATTAAAGACATAAAGGAGTAAAAGGAGCAGAAATCTGAAGGATCTTTCCTCTTTGTCCCCATCTTTCAGCCCTGTGTAATGATTAATTAACTGCAAACCCAGGAGATCTTGAAGAATATTAAAGAAAAACGCATAATATTCTGAACAGTGAACATCTTAACATAATCACAAACATTACTACTTATTCTTACAGTTGGCTCAGCTACAACAGAAGCTCTGTTCAGGACAAATGGGATTTTTATTACTTATTTATCATATTACTATTATATGTGCATAAGTAAAAACTCACATTAAACATTTAAGAAAATCTCTCGCACATGTATTACCAATGCCTAAAAATGAGCTATTGAGCAAGTACATGGCACAATAGTGTTCATTACAATCTCCTTATCTTACCCTGAATCGCAGCGGTAAGTTTATAATAATGATTTATAATTTGAGCTGTCAGGTCTGATTTCACAGGGAAAAAGAAGATCCGGCTACTACATCACATGTCTTGTCTGTGTGCTGTAGATGATGCAGCATCTGTAGCTTGTTCTTACAGCAGTTGTTTAGAGTTTAAACTTGACATCCATGTTAAGAAAGTAACTCCACAAGTAACCTGCAATTTCATGTTTTAAACAGAGATGTCGGTGGAGAGGCAAGTTTCAGATTGAAAGATTTAATAAACAATAGAAAAGTAGAAGCAGACACTGCTCACAGTTATTATACACCCCAGTTTAAATTAGTTCATAAACAAATTTATGTTCATTTATGTCAATAAATTTTGTTCATCACCTTAATTGTATTTATAGGAAGCAGATACAGGTGATTTTGTTCAGTTTGCACTGTGTGGACATCGTATCGTAAACAGCACATTGTTTATCTGGAGCATTTTGTATTCCCAACATATCAGGAGTTATATTATGAAGACACCCTTTATTGTTTTGTAACTTGAAGGCTAAAGTTTCCACATTATTCCCATTATATGCAATAATACATTAAGCTCATTCTGATCCTCAAATCTGATTGGACGAGAGGTGTTCCATAAGTGCTTATATAGGATCAGAACACTTGAAAGCTTTCACTTCACCATAGTTACAGTTGCTACGTTGAAATCACATCCCATTTCTCCACAAACCTCTTGTGTAACTATTTCTGAAGCATGAGAGGTCCTTGAAAACGTCCTTCATAAACTAATGAAAATATCCCAGCGGATGGTTTTACACACGAGACATATCATTTAAAGGAGCAGTGTAATTAAAATAAGTATAAATAAGAAATGCTGAGGGCATATATGAAACAGACTCTGTGTTGTTGAGATTCTGCCTCTTCTGTTTGGCTCGACAGCATTTTTTTTTAGATCTCAGAGATCTTTAATAAGTGTGTGGAAGATCTGGACAGATAAAAAAGAGCACAAAGCCTTAAGGGTACTGTTCCCAAATAAAGTTTCTTTTGGGAAGATTAAACAGATCAATAAAAATGTCTCATCTTGGAATCTTTACAGCGTGTCACTTCTCAAACTCCTCCCTTGTGTGGAGTGTCTGCTGTACTGTGTCCATGCACGTGTAGCCAGCATGTCTCAAACACACACACACTTGCTGAATTAAAGCCCTGGCGGATGTCCATCTACATCCTAAAAGCAAAAAAAAGCTTTCTTCTTTCCTCTATTGCTATTTTAAACATTTTTTGCATGCATTTTTGTACACATGCTAAAGAGAAAAAGAGAAAACAATTCAAACATATTTTACTACTTATTATGACATATATATTGAAAACTATACTATTCTCTATGGCCTTCATTTTTCCAATGGAATAAAGGACCGTCCAGTTTTTTACAATATAGTTTTCTGATTGACAATTTGTCATTGTTTGCGATTTTCAATGCACTCAAAAACCTAAGATGGCAATATAATATTGTAGAAATCCTTAAGGATTATGTCAAAAATGTCAGTTCTTATAGTGGAAAAGAACATTTTTCATTGTTTTCACGTTGCTCTTTTGCTCTTTTGTCAGTAATATTGTTTCTAAGCAACCATTGCAGGGTCTCTCATGGTCTGTTGTGTGAAAGGAAGAAAAGCCATCCCAAACACATCTGAATACTAAGAGAACGTCAGAGATTTATCATTTTATTATGAAGATGATCAGTACAGCGTCAGAGATTTATTATAATATTATGAAGATGATTAGTACAACGTCAGAGATTTATCATTTTATTATGAAGATGATCGGTACAACAGCACAGGACACAAATGGTGAAATCTACAATAGTATTTCACTTTGCATAAATGTCTTTTCTTTGTACTACAGAAACTTGCATCAGTTCCTCTACAAAACGATGTGAAATGTAATAGACACATTTTGTGTTGACCCAGCTAACAATTTTAGGTTGTAAGAGCATTTCCCTGCTGTTTTCATAAGAACTATAGAAACATTAAAGGTGTTTTTTTGAAAATGTTCAAGAAAGTTAAAAGCGTTCATTGTTTGACATTATATTAACATTACTGCTTGGTTATAAGAACATTTCTAGAACATTTTTACTGTGATCTTTTTAAAACCCTTCCACTAACAACTTAAAAACATTGTTTTCGTGTACGATATATATATATATATTAAAACATGTTCTATAACTTCACTGCAAGTGCGTTTTTTGAAAACTTTGAGAGAACTATTAGAGAATGTTCTGAGATGTTCCCGCTCAGCTGGGGAGCCAAAAGCAAAAGTCCTCGTCCGTCCTTGTGTCTCACATCAGTAAGCAGACGGCCTGCGTCCTTTCTCCTGACCTCAGAGAGATCACTGTGTGTTTTCCAAACTTCATTAAGGAGAAAAGTCATGTCGGCCTTTCCTCTGCGGAAATCAAACTTCTTTCATGAACCGACAAGGAAATAAAAGCCAACTGGGCTTTCTCAATGAGAATACGGCTGCTTTTAATTGCCTCACACTGACAATGAATATGAAAAGATCCAGCAGAAGTTATTCTGCTTTAACTGGTCCTTTATAATGTGTTTCTTCAATGCTTTGTGACTGACCGCAGGTGTAGGCTGTGACTGCGGTGATTTCTGAACCATTTTGATGTTATTGAAACATCAAGCAATGCTTCAAAACAGCATCTGGTGCTCGACTCACCAATCCGTGAAGCTGAACATTATATATCTGCTTGCTACAGCGCTTGAAAGTCACTGGCGAGCTAAAACTACAGGCCCCACAATCCTTTGCGCCGCCGTCGTCATCCAAACGCGACGACTTCTTCGGTCAAGTCCAAAGTCGAGATAGTTAGTTAGTTCACCATTTAGAAATTATTATGATGAATTACACGTCTTGTTCTTTGGTTTAACGTGTTTGTTTTCATGAGCAGGTCCGATCCCATCATGGTTCTGGCAGGGGTGCGAGTGATCGAGCTGGCCGGGCTCGCCCCTGCCCCGCTCTGCGGGATGATGCTGGCGGACTTCGGCGCCACGGTGATCCGGGTGGATCGGACAAACCCGGAGATGTCTGTAGATACTCAATCCAGAGGAAAACAAAGTGTGGCCGTGAACCTGAAGAGTCGTGAAGGTGTGGCCGTGTTGAGAAGACTGTGTGTCCAGTCTGACGTGGTTCTGGAGCCCTATCGTAAAGGTATCGGTGTGTGAATGAGCCAACTGTGCTGCAAACTCTTGCTTGTTTCACAGTTTAAGGCAGAAACATTTGGTTGAACATCTCTTCACATCCTGATAGCCATCACTCAGTGATCTACATCAGTGGTTGTGTACCTCCTGTGGAAGAAGCATTCAATGTTCATCCATGTCCTGGAAAATCAGACCTTAACCCTGAAATGATAAATCATTATAATACATTTACCATTGTGAATCCGGGGATGTGTTAAATGCTGATCTGACATCCATTTTTAACCCCCCTCAAAAAGTTACAGATCGCTCCTTAAACTTGGTGTACTTCGTCTGTGTCTAAATGATTTCGGATGTGTGTATTAAAGCATTGTTGATTTATATTAAAAAAGCTTGTAGATTTGAAGACGGTTGGGCTGTATTTAGTGGCAGCGATTGTCATTTCTTGTTTTAAAAGCGACAGGAATAGTTGGCTTTAATGTCGGCTTGTCCGGGTTCAAATGTAGGTGTTATGGAGAAGATGGGATTAGGTCCTGAAGACTTGCTAAAGGAAAACCCACGTCTGATCTACGCCCGACTGACCGGCTACGGTCAGAGCGGACCTTACGCCAAGGCTGCTGGACATGATATCAACTATCTGGCCATGTCAGGTAAAGACCACTGTGACCTATAACGGTATGGGGGTATTTGGGTAATAAACCCACCCTCAGTGGCTTTAAGCCCATAAAGCAACCATGCCTCACATAGCATGGTTAAAGTAAATTAAAATCTTTGGTGGAATGCTGCTCTTAATTGTACAAGCAGTATTTGTCCTGCATTTTGGGTTATGCCTACACTGCAGTACTTGAAAGGTTGCAGATTGGTTTGCCAAGGAATAATGAATCAAATGAATTTCATATACGGATATTTCCTGAATAAAGAGCACTGGCATGCAAATGAATTTAAACAAGGTTTTCTTGTTTAAAACGTGTATCATACCTTAAAAAACATTTTACACGCTGTAGTAAATACTAAATTAAAGTCATGTTTCAATCAATGTAGGTCATTTTGGCAGATGAATTTCATATTTTTGCTGCTGTTTGCTGTGATGAATAACAGTATTTCTTAAACCATTGATGAATTAAAATGTTTATTGAAAGCAAAAAGAAATATAATAAGACATACAATGGTACTGTGTATCTTAACTACACGTTCAGATAGTACTGTTTAACACAAGCTACCGTACATTGTTATGTCACAGTCTTTTTATAAGAGAGATGTTACCTGGTTGTAAAGGTCGAGACTGGACCAATTGATGTCATGACTGCGGTCAACTCTGAGTCACATATACACATTATATATATAACACAATACAAGACCTTGTTACTGTGTGAAATCTGTAATACAGTTTGTCAGTCATGGGCTTTACTTATACTCTGACCTTATGTGTGTCAACAGTACAATAGGCATTTTTACCTAATTATCTGTAATGACAATACATTTCCTGAGTCCATTATGGCCTCCGGTAAGAATATCAGGTTCTGACCCACTGGAAAAAAATCATAAGGTATTATTATTTTCCGGCTTATTTTCCAGGTTTTCTTGTTCTGTTTTGTGTTTTTCCCCTCTCCCTCATAGGGCTGCTGTCTATGCTGGGTCGAAGCTCTGAGAAACCTTACGCTCCGCTGAATTTGATGGCAGACTTTGCAGGAGGAGGTCTCATGTGTGCGTTCGGGATTTTGTTGGCTCTCCTGGAGAGGAGCAGGTCTGGACAGGGCCAGATCATTGATGCCAGCATGGTGAGGTTCTCCACCTCACTGGTGAAGGGTCCTATTACGCATTTTTACTTCTTCAATTTTTAAATAATTTAAATAATCCCTGCCCCCAGGAAAATGCAATAAAGGCTAATAGTGTAATAGTGTGTTGTTGCCATGCTGACAAAATGCTAACCAATCAGAGCCCGTTCTGTATTTTGGAAGGAGGGGCTTCACAGAATGAGGAACTGAGTATGTTTTTAACAGACTGGGAAGAGAAGTGCAGAAATAAGCTAAAATATGTAAAAATATGTTTTTTGAACAATGAAGTTTTAAGACAGATTATAGTGTACCCCAAAAACAAAATCAACAATTTGAAAAAGGCATTACGACCCTTTTAAATTGGCTCCTACCTACAAATTGTTATTTTCTTCCATTTGAAATACCATTTGAATAAACAATTTCCTGTTTTCCGCTGTCTGTTGAATGTATCTCAATGTGCGTTTTTTGATTTGTTTAGCTGAGAGGTGCGCTACTGATTTTAAAGCTAACAAGTTACTGTCACAACACTGTCACTTTATTCTCTGAACAGCCTGTCGATTACTGCTCTTCGTGTTTTCCCTTCAAGTGGCTTATACTGGAAAAATAATCAATTTTCATTATTGCAGCTACCTTAGTGTATTGTTAGAAAAGGTCTTTCCCAAGTAAAGATGACCTTTAAACTACGAAATTAGTAAGGTCATGGTCCTAGCCATTCTCAGTTGTGTCCTTGAGCACCTAATATATACGGTCCTCCAAATGCATGTACTACAATTTACTTACTAATTGTGTAGCTACTTATTCACTGTTGTTGTCCATTTAAATTTAGACCTGTGGATTATAAAACATGAAGCTCTGAATTATTTAGTTGCAAAGCTCATAATTTATGAGCACTTCCTTATAAAATATGGAAATTAGGGCCTCTAAGGACTTGATCACTCAGCTATGGAAAATTGCAATGTTACTTGTTTGTATTATTAGCATCAGACATTTTCTCACGGACTGAGTGTTTGCTTTTGCGTTATGCTATATATGCAGCTAGAGAACCATGTTATGTAACTAATATAATTCACATATATATATAATAATGTATTAACCAGAGTAATTACTGTACACTGAAGTACTGTACATTTCAGGTTTTGTTTTTCTGTTTTGATGATGAGTAATTTCCTTCAGTTTCTGAGCCTTATGGAGTCCATTAGGAAATAAATAGTACATTGTATAACCACTGTGCTAATGAAGAGACTCTTCTAACAGCCTCTATAAGCTGAGCTGTATATCAGCATGACCAGGAGCTGTAGTGATGAGTTGATGTTTGTCTGTCTATTGCTGTGATTTATGACATTAGATGCTCTCCTGGTGTTTCTGCAGGTGGAAGGTGCAGCGTACGTGGGCTCCTTCATATGGAAGTCACGCAGCATCGGCCTGTGGAATCATCCACGTGGTGAGAACATGCTGGATGGTGGAGCTCCGTTCTACGACACCTACCGTACTTCTGATGGAAAATATGTTGCAGTGGGAGCAATAGAGCCTCAGTTCTACCAAAAGCTGGTTCTGGGTCAGTGTATGAACCCCCACACATGCCATGCTGTCATCTATTGTCATTTACTGTCATGTTCCGACTTCCAAATATGACAATGTTTGTGCAGGGTGTCAGTTTAAAATAGATATTTGTGTGATGTCATTTTGTGTTTTGTAAATGGAAAAACACATAGATGTTACGCTTGCATCAGAGCAGTGTCACGGTGGTTGTGTGCCAGGGGACACGGGTTCGAAACTGGAAGTTCGAACAGCACACGTGCATGGATGCATAAAATATCTGTTGCTTACTGTATGTAATATCTTACACACCTCTACAAAGTCTCTTGATTTTTTTTAATTCTCTCTTACCACACAGCGTACTGGTGCTGACATCATTACCATAGCAACCGATGGGTATAATGCATGTTGACTACATTGTGTAGTGTATCAAATTTCATCAATCGTAGAACGAATGTGCAGACAATGAGACCTAAAGATCAGCTTCAAAAAATTGACTTAAGATTTGTAAGCGATGTGAACAGAGCCTGATGAAACTGAAACAAACCTGTCATCTGAGGAACCTGAATATAATTGATGTTAAAGCACACAATTCTCTGGGTCATGTTGTACTGACAGCTACAGTAGTACATTTAGGAAGAGACCATGGGATGCTTATTAGTATGTGTATAGGAAGAAGTTTACAGTATAATCTGATCATTCCAGTACAAATGCAGCACTCTTAATCTTGCTTTGAAACCATAATAACTGTATTGCTATTTGTATTTGACTGAGATAAACAGCATCCTCATATTTGCTAACTGATTCCCTCTGGCCTTTAGGTCTAGATTTGGATTCTGCTGACTTGCCTGCGCAAATGAGCGTATCCGATTGGCCGAAACTGAGGCAGACGTTCACCCGTGTGTTTGCCACCAAGACACGGGCGGAGTGGGCTCAGATCTTCGACGGGACGGACGCCTGTGTCACCCCGGTGCTTTCGCTGGACGAGGTGGTCTCGCACCCCCACAATCAGGCCAGGGGGTCGTTTTTGAAGGACGATCAGGGAGAGATTAGCCCCCGACCCACACCCGTTCTGTCCCGCTCACCTGCGAAGCCCTCTCGCATCCGCGATCCCTTCATTGGAGAGCACACTCGCTCTGTGCTGCAGGAGTTTGGGTACGAGCAGGACCAGATAGAACAGTTGCTGTCGGCTGGAATCATAGAGTGTAACGAAGCTAAAGCGCGACTGTAACCTGACAGCAGATTAGTTAAAATCTGCACAGAATCGAAACACTTGAACTTCATCTCTAAAACAACTCTTTCTTGTGAACCACTGGTGCCTGATTTGAGTTGTGTGAACTGATTCCAGACCATGAATTGCTTAGTGAAAACAAAGTGAAGCTGCAATGCGTAACTTTTTGGGGTTAAAAATGAACAAAAATCATTTATTGAGCAAGTACATAACAGATCAGTGTTCAACACTGTCTTCTTATTTGCAACAGTATGTTTATAATAATGATTTATAATTTCAGCTGTCTGGTTAGATTTTCCCGGAAATGTCAGTTTGGCTTCATTTGACTTCAGCATACGTAATGAAAAGTACGTAAAGTAAATCTGCAGTTTTGTGTTTCAAACAGAGATAGCGATAGAGAGGCAAAAGTTACGAACTGCAGCTTTAGAAGTCCAATGAATGTATCACTTATACATACGGGAAAGTCAAATGAAATTAAATGAAACTGTTTAAGATATTCTGTAATAACCTGAACAGGCAGCAGACCTGTCAGTTATCACTAAAATGCGCTTTAATCAGGGAAATGTTTTATCGACAGCTGTAATTGTGTAAGACTGTTTTGAATTATTAACTCATGTACTAAAGTAAGTGAATTGGATTTGATTTGATCAAAGGCTGTAGCGCTTCAGGTTGTGATTCGATTCTGGATTAATGAGTGCAAGTGTGCAAACTAACTGAGATCATCATATTTGCCTTTGAATCTTCCTCTCCCAAGATTTTGGTTATAATCTAAGAGATCTTGCAGATCAGTGTTTGTATTTTCTGCTAGTTTGTATATTTGAAGATCGTGATGAAATCAGTGAATTTTTATTAGAATATATATATATATATATATATATATATATATATATATATATATATATATATGAATAAAACATTAAGATTATATATATATACCTTAGAACAATACCTTCTCTTTTCTTTATAACATTCTGCAGTCATAATTATCTTCTTTTTTAGAGAGAAATCCTGTTAGTGAAACTGAGGAATGTGTTGAGGAATTTTTAATCCATATGGCATCATCTGACTGGTTCTGTGGAAGAAAACAATATTTTGATTGTATTTATTAATATTTCTGTAGTATTTAGCTAATCTTCATTTTGTCTATGAACTATTCCTTTAAATTCTAAAAAAAACAAGAGCTGATAGTTCAGAGCTAAATTTGGGACAAAAATTATGACTTTGAAACACAAGGTTTAACGTTGTTCTCACAAGAGCTTTAAAGCTGCTTTGACATTTCTATAATTGACGGTACTGCACAGTAATTTGCTGTTCTGTTGCTGTGGAGATGTTGAAATGCTTTTACATTACGCCAGTTTGGTGCAGCACTCAAGAAGGACTGCAGTATTTTTGTTTTATTTTAGTCGTCTGAGATCTTTAAACGGTAAGACCAACATGTCCTTTGTGTGACAAATATTTTTTCATTAGTATAACAAATTAACAAACACATTAGTGTGCTAGAATAAAGATTTAAGATTCATCCTCAAGTGAATTTTGGTGTTATGTGTGGATTTGAAATTTTTATGATATGACGCATGATAATAATGACATTTTCACACTTTTTGGAGAAAAAGATAAATCTTGGACTTGCGCACGTCAGCAGTCAATAAACTCTAAACTGATAAAAACAGAAAGTTTCTCAAATAAAACCTTTTTCAAAAAAGTTTTAAACTCACTGTGCTGTCATGGTTGAGATATGCTCACCTGTCAATCAACTATAAATTTGTTGCAAAAAACAATTTATTTTCTAAATGCTTGTTCTGACAGCAGTATTGAACACTGAGCGTATTGAATATTGACTTCTATGTTATAAATAAAATACAAAGTGTGCACGTAAATATCGCGTGAATTAAAACTGTTCTTGAAACTGTTCTTGAAACTGTTCTTGAAACTGTTCTTTAGGTGCAGATGTTCCTTGTTATAAAGTTTTAAAAAGTCAATGGTACAATAGTGACATTTTGGGCAAATAAAACAATTCAGAACAAGTTTAACGCTATTATCTATCCTTTAAAAGTGGAGTGTTAAAATCATTATGGGAACAGAAAAGTTTCCTTCAGCAAAGAATCACCCCAAAAACAATGAGCAACTAGAAACTTGTATGTTGTTATCTGTATGTGTGAGTGTGTGATTTTCACAGAAGATATATTTAGACCACTTAGTGATTGATGGGATGTGAAGAGACTTAACCAGTTAAAAAAATGTTTCTGGAAAAACTGTTCTTTGCTGACTTTTGGTGTTTACACACAGCTGTCTGTGATTTTTTTTTTTAAGTGTGAATTTTTCAAAGCAATCTGCTATGCTGTTTGCAGGTCAAGGTGGAGCTTGCGGATATCTGATCGGGGCCATGGGCTGGGGTCACTCCACACTGGGTGTCGAGCTGGGTTCAGAATACAAAGTCATCTTTTTTTCATCGTTGACCTGGGGCTCTTTTTTATCACCTTTTCAGCATTCTGGAGACGCCGCTGAGAGACAGTTCAGAAAATCACAGTTCAGACACACCAGCCTCGCTGCTCCTGGAAGTCCCAGCGGATACGGATAATGCTGGATACGGTTCAGTATCCAAAGAAATAAGGTATTGCTTCTTTTCCGCTTTTAGCGAGGCAAATGCGGTCATGCCCAGGGCCAAACAGGGTCTGTGCCTACGTTTTTAATGATTTCAAACATCACATATTGTGTTCAAACACCCACTTGTGATGTGCCTCATTATGAGGTTCAAAGATGCCCCAGTATGAAAAATTCACACCTCTCTCAAAGTTCACCTCATGTTCTTTTTACTTCAGTCAGTTTGTAATTTTACAGTAATTATATATAGCACAAATGATGGTCCATGAAAGAGAATTTAGACCGTGTAGCCCCAGCTAATGATTTTGGGTTGTAAGAACGTTTCCATAATGTTTACATTAAGTAACAACAACTTGAATAATATTATTTTGTTATTGCTTGATTATATTAATGTTATTCAAACATTTTTTTTAATTCTGTAGCCACATTCCACTAATTACTTAACAACGTTTGTGATATAAATGATATATAAGGTTAAAAAAACATTCTATTAATGTTTTCTGCAAGAATATTTTTGATAACTTTGAGAAAACTTTTAGAGAACATTATCCAAAGTTCTGAGAATTAAATGGAGATGGTTAATGTTTTTGAAATTCCTTTTGGTGCAGAGGTACAGAAATGATACACTTTACCTCCTTTTGACTCCTTTTTTTAAACTTTTGTGGTGAGGTGAATTGAGGCGCTCCATTTTTCATACCTTGTTAATAAAAAGCCCAGAATGACGGTTTTAGAAGATGCTGTTTTTTGCACATATTCTATTTCTTTTCATTCACCACGTCATTTCTGATCTTTCTGCAAGTTTTCTTTGGTAACATCATGTAAGCAGGGAAGAGATGTATGAGAGAGGGGTTCAGGTGAGCTGCGGGGTATGCATCCATGCTGCTCCTCTGCTCTCTATTCATGTGAGTAATACAGAACTCTTTTTTTTATGAGATTCGCAGTCTTTTAATATCACCGGACAAGAAACGACTTCAATTACAGTCAGATAATACAAACCTGTCCATTCAGTCTGGGAAGGAAATTGCATAATATACTTTTCAAAGTTTTTAATCTGTTTCTTTTCAAAATTCTGCTGTTTTAATTTGGGCTGAAAGTCATATGTGGCTGAAAAGAGCATTTATCAGTGAAGTCCCCTTTCATCGGTGGAATGAGGGCGTCTGATTGGTTAATCTATGTGTGCTATTCATCTGAGACACTTTTCTGGACATTTGTTATGTATTAAAGCTCTTCGTTGAGGTTTGATGAATGAATAATACGTTTCGGGATGAAGGGACGGTACTTTTTAGGTTACTTTGTGGTCCAAGGTTTTTAGGGGACAAATCCTGTGAGCTTCGGTCCAGTTCAAATAACCACAAGTGCAGTTCATCCCATAAGCTATGAACATCATACTGAGTTTTTAAACAAATACTTTTTAAAGATTTTATTGGATTTCTATGCAGCTGTTTACTGGAAACGTCTCTCACAGATTAAGATAGTGAGCATCACAGATTTCAGATATTGATTTTGCAGTTTCTTATAAATTAGATATTGGTTTGTTTAGTCACTTCCTAAAAATCTTGGCAATCTAGGGCATCAATTAAGTTGCAAGCAAAGAGAAAATTGAACTGCAAATGCAGAACTCCTTGAAACTTTGTATTGATTTTTATAATTAAATTGCTGATTAAACCTTTTAAAGTGAAACTTGTTACTTCAGTTTAAACTCTTCTCATACATTTCCGTGTTGCTTCCCAAAGCCTGAAATTTGCTTTAAAACATACGAATCCACGACTACATACAGGAACATACTGACCGAAAACAAGCACTGCTCTCCACTGCTGTCTGATCTTACATTTCCAGAGAACTGCTTTGCAGAGTGACATTATGGGATGTTTTACAGTACAGCCTGTTCTATGTAAATGACATCACATGATGAAATCTTCTCTTGTAATTGTGCTTGGAGGGTTTCTGGCATTAGGCAACAGTTTAATTCAGGTGCCTAAAAATGTATCCTGCTGGTAGAACAGGGCTTATACAACAGGACAAAAATACATTGATCCATGAATGAAGCTTTTCTGTGATATTATGCCTCTTTCCTGTCCCAGGAGCGGAGGGAAAGGGCTGGTGATGACCCAGGGTCCGAGGGTCGTGATGCTGAAATGGACTGCCCTGCTCTCACCTGGATGGCACAGCTGGCTCAGGGAAAAGTGTGGAGACGAGCTTAGTTTATTCTGCTTGAATATTTCGCCTTCATCATGGTTCAGGTTACGTGCTGTTGGGCAGAAGCTCGTTTCTGCAGTTATACATGACGAACCCCGGAGGGCAGAACAGAAGCGCAGGCCCCGCGGGGCTCCGCGGAACCAGCGCCGGACCCTGCTCGTCCTGCTCGGGCTTGGTGGAGGCGGTGAACGGTCTCATGTTCGTCCCAGAAGGCGATGTGAATTGCCAAAAGAGTTTTTTTAAAGCCTTTCTGAAGTCCCTCCTCATCAGACAGTACAGGATGGGGTTGAGACAGCTGTTTGAATGCGCTAAACAGACGGTCACCGGGAAAACGTACACCTGCGCTGCGTAATACGCGTAACCAAAGTGCACCACATTGAGTTTAATGAGGATGCCCCAGGCTGTTAACGCCTGGTTCGGTAACCAGCACAGAAAGAAGGACAAAACGACAATAGTCACCGATTTGGTCACTTTGGATCGCCTCTTTGCGCTCGAAGTGTTTCCATTTCTGTTGCCTACGATGCGCAAAAGCAGCAGGTAACAAATGCTTATGATTCCGAGCGGAACTAGGAAACCCAGAAGGACCTTTTGCGCATGATACAAACCGAGCCAGAACTGCGCGTCCCCGCTCCGGTCGGGAAATTTCAGCAGGCAGAGGTCTTCGTTTGACACGGTGGCCGTCGTTGAAAATATCGCGTTTGGTAACGCGGCACCGACCGCCGCGATCCAGATGGAGACGCTCACCCACCGCGCAGAGAAACGCAGCCGGCGTCTCCTGCTTCTCAGCGCCGAGGCCACGGAGCAATACCTCGCCACACTCATCGCCGTGAGGAAGAACACGCTGGCGTACATGTTGGTGGCCGTGACATAAGAAACCATCTTGCACATCGCCTTCCCAAACAGCCAGGTGAAATCCATGGCGTTTTCCACGGCCCAAAATGGAAGCGTCAGGACAAACTGGAAGTCCGTCATCGCCAGACTGGTCACGAAGAGATTGATGGAGGACTTCTTCCACGTTTGCTTGGACTTCATGAGATACAGCGCGAGGATGTTTCCAATTAAGCCCAGCGCGCACACCACCGAGTAGATGATGGAGATGATTATTCTCAAGACTGCTGATCCGTCTCCCACAAAATCGGGTTTCTCCAAATCCAGCTCACTCCACGACAGGTTTGTCTTATTAACCGTGAAGCTCCCGTTGTATTCACCGGGCAGGAGGCTTCCAGGCGCGTACTCGGTGCGCTCTCCCGCATCTCAGATCTCTCCATCCTGGGTAAATTTGGTGCCAGACGCGCGAAAGCAACCCATAGTTTAACTCGGTCCACCTCCAAGTTGTCTTTGCGCATACATTTCAAGACCCCAGGTATTATTTTAAGCAAATAATGCGTATTTGTTCATGGGCATCTTCAGGTCCACTGACGGCACACCGCGCTTTTATAAAGGCGAGTCTCAATGGATTGGACGGCGCGTAATTACGCAGCCAGGCGGTGATGCTCCCTGTTTTAATGACCTCTATAGTAAACGTATTGTGGAAACCTACATTCCCAGTGTATTAAACTACATGTAAAGGATTGAATGCATTTGTATATAAAAACGCACTGTGGCATTATGTATAAACGTACTGTATTAAAGACATTGTGGGAATTCTTTATCTATCCTTCCAATAAACTATACATCATCATCATCATCATCATCATATTATTATTATTATTGTGCAATGTGTAACCTCAAGCTGTGGATTTTGAGCTCAGATCTGATTAGTTGGTGATGATAATACAATGAAATATGCTGCTAGTATGTTTGTTTGTGAAACTGTTTTAAAGTAAACAGAAAAACAACAAGAGGGAGAAGCTTTCCCCCTGGGCACCAGGACAGCGTAACAATGTTATATCTAAGTTTGCAATTCATCTTCTGACTATAAACCCAGCTAACAGGGAACGTTTTCAGAATGGTGGCTAATGTTATCATAAAAGTTCTTCTTTCTAAAAACATTCTTCTTTTGTGTTCCTCAGAAGCAAAAAAAGTCTTACAGATTTGGAATAACGTGAGAAAAATGATGGGAGATTGTTCATTCATAAACCAGTTAAATAATCTCCAATATTATGATTCATTTTGAAATTCATTATTCCTTTTATCCGGTTTTGACGTGAGGCTCTGTAGACCTCTGAGTCTTCAGTTAAATGTCCAGCTGTGATTCTTGAGTTAGCTCGTGGGAAACTGCAGTCATATGTTCTGCTGTGAAGTTTCCGCTCTGCTTCTAAAGGTGTGAAAAACGCTGTTAGTTGCTTCAGCTTCATATATTTCAGAGGAAGTAAATGTCCCCTGGTGAGACTTCTTTTAACCTACCTGTCTGAACTCATGTCCCCAAGGACCCCTGTCAGACTCATTTAAACAGACGAAAATTAAAAGATTCTTACAGACTGAAAAATTGATTTAATTGAATCTGAATTACTCATTTCGTTTAAGGAACTTTGAGGCACTTGGTGTATCTTAAATTTTCTCGAGTATATAAACACGATGTTTGAAGGATGTCTTGAGATTATCCAGAGGGTATGAGGAACCTTAGATGATTCCCCAAGAACCTTTTATTTTTACAGTAAGTGTTTTCTGTTTACTCTACATAGTAATATAGTTAGATCTTCTGTCTTAATTTTAAATGAAGCTCTATCAATAATCTATCCAGAGTCTGAGGCATGCTGTCAAAAACAAACTGTTCTGGAAACAAATATTGAAAACAAATACAAAACCTGGAATAATATTTTAAAGAACTTGTAGCACCAGAGTAACGTCACTCACCCTTAAATTAAAAGCATTTTTTAAAACTTCTCTTGTTGTATTAAGTTACTCATAAACATCATTTCCAGAAAAGGTTATGAAAAAAGTATATGATGATAACTTTCACTGGTGTTTTTTTCAACTAACATGAAAATAATTTCTTATCTGGCATTGTGCAAAAAGCAGGTGCAACACATTGCATGTACAAGTGACAAACAGAGCCACACTCACCCACCTCTGACCACAGAGAAACTGCAGAGTTTTCAACAGCATTTGATTCCCGCTCACCCTTATACTTGACTTTGATGTGTAACTTTCCGTGGGTCGGCACAATGGATGTTCATAGTTATTTGATTGTTTTTGTTGTGTTCGCCTTTTTCAGTGTGGCAGGTAATCCGTATTTTTCAGTCACAGAGTTTGTCTGTTTTTGTGTAATATGTGACATTCTGTTTATCTTGTCTTTCAGATTGCTCTGAAGTGTCTATTGTTGGAGGCAAAGATGTAAAGAAACTTCATCCTTGGATGGTGTCTGTTCAGACAAATCAGAGCCATTTGTGTGGAGGAATTCTCATACAGGACCAATGGGTTTTGACTGCTACACATTGCTTACTGTAGGCACTTTAAACATCTTGCAAACACATTTACAGTCATTTATTATACATATTATTGCTGAACAATATACTGAGCATTTCACTGAGTATTATGTAACACGTCTCCTGAAGCTGCAATCTGTAACTTTGGTTAAAAATGAACAAAAATCAGTTATTGAGCAAGTACATGACAGATTAGTGTTCAAAACTGTCTTCTTACCCCAAAACTTGTCTTACTTCCCTGCACTGTAAAAAAAAACGTTGCTGCTTTGTATTTTTAAGTTTAACTTGGCTATAGTAATTTCAACCTAATATTTTAAATCCTGACTGGTACAACTTAAGAAAAATGCTGTTTTCTAACTATTTCTTATAAGTTACCTCAACTCCACACCAGTCAAGATTACAAAGAGTAAGTTGAAATGACTTCTGCAACCAAACTGATTAAACCTACAAATTTAAGGCCGCAAAGTTTTTTTTACAGTGTGGGAAATAGTCACAGAGAGACAAAAGTTATGGATTGCAGCTTTAAACCTTTACAGAATGTAAATGTCAGAATTTATATAATAAGTTACTTAAATGTTCTCATTTTAAGGTTATCCCTTAGACTTTTGGTGCCTCAGCACATTTAAGTGAATCCATTTCTTTCCAGATTAGTTAAAAATATAAACTCTGTGACGGTTCTCATGGGAACTCTGTCTTTAAGTAAACTTAAAAAAGGTTCTCAGCATATTCCCATCATCGATTACAAGTACCCTAAAACATTTAGTGTGGAAACTAAAGAACATGACATCATGCTCCTTCAGGTAAGAACAAATATATTAAAGAATGTTTAAATAAAGAATTCCATCACATGATGTTTTACAATTTCTATTTTATCATTTTTGTAGCTGAGCAAAAAGGTCAAAGTGAAACCAAAAAAACTACCTAAAAAGGAAATAGACATTCGACCGGGCACAAAATGTGTTGTGACAGGATGGGGGACTAATGATACAACAGTAAACAAAACTTCTGATAAACTACAAATGTTAGAGGTGAAAGTTGTGGGAAGAAACCAGTGCAACGACGATTACAATAATGATCCTGTAATTACAAGCAATATGCTGTGTGCAGGAAGCATTAAGGAACACAGAGGCACTTGTATGGTATGTCCAATATTTGACTTGATTGATGGCGGGTTGCAAGCTCTTTAAAGAGAAACTGTCTGACTGTGTTTTTATTTTATTTAGGGAGATTCTGGTGGACCTTTGGAATGTAAGAAGAACATTGTTGGAATTGTTTCAGGAGCAAGAGGATGTGGAGATCCCAATAAACCCACGGTGTACACTTTTCTTTCGGAAAACCACCTCTCCTGGATTAATAGCATACTCAAAAAGCAAATTCAACAACACAACCTTTTAGAAACGTTTAAAAACATTGAAATAATATAAAATCATCAGGTGCCAGCATAGTCAGGGTACATTGTGCTATTTTAAAAAAACAGATGCTTACATATTTCAAAATTTGCCATATATACGACCATTTATGTTCATCGATAAGTATTGACAAAGCAGCTGCAGAATTTCTTACACTTTCTAAACCTTTAAATCAATTTTAAAATGTCTGATATTAAAATGATTCATCTTGAGTGAATGTTATACCTTGTGCTTTATTTTTCATAGATGCACGCTCTTGTTATGGAGAGGAATTGCTGGAAATAGTTTTCTTGATTGTTTGACTCTTTTCGCATTAAGAAAATGTCCATTGTTTCGTTTTTGATTGCCTTCGTATTCACAACACAGACAGGCACTTCCTGCTTAATTTATAATGTCAAAAACAAGCAAACACAGCCAGTGAACAAACATGTAACAAACCTCATGAGAGCTGCCGACAGAATCACATCAGATTTAGTGGTTATCACCTGCAGTGTATGTATTATGTAACGTCTGCAGTTATATGACTGCATACTTAGTACATGTATTAGCTAGTCAGTAAATGTCATTTTAGTGAGATAATACATTTTGTGACTAAAATAAAAATCATTATATTCTGCTTAGTCTATAATATTTGTGTGGTTCAGATGCTGTATGAGACATGTGTCCACATGTTTACTTGTGCACAGCTACAGTTATGGTATAATACAGTATGTGATTGATGGTATTATAATACAAGCTTTTTTCCATAGTGATTATTTATAAAAAAAAAAAACTAATTGACTTCTCTATTTCCCTTATTTCTGAAATACCCTTGAAGGTTGTAAGGATGTTTATGGGTATTGTGAGGCAGAGGTTAAAGGTTTGAGGATGCATTTGGTCCCAGTGGAAAGCAGATCATCAGCCTCTCCTCTTCCATGAACATATGCATGTTCATGCAGATGATCTGACATCTGCCCTGATGCTTTCTCAGATAAAATAAACCTGCAATAACAAAACAGAGTCGTTGCTGTTATAGTCTTAATTCATGAATGTAGGAACATCTAGTGAAAGCTTACCAAAATGTTTAATTCATTTTTTTTAAATGGCCATGATTTATTTCTTACCCATCACAATACGTGCATGCATTTTGGCGAACACTGTGAATATTATAAATTATAAATTATAAATTATGAATTATGAATTATAAATTATAAATTATAAATTATAAATTATAAATTATAAATTATAAATTATAAATTGTAAACAAAACGTCAAGTTGGTAGTCACGAGGGCAGACGGGCGGTGACGTCACGCGAGCGGCCGCGGAGGCAGCGCGAGCGCCGCTTGAATAACTTTGTTTGTTATCCGGTTTCTGCCCCATTTGCCCCACCGCTCGCCTTTACTGCCCCTATTGTCCTCAAGAGCGACGATTCCCTGAGGTATGTCTGTCTGTCTGTCTGTCTGTCTGTCTGGTGCGAAAAGCTGAACTTTTAACAGTTTTAAAAAATCTGGTTTTGCAAACTGTAGAGCATGTGAAAGTTTAGTTATTTTTATGATGCATTATAAAATGCATGTCATTTCGCTAGATTTCCGATGTTTACAGTGATCGTGAGTTGGATGCATTTTTAATGCATTGCATACATGCATACATGCATGCATACATGCATGCATACATGCATGCATACATACATACATGTTGCTTGTGTTTCTCACTCTCTCTCCTGTTTGCTTTCTTATCAGGTTGAAAGTTTAACTAGTGTTGTCTTACTGTGCACTGCATCTAAACTTTCATTCCCCAGAAGATCCAGGATCAGAACATCAGCCGTGACCTGGTTTGTGTCTGCAGCTTTGACATCCTCTCCAACATGTTGTACAAATGCATTTAAAATGCTCCAACACTTTAAATATTCGCTCAGTAGTCGACACAGGCGATCCAAGCATAATAATTAACATTAACTGCAACTGTAACCTCATCCGACTCTGTTTTGCCTCCAGAGGTTTGGTCCTAGTTTTGCACTCGTAACAGTGCAGTCCGGGTTTTCAGTTTCTTTGTGAGTGTGTGACTGACCAGAAGTTTTCATTCAGGCTTTCCGGGATCAGTGGGAATCTGAATGGACTAACATGAAGAGCCTGAAGGCAAAGTTTAGGAAGAGTGATGTAAGTACAAATATAACAGAGTGGCATGGGTTTGCTCCTAAACGTTTGTATAATGTTGCTGATCTGATGCTAACCACACCATATTCTCACATGTTTATGCATGCCTCTGTTTTCATTCATTTGGATAATGAGATGTACCCTGAAAGTGAGTTTCAGTGAATGTTTCTGAGTGCATGTTGACCGACTGACTCACCATCGGACATGTCTGTAACTTTAGTTTTATGACTGACTCATGACAGGGAGTATCATCGTAAGATTGAGAATTTCTGCCCTCCCGAATACAGACAAAAATTCCAGAGCAAGTTCCTTCCAGCTTTGATTCAGCACTTCTTTCTGATCTTACAGCAGAACATGATCAGCTCCATTCTATAATGAGACGTTATTGAGTATAATGGCATGTTTTGGCTTGCTAAATCACAGCCACTTGGCCTGTGTCAGCATATGCTTTAACCATTATTGTGAAATTCTACATGTTCACCAGACCACAGTGCTAAGCAAGAGTTTGTGTTGTGCTTTCTGCCAGTCTGTGGTGGCAGTGGCGTTTTGAACATTCACACAGAATATTGTTAAGAGAGAGCCCAACACATTCTACATTCACAGCTCATAATGTCCATTTCTCTCCTTGTATGGAGGCAACATCACACTTTACTGGGTGGGTAAATGGTGAGTGTTGCTTGCATAACTATTTGGTTGCCAAGAAACAATACTCTTCCATCATTTTATAAAGAAATCAAATCACATACCTAATGCCTGGCTGCTTAGTTGTTACTTGGTTTGTTTGATTTTGGTGTTTTGTTTGCTAAACAAGGAACTACGGACTCTTTGGCTGTGATTATTTTTGATCCTTTGTCGTCACGCCTGTAGAATCACCATGTTCTCACCAATCAGCAGTCTTGTTTCAGTGCCTCGCCATAAAGTGTTTTCTATGGAAGAAGAGGAAATTAAGAACCAGGGAAACAACTTATTTTCTTGATTTTATTTTTAGGCTTTGTGTGTCAGTTCAGGAGTGTACAGGAGTTTTCATGGAAGGCCAGACTTTTCCTGAGCAAAACAGGAGGCCAGAGCTGCCAGGATAAATACATTAATAAGACTAGCTGATTGCCAAGATCTTGTTGTAGTAATGTAACTCATGGACTCGCATTTCTGGTGTGCAAGAATAAACAAGAATTTAACTTTATGTTGGCATAATGAGAACCGTCTTCTATCTGCTCGTGGACCCACTTCATGTCGAGCACTTCAGTGCAGAATCTGCTCAAGTCCTTGAGAAACATTTGGAAAACCTGCACTCCTGCCCAGTTTTTTTTATTGTTTTATTGTTGTTTATTGTTTTATTGTACTTTAAATTTGAACTGTGGTGTGATGGAAACACTGTCATGAAATATATGTGCGACAACATGTCAAAGCAATAATCTTTGACATGTTTGTAAAACTATAAATCTGTGTGTGTTTTCAGACGTTTGATATAACAAAGTCTATAACAAAGTAAACATGGTTAACAGTGACACTTCCTGTGTCCTCAAACTAAATTGTTTAAAAAATACTAAATGTTGATTTTTGTTCATTTAATGCCAGAATGCCAGTTTTCTGTGAGGGTTACGGGATAGACTATACAGTTTGTACAGTATGAAAAATATTATGTCTATGGAGAGAGTCATCATAAACCACATATGCCTGTGTGTGTGTGTCTATGCATGCAAGTTTAGCAAGCCTGTCTCCTGATCTGCAAATAACTTAAGATTTAGTCTTTATCTGTGACATTAGAGGGAGTTTTAAAGAGCTGTATAGATTTTCGTGACTTGTCTGTGTTGACTGGAGTATCAGTCATTGTGTTTTGCAGAAATCACTTCTGATGACATTTCAGTGCTCTGAGTTTTGCTGGGAAAGACCTGCAGGCTAATTCAAACACTGTTACAGATATTCTTTGGTTTCATGGTTTTTTCAGAAATAGTCCTGGGTTTACTACAGGTCATGTAGCATTACAGTGCACTTTATAAATAGTGACCGACTTTATCCGTGGCCTCTGTTTTGACGGCTGTTTGTCAACCTTTTGAGAACTCCTGGTCTCCACAAAGTTATTTCTTGTTCTTGAGAGCCAGTAGCTTATGTTCTTGTAACGTTGTCCTCTGTTATGCTCAGTTACAAGAAGATGATTGTAATGTTTTTTTGGGGGGTTAAATGTGTTTTAGCAGTGAATACACCCTTATAAGGAAATTATTTCATCCTGGGAGGTACAGAATAACTCGAGGCATGATGTGATTCATGCCACAGGCAACTCGTGCCCTTTGGGACGCCTGTAAATTATAGGTGAAACTCAGTTGACTTCATCAGTGGCTACATATGCTGGCTTGGACCACAATGATTTTGGTGTTAACATGGGAAGCTTGGAAAGAGAACAAAGTTTTAAGTCTTGGCCACAACGTTTATCTTGACTTCAGAGTTTATGCATTGAAACTTCATTTGAATTAGATTGGTTCGGATGTGAATCCAGAGTCATTGCATCATTTCTCATTCTGAACGTTTGAAGGGCGTATCTTTATTTTCTCTCTTTGCATGTTGCTCCATGAAGCGTTTGCAGTGATTTCATCTGCGTCACTCTGGTTTGTTTTTTCTCTTTTTCTTACTCTTTCATTTGGCCCAAATGGGGCTGTTAAAGTTCTATGATTTTGGCTCATACTGTAAGTGCTCATTTTTCAAACTCAGACTTATGACAGAGTTTGCAACCATAAGCCTAAAATACTCATCCTTTTAATAAAATAAGTATTTTTTCAAGCAGACAGAGATTTTGAACTTTTTGCAAAACCAGATTTCCATCTGTTGATGAGAGAGGAATTCTGTATTGAAGCATGTTAACATACCATACTCACTGCTAGACTAAAAATGCCATTTTATGGCAACACAAGACATCTCTTTAAGTTTCATGTGTATGTAGTTTTCATTTTTATAAAGTGGATTTTCAAATTCTTTGAATACTAATGGAAATATCTCTGTTTTGCATTTTTCTGATTGTTGTTGAAGACTGATTTAAGAACGTTTTGTGTGATTTCTTTTTGGTTCTTTAGGCCCATGAATGGAACAAGAATGATGAGCGTCTTCTCAGTGCAGTGGAACATGGTGAGGCTGATAAAATCACGTCCCTTCTGTCAAAGAAAGGCGCCTGTCCAACCAAACTGGACAGCGAAGGCAAATCTGCGTGAGTGTCTGCGTACTTACACATACTCTCTTTCCTGTTGATCCAAACATTGACCTGTATTTTCTGTAGTGGTGTTACGAGCACGTTAAAAATAACTGATGTTTGTGACTTTTTTTTTGTGCAATCTGAAAGTTATTTTACAGAATGGTTAGTGTGTTCTCTTCCATATGAAGTAAATAAATGGTTACTGAGCCATAAATGTAGTCCATGAGACTCCAAGCTATGAGAAAGCTTTGTAACAGACGGAGGCCGTTCAATATTTCATGCTTTCGTCAGTCTTAACCCGGACAATTTTCTCTGCGTAATATATTCACATTTATTTTCTTATATTCATAGATCTTAGAGTGTTGAGAACGGACAGTTCTGAATCTTATATCATATTTGAACTTATTCAAAACTGAGTGTAGCAGATCTTCCCTTTAAACTGTAGTGTCCTCTTTTAAACCATTTACAAACAAGTTACACTAAGAAATGGCTGAATGCAAGACATGTTTCAAGTACAAAGTAAACTGCCACTCAGCTTCACAAAGTCAGATTGAGTGTTGACCACAGTTTCACTTCTTTTCTTCTTAGTCTACACGTAGCAGCCACTCGAGGTCAAGCCGAATGCCTTGCAGTCATTCTTGCTCACGGGGCTGACGTTTCTCTGCAGGACGCATCAGGTTTGTTAGAACAACACCAATTTGGTAAACATGTTTTCTTACCTTACGTCAGAACAAATCTCATGTTGTCTTCTCTTCACTTCAGGGTTTACTGCTTTACACCTCGCTGCCAAAAACAACCATCCTGAGTGTGCCAAAAAATTGATACAGGTAATGTGTGCTTCAGGCTGATGGTGTTTTATGGCCTGAAGGAGAGTCATTCAAGCATTGGTTTTGTGCACACAGATGCACTGAATGCTGAAAGCAACAGCCATGTGCATCACCACGTTACGTGTGCCACATAAACCAAGAGAGCAGATTTTTCATGAACCAGAAATCGTACAGCCTCTCTCTTGAGCTTGAAGAGTACGTCATGTTTGAATGTGTGTGTCAGTAAACGGTGCTCCCCAAAAGCTGGAAATGTTTAAATGTTTATTGCATTATAAAGTATAAAACATGTTATGCTAGACCTCTTATCACTGCCTTTATGTTTTATAGCCAATTTTGCACTTATTGTTAATCATCTGGGTACAAAATTTTAGGAAATTGTTTAGTTTGTTATATTGGTTATATTACACCTCTGCTCAGATAATGCCTGTCAAACAACTGCCTTGTGCCTCCTCATCCATGAACGCTGGGCTGACACACTGTTAAATGTTTAATGAGAACAAACGTCATGAAACTGCTCAGTGCAAAGAGAAGCTGATCTGTTTGAAAGCTTGTAATTGGTGTCAAGAAGCGTCTCCCGGGTAGAACGTGTCACAGTGGTCTCAGAGCTTTGATTGGATGATGTGTTTGAAGTGATCAAAATGTGCGTCAATGAATGGATGATGTGTTTGAAGTGATCTTAATGTGAAGCTTTGATTGGATAATGTGTTTCAAGCGATCTAAATGTGTTTTTTCTTCAGAGTAAGTGTGCGGTGGATGCTGTGGACAGTTCAGGGAGGACGGCTCTTCATCATGCAGGTGAGGGTTCAAAACCTCCTCATTACATAGAAGAGTAATGGGAATCCACCAATAGCTCAACTCTGTTCTCTTAAAAAATCTGCCGGTGTTCACCAACACAACGTTGATGAGAATCTTCCTCACTCCCAAGCACAGCATCATGTTTTTATTTATGGATTTATTTCTTTGTTTCCAAAACTGCGCCCTAGAAAAAGTGACAAAAAAGTGACACATGTCCTACAGGTCAAAAGTCTGCTGGCAGGATGTTATTTACCCCACAGAGGCAAAATCCGTTTTTTTGCAGACTACAGAGTAAAGAAATCCTTTATCTGAGCCCAGAAGAGTGATTGCTTCCTTGATTGGCTGAGAGTAGGACACTGTGTAATGTTTTTAAAGGGTGAGCTAATGATTGTTAGAGAACAAGTACTGTCACACACTGTTAGCCTGGTTAGGTCTCTGTGGGAACGCTTGGACAGTGTTCGCAATAATTAGTCTTTATGAAGTTTGTCGGGCAGCTGTTGTACTCTAGTTCGTGTCTCTGTGGGGATGAGCGACTGCTTCTTATCATTTCTCTCTCTTTGTCTCATAGCTGCCAGCGGAAACGCAGCGATCGTTCAGCTTCTGTGCGAGCAGAAGTGTCAAATCAATCTTAAGGACTCGGTATGTATGAGTGTAAGATTTCTCTTTACACAAGTCATATGAACTCAAGTCATATGAGCTGAGAAAATATCTTCTGGTCTTCTTCATCTGCCTGTGCATCTTAGAGCTGCCTGTGGTGTACCTCAAACATGTACAATGAAAAACATGGAGCTTCTCTGTGACTGTTCTTGAGGGGTTTGAATCTTTGTTTAGCTGTAATGACATCGGGACACTTAAAGTCACCATGATGGAGAGATTTTTTTTTCTCCCTCTAACTCTATTTTCTTTTGCGTCCACAATGTTCTTTCATTCCTTTAAAGGTTTCAGGGTATTGTGGTCAGAATGGCTTCTGTCTGGGTATTAAGTGCACTGTAGTGCAACCAAGAAGAACTTATTTATATACTTTCCAAAACTCAGCATTACTCTACAAGGAAAAGCAAGCACAAAACAAGAAACAAGAAAGACTTTGGAAACAAAAGTAACTGAAAGCTGCAATTTGTAACTTTCTTTGCGTTAAAAATGCACCAAAATCAGTTACTGAGCAAGTACATGGCAGATCAGTGTCCAAAACAGTCTCCTTACCTTACCCTGATTCACAACAGTAAGTTTATAATAATGATTTATCGTTTGAGCTGTTGAGATGGATTTTCCAGGAAATGTCAGTTTATGTAATTAAAAGAGGAGTTAAGGTTAGGATTTAGGAGTTAAGGAGTTCGTAAAATTACATTAAAGATCTTCTGTCTGGAGCCATTTTTATAGGTTACAGTCCTGTTCTGAGCACAACCCCGCATAAAATGGTTTGTTAGCAAATACAAGGTTTTGTGTTCAGACTAATCATTTTATATTCTGCATTATGTAAGCAAAACCATGCTAAACATGTTTTTATTAACATGACTCAACAATTTCAGAGTTGGCACAATGAGGTTATGTTGTACGCACACGTTCTCTGCAGTTTATCAGTGTCAGTGTGGTAATACGCTGATTCATTCTGATTGATGTTTTTGCCGTGTGGGAAAATTGCGTACTCTCTACTTGGAGGAGGAGACAAAGTCATCTCCGTCCATGTGAAATAAAATATTAAGCAAAGTGTGGAAGTGATGTTAAATGATTTTCACAACAAGCTTTTCCCTGCAGAACTGTAATTGACTTAATACTCACTCTGAGAATGTATGTTTTTTAAGTTCTAGCTTAAAAAAGGGTTAGAATATGAGGTCATTTAACAACACCATTGTGATATTATAACCATAGCCTAAAAAATACAGTAGCACATTATTGGCCACACTTTTTTCTTTTGGTTTAAATTAATTGTACATTCTCCAACGTATCGGGTTGAAAATGAATGTTAGTTTGTTAAACTAAATCTTGTTTTGGTTCTTGGTTCTTGGCCAGTGTAGAAAGCATGTGTTTAATTGTTTTTATATTCTGTACTGTGCTATATGAGTTGAATCAACCCCAGGACTGTATGACTAAACACTATAAGTATGCAAAAAGAACTTGAAACCCTTTGCGTATGTCTCAAATAAACAGCGGATGGAAGAGAAGAATATTCAAGTGGAGCCATAACGTCAACAGAATTTGAAACGCTTCTTTATCCTTTAAAGCAATTTTCTTCAACTTTACCCGTGGCGTAAAGCTAATCTGACAGTGTTTTGCTCTCTCTGACGGCATCATTTGTTGTTCGTTTTGATTCTCATGAGAATCTCAAATGCATTGCTACACAGAATCACGGTTTAGTGGTCAGGTTGAAGCTCAGATTCAACCCCTCCTAGGGTCAATGTGTTCTTGATGAGGTGTCAGTTTCTCCAGCGCTAGAGTAAGTGGCAGATCCGTCTGTGACCTCCGGGGTTGCCGATGACTGCGAGCGCTGAGCTCCGCCTGCTTCCTTTGGAAGATTGTTGCTTTGAGTTTTCCAAAGAAATCGTAGAAAAGGCCAAACATCCAGTTGGTCATCTGGACATTAACATCATTTAGAGTTCAGCGCCTCAGGTTACGCTTCTGTTGTCATTGGTTACCTGAATCTGCTGCACATTTTCAAATAACTCCAGTGGCTGTAATGTTCTGCTGTTTGATGCCACATCTGTGTAATGTACTTTCTATTATAGTAGCGAATAAAGCCTCTTAATATGCAAACGATGGCATTTACAGGGAAACAATGTTGACTCGTGGGTCTTTTTCATTTAGGATGGCCTCACACCCCTTCTTTTGTCAGCCATAGATGTGAACGCAGAGATCTGCCGGTGCTTGATCAGCTGGGGTGCAGATGTCAATGCAAGCGATAATCATGGCAGGTATGGCTCTGATCGTCTGTTGTATTTATGAGGCTGCCAAACAGAAAAGTTTCTCAACTCAAATGTTACTCAAACGTTAAACTCTACCAATGTTCCTTTGGAGTGAACTGAACCACAAAACGTTGTTGGCAAGCTGCAGCTCCATGGGAAAAACAATACAGTCCCACGTTTAAGCCACACGATTGTTCCTCAGGTCAAATTTGTCTGCTGAAGATCCATGTGGTGCAAAACATCTCAAATAAGGTGGGATTTTAAATCAGGCACCTGCGTGTATGTTGGATGTGTGTCAATTTTTGGTCAATTTTTGGTCAACTTTGGTCTATTTTTACATGCGCTCTTGAAGGTTCTGAAATGTGTTGTTTATAGCAATGCCGTAAAAGAACCATTTTTGGTTCCCCAACAGGTTCTGCAGATATTAAAGGATCTTTATGGAACCCTACAGCCTGACAAAACCATTTAGGAACCTTTGATTTTTAAGGGCATATGTTTTAAATGAAATAACATTATCACTAAATTGGGATGTCAGCAGTGCATCTGAGGACAGAACATAAATGTCATGCTGTGATGTGTGCAGAACCGCAGTGATGTTGGCCAGTGAGAGCAGCCGGCCGGCCGTTGTAGAGCTGCTCGTGCGGAGCGGTGCTGACCTGTGCGTGGTGGACACGCTGGGTCATGACGTGCAGTACTACGCTCAGTTGTCAGGAAACAGCGAGGTCCAAAACGTTCTGAACACAGCCCTCCACAGACAGCAGCCTGACTCAGGTAATATCATATGAACTCCAGTGTGAAGCAGTTTATGTGCTTCAGCTGTGATGATGATAATACAGACCATGTTATGGCATCACATTTGAGTAAAATCCATTTAAAAGTTCCTCGGCTTGGTTTTGTGAGTCTAAAATAACCTGGATCAATAAAAACCTTTATACAACTCACCCACATGACCAAGCCCTCAAACAGAAGACAACCTGTTTTCTCTTCCTGTCAGACTGCACAGGTCTACATTTAAATGCCTCGATGTTGCCATCTTGTGTTATTTTAGAAGTACTGCTTGCTTTCACACAAATCAAGTGAAAGAGACTTGCAGTGAATTAAAAATGAATTTCTCTGAAGTGTTCATAAACGAATGAAGTGAAAGATTAGGGCTATGTAATGACTGTTAGCATCAGCCAGGTTTTTACGTTTTTCCCAACCCCACTTCATGTGTGAACACTGTTTTCCTCTTCTGTATCTTTATATGAACAGATGAGAACTCAATAAAAACCCCTCAGGTAAGCATGTTCATTTCTCTCTTTCATCCTCACCCCCTCTGACCTTTTCTCATTTTCTTTACAAAGAATTGTGTTTATCAGTAGATGCCTAAAATCCATTTAACAGAACACATAATCCACAAGTTACAGAACCCGTCTGCTGTCGTTTCTCTTTCGAGCTGAGCGCATGTTTGCAATATTCATTTTTTATCACATTTGATTTTTTAAAAATTCCCACAATGCACTGGCATGTGCTGCACCTCTCAGTGATCAAACCTTGCAAACTAAAGATACACAGTGTTTATTTCACTAACCACCCAAACTCTCTCTCTCTCTCTCTCTCTCTCTCTCTCTCTCTCTCTCTGCCTTATCACATCACAAGTTTAATGAGGACAGAAGCTCCACCCCCAAAAAGAGACAAGCTCCTCCCCCTCCTCCCATTAGCCCAATCCAGGTAAAGATGTGCAGTGATGAGTCTGTGATATGTGATGATCTTTATGTTTGTAGTAAACTTTTCTTGTCCGTGACTTGGTTTGTTAGTATGCAAATGAGGTGGCTCATCGTCAACTAACAATTTACAGTGGTGGCTGGGCTTTAATGCTAATTTTATCATTTTCAGTTGGCTGGAATTGTCTCTCCACCTTATTTTACTCCAGCTGAAACTCCTTCGTCAAGTAAAAGCGATTCATCCAAGAGGTTCAATTATAAGGTAAATTGCTGGAGGAGTTTTGAAAAGTGGAAGTACTAGTAAAAAAAGTTAAATTAAAAAGCTAATTAAAAATTATTTAAAGGTGCACTAAGCACGCAAGATTTCCATTAGTGTTTGTAAACACAACATTCAAACTTGGCTCCTCCTCTCGGGCGGAACACCACCAGAAGCTCCGCCTCTGTATTCTTATTGGCTGAGGGTTACACACCCACTGGTCAAAGGTTGCCTTCCAGAAATGTACCACAAAACAAAAAAAACATGAGCAAAGAAAAGTGTTTCTGTAGACACGAACACCACCAAACACTTCTGTTGGATCGTAAGGAATAATTAAGACCATTTGAGACAATAATTTTGAGATCCTGCATAAACACATACATTTTAAACCCAAGTATTTTTAGTAGTAATAACTAGTGAAAAACTCAATTCATTAAAATAAATATGATGTGTTCCTGTAGCTCAGCTGTTAGAGCTTTGTGTTAACATAAAGGTCTTGGGTTCGAACCCGACAGAACCCACATACTGATAAAATGTAAACGCTCAAGGCACTGAAAGTCGCTTTTAAAGGCTTCTGCCAAATGCATAATTGTGAATGTTTCAAAACCTAGTGAGCTGTCTGCCTCGTGTTCGAACCGGCCTGCAGTTAAAGATGCCCATTGTTGGGTAGGCGGAATACTAGGTCTTGAAACAGCCATCTTGCTGCCATGTTTTGTGAATTATTTTATGACGTGGACTTTGTTTACTTCCTGTTCATTGAGGAGGAAGAGCAGAAGAGTGCTGTGCTGAAAGGAGAGGTGGAGAAACTGCAGGAGGAGAAGGGCATGCTGCTCGAGACCATTGAAGATCTGAAGCAGATTGTGAAGCAGACCAAGCCCAAGGCGAGTACAGCACAGCCCTTTAATGTTCCTTCATGTGGCTGCTGCTTTGATCTTCACACACTCTTGCTCTCTGGAACCCATTTTAACAGCTGCGGTTTAACTGGCTCTGACCAGGTGAAAGGCCTTGCTTTGGGGGACACGAGAGCAGACCTCATCCACACCACCAGTCTTGGCTCTTGATTCAAACAGTTCTGTTTCAGTTTGCTCATTGTGTTTGAATTTCAGCCGATGACTCAAACCCATGAGTTCCTAAAACCTCAAAGCCCAGAGATGCTTAGTTTTGTGCTCAGTATTGACGTTCATCAGACTTCATCAGACAGCCACTCATGTTGGGGAAATTTTGTGGTGGCATGCATGGTTACTCTGTGTGCAGATACAAATCACAAGGAATCAGTGTGGGTATAAGACTATATAAAGATGTTATAAAACTGTCTCCTGTTGTACAGGCAGAGCATGCAGGAAATGCAGATTTAACGCTAATTGCAGCCCTTCAGGGAAAGATAGACTCTCTCTCCCTGGAAAACCAGCAGCTCGCCCAAATAATAAAGGTAACTCGCTTAAAAAAATTAAATACTGATGTTGTTCCTTTACCGCTTTAAAACCCGTATGTCATGTGTCCTATCGCAGCTTAATGTGCAGAATCAACTATACAGTAAACCATTTGTATGTCTACATCCTCAGAGCTTTGCATTGAAACTTGATTTTCAAGAACGTTTGTCTTCTCTTACTGAGTAGAAACGTCCAGCTCCACAAGGAGAAGGATCCCGTCCATATAGCATCGAATCCAATGCTTCATTTCACTCCACTCGTGTTGATTTTGAGGTCTCCAGTGATGGACACCTTCACACTGGTGATGAAGAGCGTCTCTCAGAGCTTTCTACTCTGGACATCAGGCATGAGGTGGAGGAGGACGCTGTAAGAACAAGCACAGATGAAGAAACAAGGCTGCTGCGAGATGCACTGGAGAATCTCCAGGCCAAACTTCAGGAGTCCAGAATAGAGAATCTCTCTCTTCAGGACAGACTCAACGCTAATGCTCAGAAAGAGAGAAGTGAAGCTGTGTCTGAAAGCATGGCAGAAATACAGGACTCCAAAAAATACCAAGAAGCTTTGCAAGAGTTGCAGACGAGAGGAGACTCTACATGTCGAGGAGAAGATAACATGCTTCAGAAGTTTCAGTATTTGAAAGGCTGCCTGGAGCAAGAAGTGAAGGACCTGAAGGTGAAGTTGCTCGAGTCAGAGGAGGAGCAGATGCGGGATGCTTGTTTGATAAAGGATCTTCAGGTCCAGAGATGTCCTCCATCCGAGGTTGAGCGTGATGAAATGAAGAACACCTATGATACTTTGGTGGAGAACATTAACCAGGAGAAGACGCTGTTGATTGAGAATTACCGGGAGGCTCAGGAGGAGATCAGGATGCTCCAGGAGGCGCTTCGAGGAACCGTGCCTGTCAAGGCTGCTGCCAGAGACTTTGAGGAGATGAAGGCAGAACTTGGTGAGGTTATTGATGGACTGCAGAGGAGACTTTTGGAGCTCTCAAAATCATACAGTGAGGCCAAGAGTGAGCTCAGCACTGCCCACAAACAGCTGCAGGACAGATCTTCTGAGTCTGTGGACAAGCCCAAAGTGGTTGGTGTCACCAAGGAGGAGCATGAGCAGAAAATTCAAGAGCTGACCTTCAAGATGAAGGATGTGCAGAACATTTTGAAGGACACAGAGGTCAAGCTCCAAGCAGCACTTCAAGAAATAGCCCAACTTAAACAAGATGCTGAAAACCAGGTTCAGTCAACCGTAACCATCTCAGACCACACCCAGGTCATGGCGTCCTTGGGGAACGCCATCAAAAACCTGGAGTCAGATGTTGAAGTTCTCCAACAGCAGCTAGACCAGAAGAACTTGCAAGTGGAGGCTTTGCAGAACAGACTGACAGCGGAGAAGACCACAATTCCAGACGATTCGGTACCCCGACTGGAATATGAGAAGATGAGGGAGAAAATGGAGTGTGAGATAAGCGACCTCAACCATCTGCTAAAGGATGCTCTTAGGAAACAGGACGAGATGGCCCTGGAGGTCACCACAGTGTGGCAGGAGCTGAAGAACAGCAGACGTGAGAAACAAGCTGTGCAGGAGCTTGCTGTGGGCAGGGAACAAGAATGCAGAGCTTTAAATAACAGGTACAAAGAGGCTCAGGACATCATAGCTCAGCTGAAGAAGCAGGTGGAGAACCATGTGATCTCAGAGATGGAGAAAAACAAAGAGGTGAAGGTTTCTTTCACTCACACCACAGTTCTTGGGAATTGATGCAGGTTTGTTATACATGTTGTTTTATACTTTTATAGGTTGATGAGCTATCAAAAGAGGTTGTGAAGTTAAAGGACGCTCTAAACAGCCTCTCACAGCTGTCATACATCACCAGCACCCCTAAAAGACAACAAAGCCAGCAGGACTTACTCCAGCAGCAGATCAAGCAGCTGAAGTTTCAGCTTGTAGTACGTTATATGCCTGTTACATGCCTCTGTCTTTGCTTTTATGTAGAAATAGTCATAATGTGATTCTCAAAGTATATTTCTATTTATCGTAGAGCTTCAACACTTAGACATATGTCATGGAAATTTACTAATATTGATTCAGTTTTGGAATTTTGGAAACTTAATTGGAATTTTACAGGAATTAAGGCACACAGATGCCATGTCCTGTGTCGAGGAAGAAAATATGTTTATATTTATGTATGCATATCAAAATTACACAAAGTTTCCAATTATTCCAATTCCTGTAAATTCCCATAATATTCCAACTTAAATTTTTTAAAGTTGGAATTTTAAAGTATAAAGTTTTAAAGTATTAACTTTTTGTAATTACAGGAGACCAAGAAACGTCACCATGAAATCGTCTCGATCTATCGGATGCATCTGCTCTATGCTGTCCAGGTCTGTTTTTATTTCCAGTCAGTTTATTTCACAATGCAATTGGAAACAGCACGTATGAACTTTGATTCTTTCCTTTCAGGGTCAGATGGATGAAGATGTGCAAAAGGCTTTGAAACAGATTCTTGTGATGTGCGAAATGCCAACAAAGGCAAAATAAAGGAGCTGTCCATGAGCTGACTAAAAACTATCTAATGAAATTTATATGACAGCTAAAATCCAGGATCCATCAGTCAAAACGACACATCATCATGCAGTGCAATTGATACTGACTTTGGTGTAGTTTTCCATTCGTTTTGGATAAACATGATAAACACATTTTTCCAGAGCGTACAGTACCAGACAAAACGCAACCTACAAAAATCTATTGTGAACCAGTTCCATTTTTAAAACCTTGTCGAAAAACATCATCAGTATTTGATCTTGATCTTGAAGTTCCATTGAGATAGAAAGTCAGTCAAAAAAGCACAATTTGTCAGGTTTTACTATACTGTATTTCCCCATAACAACTGTTTTCTTGCAAATGCAAGTAGTGTGGATTCTAAGTGTGTGCTGTCCGACGCTTGTTCTAGGACATTGTGACCTTTCAGAATAGCTTTGAATTCTCCAGTATTTCATGGTACCGGCTGTAACAAACACCCGGGAGACCAATCCACTTTCCTTAGATAGTCATCAGCCTTTGTAGATAACAGCATTTACCTGCCGTATCCAGGATGCCTGCTGGGTTGTGTACTCGTGTCTTTGTTCATTCTTAAGGCCCGTGCTGAAGTTTTGAAGAGCATAGCGTTTGAAACTGCGCTGTGATTTTGTGCATTTTGTTTGGAAGAACAAGATCGCCACACTGTCGTAGTAAATATTTTTTGTACATCCATAATCTATAGTTTAAAGTTACAAAGTCACAGTTAGTGACTTTGAGGTCATAGCACTGGGGTTAATGACTTTTCTGTTTTGTTAGTGTACTTGGTAGTGTACTAATCAGCAGTTTTATGCATGGCATGTGACTCAGTGAGGGGTGAGTTTAACCCTAGAACTTCAGTGTAGTGGCGGTGTAGTGGTTTTGCAACAAATAAGATGAGATGGTACTTAAGTATTCAGTGTAAAGAAGAAATTTACTCGTACTGTATCAGTGTAGGAACAAACTGCATCAATTCAGGAGTTACTGAATTGTGGCCTATATATCGTGGAGACACTAAAAATGCCTTAAAAGTATTCAGAAATATTCAGTAGCACTTCAACACATGCTGTGTGTTGGCGTTTTTAGCCACGCACTCAAGCGAACGTAATTCACAGTCGATAAAGGATTGTAGATTCTGATGGATAATTTGGTGTACCCAGAAGATGACCTAATTGTGTGTTAATACATGGAAAAATACAGCACAGAATTCTGAATGCCACGGTGACTTTCCAAAGTGCCAAAACGTGCAAAAAACATGTTTGTTATAATTGTCCATGTCCAAGTTGCTGAATAGTTTCTGTTCATCTTGAGCTGATATTTCATGATGAGTTCATAGTCAATTGAGTTATTTTGTTCGTATGTTTGTTCATTTTTTTATACGTTAATGAGTCAGACAACAAGTTGTTGGCGACGTATTTTTGCAAAGCAATATAAGTCGTATGAATTGTGTATTTGTCTTCAATTACGAAAGCAAAGCACAATGTTATGCAGCACTTTTGATGACCATGTTGTGTCACATGAGAACACACAGCAGCTGGTATGTTCTGTTTTATATGTGACTCCAGCTGAATTCTGGGTCGTGTCACCACAGTTTCCTCTGCCCCCCGTGTCACGAGCCCTTTAAAACGTGCTTTTTTGGCTCCCACTTTGTCCAGAAGGCATAGCGTATAATTCTCTCAAATGGACACCACATGTCAGCTGTGACACGCCTGCCGGGCTCAAACCAGTCGTGTTTCTATAGGGTTACTATGTTGATGTTTCGAAGTGGTGAAAAGAAAATAAATACTATGCTTTGTTCTGGGTTAGTTTTAGGGCTTCTAGCAATTATGGTGTTTTTTCCTGTCCCAAATATGGCATAAGTGAAACAAAAAATATAAAACGTGCAATTTTCTTTATGATTGCCTTGCTGTGCTGCACTGCGGTAGTTCCTATTGTATCCGCTAGATGGGGCTGTGGATCAACATTCCTACAGAACATTCGTAAGCTTATACTCTATATATATATATATACTGTTTAAAAATCAAGTAACTATATATTGTAATACACAACCAGGTGTATTCAGAGACTTATTGGGATTGTGACAGCTTATTTTTACTGTGCTATTACGTTACTAAATAATTTTAATAGTGTGCTTATATTAACATACTGATGCATGGTTTGTCCTATAGACTTACATTAAAAACCTCAGTCTGAAAACCTTAAGCTTTTATCAGAGCGTTCAAGCTGTACAACTTACTTAAAGCCGCCTGGGGACTTGAACCTCTGATGTCCCCTTAATAATTGTAATTTTCAGTCACCCCTGACTCACTGGAAATGAGTGTGGAGGCAAGAACTCAGAAATTAGCCAGAGAATCAGCCAGATAACTGACTGTGTTTTCAGCTAAGTGACGGAGAACTTATGGAGCACTTAGACTTCTTGAGAAATCGTAAAGAAACAGAGTAAGAGTAAGAGAGGAAAACACTTGTCTATGAGAGGCTTATTACAAATGTGAGATGTGAGTCTGGAATGGGGAGTAATTGTGCTGTTAAAAGTAACTTCAAGAGGCCAGTGATGTAGGAGGACAACCTTTAGTAACGTAATGGGAGCCCTGGAAGGAAATGGCTTTAAGTTTGTCTCTATCACCATGTGGTGGATGAAACCGTGTGGTCTCCACCGAGGCGGAGGAACAGAAGATGTCCATCCTTGTTTGTGAAGCTTTTGAAGCACATTTGTCCCCCTGCTGTTAGTTCTGTGGAACGTGTCGTTGTGATGTAGTGTGATTATGGACAGTGTTTCTATTGTACTACAGTAACTTTATCTCACTCACGCGCTCGTGACCACCCGGGTGTGTATAAATCCACATCCATCAATGTGTTATGAAAAAGCGAGATCAGTGATGATACTGTAAACTGTATGGCAGAGAAACCAGTTCATTGGTTTCCCAACAGTTAGTTACTTCCTCTTACTGTAACAGTTAATAATTACCAGCTGTTATTCACCTGCAGCAGCAGCTCTACTGTAGAAAACAGTGAGCATTGTGATGTTGTGGCTCTCTGTTTAGGGTAATAAACTATTGCAGATATTACAGTAGAAAACACTGTGAGTCTGTTGTGCAGAACTTGGCCATTACCCAAACCTTCAGCTGAAATGGGGATTAGACGTTCTCTACAAGTTTATTCACAGCATTAGAAATATTAAGATGTAGATTCAGTGGCTTACAGATGTCCTTTGAAGAATACGTTAAGCTTTGGGGTTTATTAAATAAATCTCACTGGATAAGGCAGTAATATCACACTATTGCATAAAACAGCAATAACTCCAGCTGTGTTCTGTATACAAAGATCCACTGAAGTCTGGAGTAATGAACAATGAGTTTGAGGCTTGTTTCTGGTGTTTTGGTTCTGTTCTGTATCTGTTAGCTGCAATCCATATCTTTTGTTTGTAACATTTAGTCATGTAGAGGAATCATTATCATTTTATTTAAAGGAATGTTTTGGATTCGATACAAGTCAATTTCTTTTGAAAGAATTTGTTGCATAATGTTAATAAACACACTGAATAATCTCAACTTGTCCAAAAAAGTCTTGTTTACAGAAACACAATGGAAGTTAAGAAGGTAAGCGTTTTGAAGAGTTTAAAAGCAGAAATGTGAAGCTTGTACTTTTGTTTTAGCAGTTACATACATAAAAACATAAACTAGTTTATTGTTTGAGATTTAAAATGACCTGTATTGTTATTTTGTGAGGTGGGACTATTTTCTGAGCAGATTTATAGCCAACATTTATTGGATGGAGAGGAAATTATTGGGGATTAAGAAAAGGATTGTGAGGATTCAAACCTGTGACACCCACATAAGCACCAAGGCTCAGCATGTGCTACCCAAAGCACCATGGCTCAGATGCCCAGACCTGGTTGCTAATCGCAAAATATTTGCCTGAACGCTGGGTTTCTCTTCACATTTGGACTGCTGATAGAGACAGATGCTGGCAGTCTCGGTGCATTTTAAAGCAGCGGACATTCAGTCTTTCAATAAATCTTTGATTTATGGCTCCAGATCCCTCTCTCACCTCACCCTGCCGTTCTGCATTTATTTACTTGGCAGGCACTTTCTTACAAAAAGCAACTTACAGAAAGTCCTGTTTATAACATGTTAGATAAGCCCCGTTTTGCACATTAAAGGCAGTGTAGGTGATTTTTTTGTAGGAGAGAGAATGTGTTCGAGTTTGTTTACTTCAGATATCAAATGTTATTAATAACAGTATATGAGAAGAACATGAAGAAAAGAAAACAGCTGGAAGCTACGTCAGAATGCATAATGTATAATGCATTCTGATGCATAATTTAATATGACAATGTTTAATGTTTTTTATTGGATTGTCTGTCTTTGGCTGGACTCTCTGACCGCAGCTCACGCTTTTTGTACTTTCAGGGTTTGGAAATCGATCACATGACACTGTGATGCTTGTTAGTTATTCAGGGATCCGAGCAAGCGTTCATTTCTAAACGCAGGGTTGAGTTTCACTGAGGTTTTAAGGTCGCTGGTTTTCCTGTTTGTTTTTCCGCTGAAGGCAACATCGTGTCTCAGTCTAACCTCACTTTTATGGGCACAATTTGTTGCATATTTGCCATGTGAGAAACCGTCAACAATGACATTCAGTTTATTTCGAGGCAAGTCTCGGGTTGTTTACACATGTATCTGTATAACTTTAAGATAAAACTTTCTCTTTATCCAGCTTAAAATCAGTCTCTTCACATCCTGATAACAGTGACTAAGTAAAGTGGTCTAGTATAATTTTTAGTATAATTATTTTCTGTCAAAGGTGTAGGAACATAAAATGTTCGTCCACTCATACCTTTTGGTAAATTGCTTACCATATGTTTTTCATATTTTACTGTCAGTAAGATTATGTAATGTTTCAAAGTGCAGTTGCAATGCAAATATTGCTGTGTGTTATTTTTAGCTTTATATTAACCTTTAGTAACCTGAGGCCGTTGTTGATGGAATAATCCTGATGGAATAATCCTGCACATACTGACACCAGTTCAAGTGTTACATTCACCTTCCTGCTTTGGGAGGGTGAAGGTACTTCTGGTGTCATTCTGTCAATCAGTCTCTCTAGTTTTAGTGACCCTTGGATGACTCCATTTGTGTCCTGCTCACCCTCACAGACCGCCTCTTGTAATGCTGAGTTTTTGGAATATTTTTTGTAGCTTTTACAGTGGGGTTCAAAAGTGTGAGGCTACTTTGAAAAAGTTGAAAACTTGAACTGGATTTGAGAATTGCTTAGTATTTGGTTCCTCTGTTTGCTTTAACGACATAACATTCACTGGGGCTGGCCATCTAAGTTATCCCAGCATGATTCCAGAACGTTCCAAAAAGCATCATGCGTGCTTCGGAAAGAGTAAGGAAATATTTATTTAAACGACCATATATATATATATATATATAACCATGGTCAATGTATCAAATTTGTCTGCTATTTGATTAATGAAATAGAATCTTGTTTAATTAAACTAATCTAACCGATGCATTATTTACCATTAGTGAACACAGACCGTTTGCATATTTTAACAGGTGGCTGGAGTCTTTGTCTTTGAGGTGCTGATCACTTAGTGCTATTGAATGAGCTTGAAGTTGCGGCGGGTCATGGGTTTGAATACCCAAAGGTCAATGTCACAAGCACACGGACTGAAATTAAGGGTTTATCTTGTGCTGTTGAAGTCTTTGTGAGTTACTGGTGCATCCCTGGATTGTAGGTACATACTGGAGTGTAAAAACCAAATGCATGTGATTACGCATGTTAAATCTTAACGTAGCACAACTGTCTAATTTACAGTAAAATTGCACCAAATTACAGTAACTTTAGTGGCGTCTGCTGCATTGCGCACCAAGGAAATCTTGAACTGTTTGTTGTTAAGTAGGAAATTGTGAGAAAATTAGCCTAAAACACTCTTACATTGGATGCTGTCAGAGGGGTGAAACTGTTCTTATGATAGAATCACATACTTAAGCAGGTGTAAACAAAAAACAAGTTATTTTCCTGTATCTACAATGCACACTGTAATTTTTGTAGTGCATACTACATATGTATAGCTTTAGCTTATTATTGGTGCCAAGCTTAGGGCCCAGCACCATTCCTGCATAGAAATGTGGGCATGGTTTTAAAGTTTCCTCTTAAATATTGTGGTTGGCTTCTAAATTAATCATTAAGAAAATCTTGGATTAAATGAAAGCAAGATAAATGTGGGCTTTGAAACTGGCCAGTATATTTACTCATATTTAGCTTTCAACATTGAATGTAGGAACAAACAGTCCATTGGAAGTCTGCTGCCTGAAACTCTCTCTTTTAGCTTGCACAGTGACACACCTGAGAGAGAGTCCAGGCAAAGGTGCCCGCTGCAAAAACGCTAGAATTTCACCCCCGTTTAAAGTCACAGAGAGGGATTCAGACCCTCATTAGCCAGCCAGAATCTACACTCAGTCATGTAAGTTAGCGATTCAGATCTACCCGGACAGATTGAATTCTGTTAAATGGTGCGTTTAGTTTTCTCAGGCTCTCTTGGCTATCTCTGATAAAGCGGTAAATAATGAGAAACACATTCAGTGGCAGAAGCTGGCTCATATTCTCTCCTTTCACAAATCCCTCTGTAGACAGGTTATATCTGTCAATGGCCGTCTGTAGTCTGTGATTCTCTACTTAACATGATATTGATCGTTTCAGAGGGGGACAAAAGAGAAACCTGCTCAGATGGGTATTCCAAAACAAATAGTGAAAATATTTATTGCATAACTTGGGAAAATGCACAGGTAAAAAAAAAGGTAATGACAAAATGTCAAAACAGATTGACAAAGTTTTCATATTGTACACTTACACGCATGTTTATGCATTTGGCAGTTTTTGGCCTTATTATGTACCAAAACTACATGGACATAACGTGAGCTGTGCTGTGGTCTTCCATCATACTGGTCCAGGGTGAATCCTGAAGGCCACGTTCAGTATCACTTTAAAAATCAATAGTTTCTCCCAATAATCTGTTTCCATTCTCCTGATTGGTCCTTTGTCTCATAGACAGGAAATGTCTGACAGTGGAAATGTGTGATAAGTCCAATGTGTTTGATGGGATGTGAGATTAAGCAGCGGGCCAACAGTTCTGAAAATATGGGCAGCACATTAGACCAGTGGGGACAGAAAATGTCTTCACAGGAAGAGCAAAACCACTTTAGAAAACAAAAAACTGGACCTAGAATGTTCCTAGAACTTTCAAAACAACATTTTAATCTTTTTGATATTTAATGGAAACAGAGAAATATTTTGACAGCCTAAAATTGTTAACCGGGTAACTCTTGACCACAAATACTTTTCACACCTTATTTAATTCACTTAGTATTGAATTGCTGTATTTATGAACTACAGTGTATTACAGTTTGGAATTTAAAGACAATGCCCAAATATGATATGAATGGCATTCACTTGCCAAAGATGGAATTTGGCTTCACTTTTCTACCAGAACAGAGAAAGATGTCAAACAAGCTGAGATGCGGAATTTGTTGGATAATATGAAAAGGAAATTAAACAACAGAGAGAGCAAACATGAGACGGATTCATTTCTGTGTGGATTTCTGCTTTTGTTGTTGTGAGGTTTACAATTGACCTATGAATGAATGTAATTGTTGTAAACAATAAAATCTTTGAAGGTCTAAAGATACAAAGAGTTTAGGGTAAAAGAACAACAGCTGAAATTCAGGGGCAGTGTAAAAAACTTTAAACTGATGTTGACAATGCTGAAGGACCCACCTAAAAGGGAACATTCTCCGAACATTGGCTAACGTTCTCTAAAAGATCTCTCAAAGTTATCAAAAAAGTTTGCCCAGTACAGGTTTCCTGCAGAAATTACTGTACTGGGCAATGCATGGGGCTCCCAGCCCAAATGGGAGGAAACAGGGTGGGAGGGGCAGTGAGAGAGAGAGAGAGAGAGAGAGAGAGGGAGAGGGTGAGGGTGAGGCAATTGGGAGAAACAATGAGACAGATAGGACGGGTGAGAAAAATACCCCTCATTGCCTTTCATTGTGACGCACCCAGGCAGGCAAAACACAAACATGCACACACAGATCTTCAAAGCCATCTGCTTTTCATAGTGTCCCCTATTAGCTAAAGAGATTACATCTGGAGTCCTGAACCAAATAAATAAGCTGAGAGGAGTGTCCACACTCACTTGTTTCAGAGGGGCAGATCTACTCCACCTCAAGATCTTCTCAGAACTTCAGTGGTGAGCAGAAAGGAAACAGTTTCAGTCAGAGAGGGAGAGAAAGATGCTTACAGGCTCTCTTACAGAGTGAACTTCTCCAGAGAGACACAGAAGAGGCAAGAGAGAGCTGGATGCAGCAGGGATTGCATGCTTTCTTCCTACTGTGGATTCCTCTGGTTTCATCAAGAACAGATTTGCTGCCCTGTTACATTTGGGTTGTTTTGACGTTCTTCTCCAGAACTTTTTGCCTGTTGTTTTCTGTTGTCCTCATTTTCCCCATTCCAGAAGGACTTCCTCGAGCTCAGTGGATTATACGGGGGAGAGGAGGAGGTGAGGAGTTTATACACGGAGGTGCTTTGAGTTATGGATGTTGAGACATTCCTTTCAGACACGAGGGGAACCAGATCCACCCTGAGCAGAGAAAGCAGAAGCAGCCACAGACGTCTGGGGCTTCATCTCCTGCCATCACCCTTTCTTCTCTACATTTCATCAGCATGCACTCATCTATGAGCCTTTTCCTAGTCCCACCAGCTCCAGTACAATGTGCAGATGGAAAGTGACTGAGGGTTCCTCAGCCTGGTTTCATCTGTCCTGCTTCTTCTGTCTACTGCTGTTCCTCTTCTTCTGCTCGGCTCTGCCCGTGGCCTGCCATGACACCCACAGGGTTGAGCATGTCCTGCAGGGCACCAACTCCTCATCCCAAGTCGTGGTGGGCCGGCATGTGCGCAGCTACAATCACCTCACGGGCGACGTGCGCAAGAGGAAACTCTTCTCCTACCAGAAGTTCTTTCTCCGGATCGATAAAAACGGCAACGTCAACGGTACCAAAAGCAAGGATGATCCATACAGTAAGTAACAGCCGGTTTTCCTCTTCTACTTCTTAATTCACATGTGGGTCCAACAGAAAGAATACTGCTTTTCCAAGAAATGAGCCATGAGCATCACCTAGTTCCTGCGTTCTTTGATTTTTGAGTCAAACACCCATTAGATAATGTAAACCTTACCTGCTGCTAATGTGTGGATTCAGGCTTTGCATATTCTACAGAAGGCTGGTTGGTAGTCAGCCCAGTATATTTGTCCTTAGATTTCAGACTGTAGCTTTATTTGGAGCAGGTTTCCTGGAATCAATTTGAAATGACCTGGGGAGTTTTCCTTTCTGTAAATTATGCAAATCATTGAAAGTTTTCTCCAAACATCACAGCATGTATCAGTTACCTTTATAACTCCTGAAGACCTTGTCGCTTTAACAAGCCAGTTGCTCTGAAGATTTTATTCATTTAAAGCATGCGTCAGGTTGTTTTATTTTTCTCTGTTGCAAGCCTCCTCTCATTCAGCCCAGCTAACAGGGAACGTTCTCAGAATGTTATCCAAAGATAAATTATCTAAAGGTTCTCTCAAAGTTATCCAAACGTTCTTGTAGTAACGTTAGTTGAATATTTTTCTAATCTATCATAATATATATATTTTAAAAACATTCATTTTAAGTAGTTAGTGGAACGTTTTAAAACTGTTTCATTCAGTTAAAAGATTTCATTCTGAATGTTTGAAAAAACATTTCTCTAACCAAGCAATAATGTTAATACAAAAAACTGACGTTCTGAATGTTCCTAAAACGTTCAAAGTAACACTTTTAACATTTTTTGTTACTTAATCAAAACATTAAAATTGTTAGCTGGGATTAAAATTAATAATCTTTATTAATAATTATTATCTTAAATTAATAATCAGAGTAATTTGACTGTAGACTCGCCGCTGTGCAGTTTACTGTTTGCCCGGCGAGAGCATCCAGCACCTGGTCACACTCCCTCTGCACTATTCCTCAGTGGGTTGCACACACATTACCAATAATAAAACAGGCTTTGACATATGGAGTCCATGTGCATGGCGCTTCGTTCTTTAAACAAGGGTGTGCTGCATGACTTTGGGTATGTCAATTAGCTGAACTGCCTCTTAAATGTGTTGCGCAGAAAGTCTCTTAATAAATCCAAGGCCAGGCTTTCAACTGCCATCAAAGAGAGCTGGACAAAGCTGGACAATGTTAGACGTCCAGTGTTGTGCAAACATGAAGCCCCTTGAGGTATCCAAAATATTTATATGCATCAATGTAAGATTACTAAAACATATAAAGTAACATACACGTGCCCATGTGTGTGCATGCACGTATGTTGTGTGCATGTGCGTGCATGCACGTGTGTTGTGTGCATGTGCGTGCATGCACGTGTGTTGTGTGCATGTGTGTGTTTACTTAACCATATTTTGGAAAAGTTTGTACCCAAAAGTCAGCAAAACCTGACAAATCTGAGCAAAACCTTTTGGGGACATCCTTATTTGTAAAAAAAAAAAGGTTGTTTATAACTAGCTGTGTATAAAAAAACAATAGAAGTCTATGGAATGTCCCCATTTAGACAGATAAGTACACATGTGTGTGCATGTGTGTGTTGTGGCATGTTTATGTAGTTACCCTGTGCCGGTAATCCCTGTACATGTTAAAAGGTTTCTGACACTTGTTGTGGTTGGTTCTCACAATGACCTTAAGGCATGAACACTGGTAATGATGTTGTGGCCAGATGCTTTGAGGTTCAGAGGGGATTTTCATCTCCTCTCAGTGCTGATATATCTGAAGTGTCTGTGGGAGGCATAGCAAAAGGAAACCACTTGTTTCTGAATGGAGTGTTTCTCCAAAACAAATTGGACCACGGCCATTTCTGAAACTTTCTCCAGGACTCTGTAATTGAATTCAAGGGCCTCCTGTGCCCACAAGGTAGCAGCCGCTCTCTCCATGCCCCCCATTAAGAAAGCGCCATGGGCAACAGGGAAAGTTAATGCGCTGCTTTTACAACATGCAGGTTCAGTTGATTTGTCCTGTAATCAGAAACTGTTGATGCAAATGCCCATTTAAAGGGCAGGTATGATTGGTCTGGTTTGTTATGTATCGTAACACACTCAAAACATCCTCAGATGATTTTGAGGAACTGACATTTTAAAAGGAACCAAGACATTTATAGTCAGCACACTCCAGGTTTTATATCAGTATAGCTTCAGCCAGAGTTTGTGTTTGTATAGGATATAAAGCAGAAAACCTTTGGGCAGCGAGTAAAAGAAAAGGTGGGAATAATAACTGGGAATGTTCTCAGAATGTTCTTACAACCTGAAATTGTGAACACTGATCTGTTATGTACTTGCCCAATAACTGAAAACTTTAAAAATGATCCAGAGTGCCGCCATTTTCGCATCACTTCAGGCATGTGCATTGAAGAGAGGCAATAAAGTCTTCAAAAGGCTGAATACAAACTGTCCTCTCAGAGCCACTTCTGAGCATGTGTCAGCAGAAACATGGAGCACTTAGGTAGGGGAAATAATGAGACTGGCCCCCGAAATTCACTGATCTTCAAACCCAGAAGCCAGAGGCCCACAAAGCCCAGATCAGAAGCCAATGCAGGGTCAGCTGCAAAAAGATGCTTATTAATGGGGACCCTAGTTCCTTTATAGTCCTAGAGGTGGGATGCTAATTGAAAAGACATGCGCGTCATAGGAGAGGCAATACAAGGTTTCCAGGACAATTAAACACTCTGGTACAATATAATACTTGTACCACATGGTACATTCATTTCAGTACCATGATATGTAGCAAAGTTCTGATGCCATTATTGTACTTTAGTAGGTGAACTTGTTAAGGGCTTCGTGCGTGTCAGCCAACAATTTTAGGTCATAAGAACATTTTCCTAAAGTTTCCATTAAACAACAAAAACCTTAAAAATGTTTTGAATGTTCAATAACTTGAACGTGATAACTTTGAGAGAACTTTTAGAGAACGTTCCCTGTTAGCTGAGATGTAACATGTTGTTTTGATGTCTGGATATCATCCAAAGATCTAAACGCAGGCAGGCAAGGAAAGGTCCTTGTTTGTTTTGTAGCAAAGCCCTGTCTGTCTGATGAAAAATTGTTCAGAAGATCACACAGGGAGAGAAAAGAGTCTGAAGTGGATAGGGGTCTCGTGATCTCTCACAAGCTTTGGTGGTGATGCAGGTTGCACACAAGTCTACAAATACGAGATTGTGAGGTTTTTGTAATTACGATGCAGTAACCTGAGTTCTGTCACCCTGCCAAGAAAACATGAAACGCTGTTAAGCAGGAGAGCGGCCACCAACAGAGCCTGGAGTAGAGGCAAATCCACTGAGAGAAGATCATGTTAGGCTATATCAGGAGATCTCTGGACCACGGCTGGACTGGCCAGAAGATGGGCAGTGTAATTTAAAGTAACAAAAGTATTAAAAAGTTCTAGGAACATTCAAAACTGTTTTTAGACACTTGACACAAATATTTTTTCAATTTGTAACGTTTTTGATATATATGATATTATCGTTAACAAATCATACTACTCATGAAACTGCAAGAGCGTTTTTTGATAACTTTGAAAGAATCTTGTTCCCTGTGAGCTGGGATGTCAGGGACACAAGGCCATTCACAGGCTGAGTACGAATAAAAGCTCACAAGTCATTGTAATCTGAGGCCTAACAGGGAGTAAAAGAAGAATACGTGAAGGATTAGGTTTCACCGCAAGGAGGTTCTCTCGGGTTTTTGAGAATGTCTTGGCCAGTGCTCTGAATAATGCAGGCAATGAAACTATGTTTGTCAGAACACTTGGAGTGTCGTGATAAACTAGATGTAAACAAAACATCGGCTCTGCCAGGAAAAGCATTTACAATAATTATTTTCCTGAGTCATGACATGGTTGTGAAGGTTTCTGTTGAGTTGAAAACTCTTAAATGATTGCACAGACACGTTTATTGTGCCGTGAAATGCAGTGGACTTACATGCACGTCCAACACCTCAAACATGCTGATGAGATAATGTTTGGAGAGCTTCTCCACTTCAGCAACTTTAAGGTCAGACTTCACAGCAGTAATAGTACATAGCAGGTCTCTGGCAGGACGTTTGAAATAAAAGGGAGACAAATTCTAAATGTTCATGGTGTGGAAGAAACCAGCCAGAGATGAAGAGAAGAACTGTGGCTAGATGCCTCAGAGATGTTTTGGTTTTAGAAATCCAGCCTTTTGCTGCCGACCTGCATTTCTGCTTCAGTGCAGACAGGGAAAACACTCCTGCAACTCATGAAGGACTCATGAAAAAATCGCTGTTTTGTTTGACAGTCCACCTCAAACAGCTGAAAGCAAACAGGGCTTTTATTTTGACATTGCACGCCACCAAATAAACTGTAGACATGACGTGCACGACATCACTCACATAGAAATGTGTTGACTGCATGTATACACGCACATGTACTGTTGGCATGTGTCTGGGTGTAGTATGTGTACCAGCGATGTTTCAAATATGTCCGGGATTTTTCATTCACATTTATGTGCTTGTTTCCTTAAGCAATAAAAATGTCAAAACATTTATTTTGAATGTTCCTAGATCTCTCAAAGTAACATTTTAACATTTTTGTTGCATAATGGAAATATTATATAAATGTTTTGACAAACTAGAAGTGTTAGCTAGCATGCTTTTGTGTGTTAAAAGTACGGTTTTACAGAAATAAGTAAATAATGACTAGGATTTACGTCTGCACTGTTGAAGAGAGATCAAATTAATCGTCAGAAGGTGCTGTGGTGGATTGTGGGTACATTATTATAACCCACATTACCGCAGGTTCATCTTCATGATTGTGACCTTGTGATCACTCTTTTCCCCTGCTAAGCACACAGACACCAAAAGTCAGTTTTAGTTTGTAATAGTTTTTATTTTTTTCAAAATAAGTGTTGCGATACAAAATATATACACTTATCTTTTAATACTCCAAGGATTACATACACATACCATAAGTGAATGTAGTTTCTCATTATAAATGTAACATAAATCACAAGAACACGCGTAATGCGAAAGCCTCAGTGCTTTGATGTGGACTTTATGAAAATGATGTTCACTTGTTTTGTAGGTACACTTGAAATCAAGTCTGTGGACGTGGGCATCGTTGCCATTAAGGGGTTTCAAAGTGGCTACTACCTTGCAGTTAACAACAAAGGAGTCATCTATGGAGCGGTGAGCATCAGTTTCTTCAGTTCTTTTTCATTAAAGTTCAAATGCAACGATGATGAATGAATTCCACCACAAATACTCACAACACTTTGACTGAAATGTTTTGGTACTTCGTTTTTGAGTTGCATCTGTATTTTTCCTACAGAAGGATTTCAGCATTGACTGCAGGCTGATAGAGCGGATAGAAGAGAACAGATACAACACTTACGCCTCGGCCGAGTGGAGGAACAAGAAGAAGCCCATGTTCGTGGGCTTGAGCCCTAACGGAAAACTGATGAGAGCCAAAAAGACCCGGAGAAAAAATACAGCCACACACTTTCTCCCCATTCCAGTCATGTAGCTGGAATGGGGAATTACGACCCCACCAAAGTCCCCTGGAAACATTTAACAGCACTGAGGAAAGTCTTGGATTTTTTTTCTACAGTATATAGGGAAGAGTTTGAAGGCACTACATAACAGAACTAAGAGAACTCGTCACTGAGTCAGATTGTTGTCACATATTTGTTTTAAGTTATTGGCACCAGAAAAAATGGGACATTTTTTTTCTGGTGAAGGAAAGGTTGTACCAAAGTTGACAGAGGAATCGGAAAAACTACCGTAAACCTTCCGGAATGAACAGAGGAGATCTTTAACGGTGACTTTTGAATGCAGATATTTGTGCTGTACTAACTCGAAATACGAGTGTACTTATGTGTACTACTATTAGTACAGAGTGTACTACTGTACTAATATGAAACACTCTCCAACTCGAGAGGCTGAGACAGAGACCCAGCATCTTACCATCTGAATTTAGTCAAGCTAGCACCATAACAAACAAACCTAACATCATTAACACGCAAAAGCCACTGTATTTAATATCTTCATTCTTACTGACTGCTTTTGAATAAATTATTTATTTTATATAATATTTAAAGAAAGATGCACAGGCAAAAAAACATGGAATGGACTTTTTTTGTCATTTATGCTCCTCTTTGGAAAAAAATTCTATGGGTTACACATGAATAAATAAATCTATTTCTCTACCTAACCAACGTTGTGTTCATGCAGTAAACAACTTTTCTTCTGTTTGCCTCAGAAATAAAAGGCATATATGAGGGTTATAAAACAGATTTAATGTAATACATTTCCTTCACTTTTAAATAAGAGCTTGTTATTGATTTATAAAGATATTCCAAAATGACTACCCGCAACATAACTATCAAATAAATCAAAAATGTTATTCTCTGTGGCATTCGGCGGAAATCACCCTTTCAAAAAGAAAACGAGGAAGAGATCTATGAGCTCATTTCTCAAAGCACTCAGTTCATTCACTGCCATGTCAATAAAAACACAAATCCATGTCCACAGTCTATATTTTATTTAAATTATGTCTATATACTGGTTTGGAATGACATGCGTTGAGTAAATGAATGCATTTTTATTTATCAGTTGATTTCTTTATCATAATAGGCTTTATGGCCTAAAGAGCATTTAGCTTAATATTCTAAACTTTATCATTGCCCGTAAATTCATAATCTTAAATCTTAAATGTCAATATATAATCAACAGCCCTTCAGAACCACGGACAGCTCTGGTCTGGTCTTTATGAAAAGTGCTGATTTGATTTGACAGTTACAGTATGTACAGTAGATCAAAGATTGTGTTCAGCTGGCCAGCTGCAAGATTTTTTTTATACATTCATGCAACTAAAACTAAAACTAGTTAGCCATCATTACATTCCTTAACAAATAACAACCAGCGCTAATGTGAATGGATTTAGGGGTTTCACCAAGATTTTGCATAAAACAGAAAATTCAGCGCTTTAGCTTAAAATATACTGTAGTATGTATGTGCATTATTATCGGGGCGATCACAATAAACAGGATCAATAAATGTTTGCATGTATGGAAGAAGTTTGGCAGACAGTACGATTTTATTAATAATGACAGGTTTTTCACCGGCTGGAAGAAATATGTCTGGATCATGAACTCTTTCCGGATGTTGCGTGGAAGATAATCTGTAATTTGTGTGTGGAAGGGAGATAGTTTTGGAAAACCCGGAGAGCGCGTGACGCTTCCCACTCCTAGAATCTACATCTATAAAATGTGTCTATTGGAAAGTAAAAACAAGAAAATAAATTTCAAGAAAACATCTCAAGAAATGTTTAACAAACAGACCGACTGAATACAAACAGATCTGGGGGGTTTTACACAAATGCTTTTGATGTAGCCTTCACTCAAGGAAAATAAAGTTATAAAAAATAAAGTTTTTGTGCAGAAATGCAGCACACAGACGTGTCACAAGAGAAGTCAGCTCTGTATGTCATTTCATCTGCCAGTGGGGTGGCAAAAATGACTGTTTGATAGCGACAAGATTAAGAGACAGAAGTATGTTTCATAAAGGCCTCCTACAGACCAGCTCATAACAGGGATTTGTTTTGTGAGAAAACAGGCGAGCAAGACTGAGCCCACTCATGTCCTTCTCTTCAGCTTCAATTTCCTCATCTCATCTCCTTTCGTTTCTTTCCAATATCCTTTCATTTTTTTAATGGTGCCTCTTATGAGGCACTTCAAGTCACAGCAACAAGCCCTCTAAACTAACAAACTTTCACTGTCTGGCCAAAGTAACAAATCCCATATGTCTGCAAACTATAGTCCTTCTCGTTTTCTTTAGATTGATCTGTGAGATGCCTCGTCGATCCCTGTGACTTTTAAAACTATATATTTCAAACCCTCCAGCGTTTCACGTTGTACGATTTAGTCAATTATATTCATCATGTGTCTTTCATTACAGTTATACTGTAGCAAATGTTCTGTAATATTCTGACACACGTGACATCAAACACACAACGTATAATTACTCATATATTATATATATATATATATATTATCTCAATCACAAACGCAGTCTTTTGCATTATTACCTGTAGGCTTGATTATATTATGATACTGTAGACCTCTTTCCTGTTTCTGCGATCTACTTATCAGCATTTTAAATCAAATTGCCCACTTTAAAATCTGATCACAGAAATGGCCCTAAACTTTGCTAACCACCAGGTTTGACTTCTCTGATGTACTAAAAAGCACCTGCCTTCATCTCAAATCTAGTTAAGAAAGACCGTAAGAACGTTTCACTAACGTTTCCATTAAGTAACAGAAACATTCAAATGTTATTTTGAATGTTCTAGGAATGATCAAAACATCCAGATTTTTAGACTTTGTATTAACGCTATTGGTTGGTTAGAAGAACATTAGTCAAACATTTTTAATCCTGTAAAGTTTTTTTAAATGTTTCACTAGCAACATAAGAATAATGTTTTTGATATAACTATAACATTCTACTAACCTTACTGCAAGAATGTTTTTTGATATAGCGTAAAACTTACGCTACATTAGCCAACATTTTGGGAACGTTCCCTGTTAGCTGGGCTGTTCTGTCGCAAACCTCCAAGCAGTCTCCTGCAGCAGACGGCTGACCCTCCCTCGTCTCTTCACCCCTCCTTGTTAAATTTGGGTGTATGAGCTCTGCTGGTCTGTTTTCTCGCACCTCCACTCATTAGGGTCTTGATAAGGGCTCTCCAGCTGCAACTCAGCAGGGTTTTTCACTGCATCACCCTCAGTTTTTACAAGAAAGGCACTTTTAACCATATGTACACAATACAAATTAGGTTTACCTCGGCCAGCAACGCTTATACAGCCAGTGTCCTCAACTTTGCTTTAAAAGGCTAAATAACTGCGGAGGGTCCGACATCAAACAAGAAGGGAAACCAAGGGGAACAGGACAGGGGGTTGTCTGACCAGCCTTCAGTATGAAGTGCACAGAAGCACTGTAATAAAACTTTGCTGCCTTCAATTTTTGTTTAATCAGTTTGGTTGCACAAGTCATTTCAACTTACTCTTTGTAATCTTGACTGGTGTGGAGTTGAGCTAACTTAATAGTTGGAAAATTGCTTAACCTATTTTTTTTTTTAAAAAGGTTATACCAGTCAGGATTTAAAATATTAAGTTGAAATTACTTGCATAGCCAAGTTGATTAAACTTGCAGCAAAGTTTTTTTTTTACAGTGCACTCTTCATTTTTATTTCCTGCAATCTCATCGCTTTCCCCGGAGAGGAACTTTTCTCAGAGCGAACCTGTTTGTAGTTACAGGGTTTGTTGTGCTCCTCTGTTTTGTAGGTCAGCATGTCTTCCCCTCATTAATTGGTGGTTCGGTGTATCACGCAAGGAGTTGCAGATGTTTTACATTATACAGAGAGAAATGCTGGGGCAGGGGGGCATCTGTGCTCAGAGCAGGTTCAGGGGCTTTTATAATGTGCCTCTAAAGTAGATTGACTTACAATTACCCCCTCATGTGCTCCTAACTACCCAAAGAGTAAACACCACTGTACCTCACTAACTGTAACCAAAATACAGGCTGCTGTGGGTTTTATTTGGTTTGGTATCTATGTCATGTATTTGGTCTGTGGTTTGAGGTTTTGTACAATAGATAGCCAAAACCATTTAGACATCCAAATATGTTAGATATGTGACAACAAAAGTGACACACAGTATAAAATATACTTACATTTCACTTTTTTTGAGCCAGTAAATGTATGACTCCTTCCCGAAATATGCAATAACTTTACATAACGATTTAAAATATATTCTGCTAAAGTCAACTGGAAAAAACATCCTTCCACATGGCTAAATTTACATCTTTCACCACAAATTAGTAGCAGAGAAGGAGGAGAAAAATGCAGCGCTAACTTAACATCTCCACAGAGCAGGCCACAAAAACACAAAGAGGGATGAAACCAATCCTTTCTGTCCAAAGAACAAGTAGCAAAAACAATCTGAGCGCATGACACGCTGACTGGAAGATATTTTTCACACAGTGGCTTTTACAGTGGTCAGAATCTTTCTAGAAACAGACAGCAGATGAATCGGTCTGGTATGCAAATCACAGCGAATGTACAATCATCAGATCTGTGCTTTTAATGTGTCAGATCAGGAATAATGAAATCTATACTGAGATCAGTTCTGATACACACACAGTGTACACGGCACCTATTAAAACTGTTTTTTAACACTAACATCATGGTGCTAAACTGCAAGAATAATCTTTTCTCTCATTCCTGGCTTGTATTTCATGTGTTTATGTAAAAGAGAAAATGTTAACAATGGAATTCTCACAATGTTGCTCCCAATCCAGTTACCTCAGAGGCAAATGCCAGCTAACATTTATAGGTTTTAAGAACGTTTCCCTAATGTTTCTATTAAGCAACAAAACTGTTAAAAATGTAATGTTGAATGTTCTAGGAATGTTCAAAGGGTCCAGTTTTTTAGATGTTGTATTAATGTTATTGCTTAATTATAAGAACGTTATTCAAACATTTTTTTAAATTCTGTAACTTTTTTGGAAACATTCCACTAGCAATTTAAGAAAAACATTTTTATGCTAACATTTTTCAAATGTTGGCCAATGACATATAAAACGTTACTGCAAGAACATTTTTTACTAACTTTAAGAGAACATTTAGAGAACATTAGCCAAGGTCCAGGAATGTTCCCAGTTAGCTGGAATCGGACAATGCTGAGGCACAGGAGAAGAAACCAGCGAGGACAAAGAGTAAGAGAGGAGACATGACCGTGTGATTAGACACTACAACCAGCAGTCCAGCTGAAAGATGCTGTGAGTGAAATTTGGCCAATGAATCGTGACCTTTTCTCACCCAGCAAAAGGAGTATGACATGGTGGTCCAGCTTTCCTCTCATTAGGATTCCTAATGATGGTGACTTGTAGGAGTAGAACAATCTCTAAAGAGCTAGAAACTGGTTATTAGAATATTATCACAAACATGAGAGGCTGGCCCTGGGCGGCTGGTTGCCTGCTCATGTGGGAGATGCAATTTGACAGGAATGCTCAAGGCGGGGGGGCAGGAACTGGTTGTTCAGTAATGAGAGCACCATGGTACATTCATAATTACCTGGAGCAGAAGAAAAGAAATCGCGGCTCAGATTACATCCCATATTTGTTTTGATTTCTGCCTCCAATAAGACGGGGAGAAATTAGCCAAATCCGTTGCCTTAATTTATCCTGGTTTGCGTTGGTCTTCTCGCTGCCTCGCACCTGGAACAGGGTCATAACCTGCCATTTTAAAAAAGGCAAGACAGAATTAAAGAATTAAATGAATGTGGGTTTGAAATCTATTTGTTCTCTGCTCTGCTCCACTGTTTGCTACTTATGTAAGTAAATGTATACTTACTTTCTGCAGACCATGTAAAGTAAATTTACTTTCATTTGAAACCATAAACGATCTATAGTGTAAAAATATATCCCCAGCAAACAGGGAACATTCTCAGAATGTTGACTAATGTTCTCTAAAAGTTCTTTCAAAGTTATCAGAAAACATTATTTTTTTTCAAGTTTTAAAAGTTTTTTAATGTTTGATGATGCTTTTATAACTGAGCAATAACGTCTACAAAATTGGACGTTTTGGGTGTTCCTAGAACTTTCAAAATAACCTTTTAAATGTTTTTGTTACTTCGTGGAAATGTTACAGAAACATTCATACAACATAAAATTGTTGGTTGGGTGCCCAGTTACTAAAGCTGTGGGGAGAACAAACTGAGTCAAACCTTGTAAACTCTTTGCTGTTTATAAGTTTGTAGAACGTGTAAGTGATAATGAAGACAGCGGGTGGCCCCCATCATCTGTTCAGCAGCTGAGTGTTTGTGACTCGTATTGTACCATGACCAGACACCAGAACACAAATACATGCTTACATATGGCACACAGCAGAAACTGACAGCTGGTTGCTCAGCCTCACTATTAAGGGTTCGGCAAAAGAGCAGCGAGTCTCTGAGATTACATTTACAACACAAGGGCCTTAAAATCACAGCCTCTTTCTCTCCACATTACTGGAATCTCGTTCGCTGCCATTCCCGCCGATACGTTGAGCAATTGTTTGACTCGGGTCAAATGTGTGGTGAAATGAGTCACAGCTGCGTCAAACTGCTTGAAAATCGTACCCAGAAAGCACTAGATCTTTATCTGTGGACAGGACAATAAAAACAAACAGGGCAACAATTCATTTCATGCTATTTTAAAAAACATTCATCTATGTTTAAAAAGTCTCATTATTTATACACGAAAACTATTAAGAGGAGGCAACATCACTTCTCTACAGCTCGCCTGGTCATTTGCCAGTATCACAAAAGTTCTTACAACCTAAAATTATTAGCCGGGCTGAACCTAAGCCAAGTGTTTCGATTGCTGTGGTTTCTTGAGAATCTCATGTTTGTCATTCTGTGACAGTGTGTCTTATTTTCTGTGTTTTACGGGAAAGAAAGCGCCAATAAAATGCAGTGAGCCCATTAATCTGCGTGACGTCACTTAGTCTTGAGTCTGACACTTGTTTCTGTGCTTTCACTGCTCGGAGTCGGTTTTCTCCTCAGTTTCAGCCTTTTAAATGTAATTGCACATAAAATCATTCACAGTTTAAATTTACAGCCATTTGTTTGGGTGAAGTAGAAACTTGTGTAAGTGCATGCTTACCACACAAACTCACACACCATTGAATAAAAACTACGTACCCTCAAATACAAACATTTGCTTTGAAAATGGGCCCAGCTCAAAGTGTTCCTTGTGTAACACTGGTACTGAACGTTTTTCATCATGTGTTTCTTTATATTGTTCTTTCTTTGTCACTTGAAATCAATCCAATCCAAAGCAATTCAAAGAAACAGAGGTAACATTTCCTAAAATACAGGTAATTAGGTTGCAGGGTAGCTGAATATTAATACAATCTTAAAATCAAACTAAAAGTTCCAGTTACCATGACTTGTTTTTTCCTCACACAAGTAGTCATCTACTTCTGAAATGTAACTCAATTTGTCTGTGTTATCTTCACGTCAACAGTTTCCCTTAAATATTTATAACAGGCCCAAAGCTTTGAGAAACAAGCAAAGAGAGAAGCAAGCGCAGGCTGAATCCGAGAATGTTCACACGTGACATTTTTTCCACAGACTCAGACTAGGAAAAGTCTCACGCAACCTGGTAAAGAGAAAGCATAATCCCATGATGAAATCATCCCCCTCTTCTTCATTAATACCTTTCTCCATGACTCCTCCTAGCTTTTCATCCTCAGGTGTACGTCATTGTGATTAAACTGAGGTGAGAATTCAGTTTTCCAGAGTCGAAGATTTTTCAGCCAACCAGCTAATTTAGCAATTTACAAACAATTCAAGTCAAAAATGCAGTTGCTTGGTTATAAGAATATTATTCAAGCATTTTTTAATTTTTTTAATGTAAACAGTCGTGCTTTCCTGCTATACACTCGTTCTGAAGACCTCAGATGTATAAACAGTTATGAGAATGTTACATTTATTCGATCGTACCCGTCTCTCTCTTTTTGTTGGGGTTTGAACTCTAATTTTATTTGTTGTACAATTTGACTTTAGCGTGTCACAGAATTAAGTGTTGCGCAACCGTTTTTTGGAAATGGTAGTTTTCACTTTTTTTCTGTTGTGACCTTTTAGATGCAAAAAAAACTTTTCTTGGAAAAAGACAGACGTCCTCATAACATGCAGAAAAGAGTTTTTTTACTGAATTAAGAGACCCAATAAAATACACCTCATTTTAACTGGGTTACAATATGTAAATTCAAGTCTAATTTTCAGTTTCATAAAAAAATCTTTCACTACCCATTTATTCTTGATTAAAAGAACATATAAGAAAAAAAAATGTTACAAATGTTTTTCCATTACTTAAGATTGAAGATATGTGCATCTGTGTTAATCCAGTCGTGAATAAGGTGGGGATTTCATTCCTTTGTAATGTGTTCATGAATCAAACTTTGCATGTTCAGGGAAGGACCCAGAGTCCTACACACTCTTCCCCGGCACGAAACCTATTGTCTGTCCCTGTCCTTTGAAAGAGCCGACAGATAACCTCCACACACACACAAAAGCATGCACGATGGGGGCAACACAAGCCCAGTGTGATTTCAAGCTTTCGAATGACCCGCAAACTGCAATAAAAGCACTGACAAGTGTTTTTATTTTAGTTTTTGGTGGATCCCTTCACCGATTCATCCTTGATTCTTAATTAAAAGCCACACAATTGGATGCAATCACTCACTATAGGGGCCGTTTGAAAGACTCTCATCAGTGAAAATGCCTCCAGTGGTGTCACAGCGTGACCCGCATACAGGGCCGAGCTCTTTCACTGCTTGTGAACAAGACGCACAGGGAGCTGTTTTTCTTTTCATGGCCAGCCTCTGAAACCCCATCCCTTTAATCTGGTGTCAGTCAGCCCTTTTCTTCTGGCCAGAAGTGGCTCTCTTTGACATCCTCTTGATATCTGACTCCAAAATCTGCTGCTTCAGCTCTTTTCCTCTAGCCTGGATGAGGCACCTTTACTGCAGGCATGTTGCCAGGTCTCATATACATTACCTGAAATACATAAATATGCAAAAAAATTCCAGTCAGTTTCACAGTTCTACTAAAGTTCTTGCAGTAACATTAGTATAACTTTTTAAAAGTTATAAAAAAGTTATATATCATATATATCAAAAACTGTATTTTTAAGGTTGTTAGTGGAATATTTAAAAAAAAATTACAAAATTAAAATAAATGTTTGAATAACGTTCTTATAACCAACCAATAATGTTAATACAGTGTCTACAAAACAGGACGTTTTGCATGTTCCTTCACAACAATGCTATAACCTTTTAATAATTTTTGTAACTTTTAGTATACTAGCTTTCAAAGAAACAAAAATGGTCATACTGCATTTTGAATTCAACACTGTATGAAAATGCTTTATTTTTTGGCAGCTTAATTCCAGAAAGACATTACAAAACAAAGCTGATTGGAGTTTATTCATCACATACAATACCCTGTGAAAGACAAATTACCTTTCAGTGAATGTTTTTTCCCTTTTAATAGTCTAAAGAACAGTTTCCACTAAAAAGAACCTTTCATGCAATGAGGCTTTTTGTAAGGTTCTTCATGGAACCAAAGACCTTTAAAAAACATTTACATACCTTTATTTTTTAAGAGTCTTGCTTTCTCTGTTCACCAACAGCAGCGATCTCTAGAGCATCTCCAAAAAACGCCAAATGAGTAACAGTCCAGCAGAAAAAAGCCACATTCTTGGACATCATGGAGACAAACCACACTCTAATTGTCACATTAGTGGTGAAGAGACACAATGTGTGTAGCTCCAAACAAATACATTTCATCTGGTGTATTCCAGAACACTTGAACAAAACTGAGATGTATTGTAGTGTAATGAAACCCTGACAAAGACCTGATCTGCTTTCAACACGAGAAGAACCATCAGGAACATCAGTTAGTGGCCACAAACATCTACAGGGACCTCCAGGACAGCAGAATCAAGAGAGACAGCTTGTTAAATGTTGAAACTGACAGCTGAGCTGGACCAGATGTCCTCATGAAACTGGCTGAAATGTGTTTCTTCATGTCACAAATAAATTTATGACAACAAAGTCTTAAGGCTAAAGTGCTGTCTGTATCCTGGAGGTTATGAAAACAATGATGGCCTACAGTGAGTGAGCAGGCATAATTTCTGATAAATACAGGCCCTGACAATACTTAGATCAAGTGATTTTGCATTAAAACTCATATTTATCTGAGAGTAATATGGCAGCAATAAGGAGAATGCTTATATCTGTTATGTTAGTTCCAAGAGAGATGCAAAGTCAATTTAAAGATATTTTATTTTGAATATAATATTTAATATTTTGAAGAAAACCCTGAAACTTCATTGGTTCTAATGCATTAGAATAAATAGCAATAGATGTTCCTGTTCTTTTAACATTTAAAACATTTTATGCATTTGGTCGACGCTTTTATTCAGAGCGACTTCCACTGCATTCAAGCTCTACATTTGATCAGTATGTGTGTTCCCTGGGAATCAAGCCCACACCCTTTTGCACCGCTAACACAAACAATTTTAAAGATTAAAAATCCAACAAAGGCTCGTTTAAAGTGCCTCCTTTTAAATTTGAGATTGTGAGATACCATCACATCTGAGTGCCACTTGTTGCAAATGTGAAGGAACCCACATAAAATCCCACTAACCTGAGATCAGAGCAAACATCTCCACCCTTCTCCACAGAAAAAGAGAGAAGGTACCCATGAAGCTGACAATGAGTAATCAAATATCACTTGTGCACTGATTCCTAATCAGTGTGTTCACAGAAGATACAAGTGGCTTCTTCAACAGGTAATCTGGCCATTGTGATGCTCGTAATGTTGCAGGCATGCGATATGCTGAAAAATGACTCATCTTTCGTGCCTTCTGCTTTCTTATCAGGATGTTTATTAAGAGGGATGTTTCATGAGACAGTGGCGAGAGAAAAACATTTCACAGCATGACATGAAACATCTGAAGACTTTCTCCTCCTCCCTCCCGTGTATTGGCATAAACCGAATATCAAAGCATCGCTTCTCCACGTGAAGCCATCTTTACAAACACATCCTGAAAGATCGGGAGGGAACACAAAACTTCATATTCATCCCAATAACATTTTCATTCAACTGTTTTCCCTGTCAGACATTAAAATGCTTCTTAACTTACAAATTCTGCATCCTGCAGTACAATAATAAGTTGTACTGAAATAAGTGTGTAAATCATCAAAAATCCTACATCTACAAAATCTACAGCGAGAAACAAGCTACACATCCAATGCAGCCACAGCGACAAACATCAGCAGAAGAGTTTCAGATCTGAAAAGCGTCCCTGGAGGAAAGCCAAAGGATCGATTTGGTCGAGTTGAGACTGTGGAGCAGTAGGATTGTTGCAATGCTCTGTCTTTGTGCCTAGATCTTATAGGTGCGTTTATTAGGTCCCAGTGGTACAGTAAAGTAAAATACATCTGGTCTAACCCCTGTCAATTAATGCAGAGGATGAATGCTGCAAACTAATTTGGGAGCACAGTAGAGCTGATCAACATTAACAACTCGCACTAGCTTAACTATGTTGACGTTCATTTGAATTTTGAGTGGCTAGGAAATACAAAACTCATGGAGGAGCTACAAGTGTTTGTGTCCCTTCTGTACATAAAATAAATAGAATTGAACTTCATACTGTATCAGCATACCATTAGCAGCTAATTTTAGGAGTGAGAAATTTTGCATTGATGTAAAATGTACGCCTGAAGCTGCATTCAAAAAGGTTCAATAATTCCTTCTTTCAAAAACTCATATCACTTCAAACTTTACCATATATCCAACAGCTGGTCACGATATGAGAAAATTATGAAAAATAACGCATGGTTTGGAGTTACGTATGGCGTTAAAACAAATTTGTTACATTTATACTAACTTCGACAAAAAAAAAGCTCTTAAAAACAGATTGTTGTGCTATATAAAACATTTCCTATAATACATAGAAAACCAGATGGTAACTGGTTAGCTTTAGTTATTACTATGATACTCTAATGCTTGTCTTCCTTGTAGCTTGATTTACATGGAGAGAAATGGAGGAAAAAAAACAAATGAACATCAGGACCATAAACAAAAACTGAATAAACTGTGTGTCATCTACAACTAAAGAACTGATCAAATGCTTTATCAGAAACTTCATCTTATTAATACTAATTTATGTTTAGGGGTTTAACTTGTTTGTTCGATCAGCGATGTCTTCTCCGTGCTTCTGATGCACAGCAAGTTCGGATCTCTTCTTCCCTCTCTAACCCTCACAGACCTTGGAAGACAGCGCATCACAAGTCTTCTTGGCATCTCCCAGAAGCATGGATGTGTTTGGTTTGTAGAAGATAGGGTTGTCCACAGCGGCATAGCCGACTCCCAGAGATCTTTTCATCACGATGACCTGGAGGGGTTGAAAGCAGAGGTCATCGATTATTCGGGGAGAAAGAACAGTGCTTTACAGAATAAGTTGGAAAATTAATGCGCAAGACACTGAACTTCTGAGCTGAGCTGACAAAAGGCTGTGACATTATTCTTGTAAAAATACAGCATGCACCCGCATGTGAAGCACTGGAGAAGAGCTTCAGCATCTGTACAACAGAGCAAAAGGAGGCAGGGCTTCCAACACGTGATGGTTATTTAAGTATCTGCCATTTACAAAATTAAGAGTCATCAGTGTCTCAAACACTAGCTTGAAGCGGAGCAGTTTCTGGGAAAATCAAAGAGCTGTGCTTTCATTAGGAGCATCTGTTTGGGAAGTTAAGGGCAACATTTCTAATACTTGTTTCGTTCAAGTTTTTAAAATATCATTTATGCCTGTATTTTATTTGATTTCAGTTCGTGGAAATGTTTTAACAGTTTTAGTAAACTATAATAACCTTGGCATGCGAGCTCCTTTAAACAAGGGATTTGGTTCAAAGCGCTCGTGTTTGTAAACGCTGACTGCAGGACTGTAAAACAGGTTGACGAGCAACACACGATGACTCTCATTCGCACGTACACTGAAGTCAAGCACCAGTTCTTAAAGTGATTTCCCCAGAGGTCCAGCCCGGGCCTGTCATGGTGAGCCACACCAGCCCCACATTTAGAGAAAGCATTTGTTGGACGCTCAGAAATATCATCATTGTGAATCAAAGCTAATGAAAACAGCGTGAGACTGCTTTTGCTGGATACACCTGATCCCAAGTCACTGCAGCGGGAACCAGCTGTGGGGATGAAGGTGGGATGGATATTCTCATATCACTCTGGGTGGGAGAATGCGGGGATGACCTGTATTACAGTGCCTGAGGAAAATCTCGTCTTATATTCCAGACAAGCTATTAAAGTAAAGCCTATTACACAGAGTGACCCCTGAAAAGCATTTGAACACTTAAGCCACATTTAAATGCATAAATCACTTCATTATATAACAAATATAAAACACAGCATTTATATGATGGCTTGCTCTGAACTAAGTTCAACCCAGCTGCTCTGTTAGTAGATTATACCAGAAGTCATTGCTTAACTAACTAAACTAGTTCACTCACCTGCTTAGACTTCCAGACCTCTAGTACAGGCATGCCTGCGATTATAGAGTTCGGATCCTCCTGAGCGGCAGAGTTCACCGTGTCATTGGCTCCGATTACCAGCACCAGATCAGTTTCTGAAACAGATGACAGGAATAATCCAGACTAGCAGTGAACGGCTTTACTGGAGAATTACTGCAGGACAGGGATGTATCTGGTGATCATGTACCATGATATTTATGTGGTACTTCAAATTATTCCCAAAAATGCCATATTCGAAACATTATAGCACAAAAGGTAATACTATAAATACACATAAATGCACTTTCTGATACATTTTTGTAAGGTTGAGGCTGATAAAGAGCTGTTGAAAAGGAATTTATATACACACACACACACACACACACATTACATCATCATTATCATACCAGGGAAGTCGTGGTTGATCTCATCCATCTCCAGTACAACATCATACGGCACACCAGCTTCTGCCAGCAGAACGTTGAGTTGACCGGGCATGCGGCCAGCAACAGGATGAATTCCAAACCTGAACACACACACGATACAGATCACATGACCTCCCTGATCTCCTGATACACACACGGCATCTATGAAAGCACCACCTCTCCAGCAGGGCTGCGTGACTGTAGAGTTCAGACACTGGAGTTTTTAAACACTTAAGTGGAGTTGCTGTGGTTCAGAGGTCAGGCTGTTTGCAAGAGGTTAATGGAGAAGGAAATAAGCAGAGGCTAAAGGCATATTTTTATTGGCGGGGTAGTAAAAGTCAGCAGCTCTGGGGAAGTGGCTTGAGGAACCTGAACGAACCCTCGAGGGCACGTGGGCAGCTTTATGACTTTACTATAAAAACAGAAGATCACAGCCAATAGGCTTCGTACAGGCACAGGAAGTGTGACTATGTGTGACAACATGCTGTGACTATGTACTGACAATGAATGAATGTCAAACTGGTTTGAAACCGGATTCACAGTCTTCAGGTGTGAATGCTTAAATGTCAACTTTGTCATGTACCTGCTCAGTGACTGATTTTTGTTTATTTATAACCAAAAAAAGTTATGAATTACAGCTTTAAAGACACCTAAAGTAATATAAAGCAAGACCATTTTTCTTTTTTAACTAAATATCACACGTTTCTTACCTGACTTTCTTGCCCTGTTCAGTCAAGTTCTTGACAAGATCAGCAATTGGATATTGAGCTTTTGCTGCGCACAGGCCATAACCTGAAAGAGAAAATACAGCAGCTATTAAAGGACACCTGTGGTTTAGTCTGAAAGCTGCGCAGAAAGTTTAACTGTCATAAAAAGTGTGAAGAATTAGCATTGTGTAAGATTCATTGATCTTTCATCACAGCAAATTTAGCACTAAGGTGACGAGTTCCACGTGTTAAAAATCTCGGTTACAGCCAACAACTTCTGACAGACCTGTCACAACAGTCTTAAATCCTTCCGTTAAACAAGCGTGTGAGTGCGTGTCGACAAACTCTGCGTCTAATGATTTTTAAAGCCATTTTTAAAGCTTTTTTTTTTAAAGCCAGTTGTTTAACAACCAGGACTGGAAAACTCTGAACTTAAACAGAACAGGCTAGTAACTATGATAACCTCATTTATACAGATGTGGTAACACGGTCACTGCTTACCTGGAGGGCTGAGCAGTCATGGGAAATGAGCTGACTAAAAGATGTAGATAGAAAACAATCTACCAGATAGCAGCACAAGAGCTGAGGCCCTCGCTGGAGGCCCCTACGGAGGCCCCAGCAAAGTTTATTTAGAGAAATGGGCCAATCCACACAGAAAAACAGTTACTTACCTCAGACATTCTTAGCAATATACAACTCCAACTAAATTATTTGCCAGCTTAACTCGTCCTGAAAGTAAACACAGTTAAAGTTTGTCTGACTCATTCTGGATCAGTCAGCTGTATCTGGGCAAAAGAAAAGCGGAGCGACCCTGCCAAAACAGATAAACCTGACATCACCCTCCACAGCTCAGCTCACACGAACAATGCCACTGGAGGCCAATCACACCATACCTCAAAACAACATGCCGAAGAGCTGAGACCAAACAGACAGATTAAACTGCAGACCAATTCGTCCGGGTCCTCAAAAGTGTAACAAAAAAGACCGCCCCAGAACAAGCCCCAGCATGCCTCAGGGCATTTTGTGGGGGTCATTTCTCACAGGATAGGGCAGGGCAGAAAATTACCAGTGATGTAATGGGGGTGAAGCAAGGTGGGTTTAACAGACATAACATGGACTGTTTGATGCTGTTGACAGCTCACGAAGGACTTTTCCAGCTGTGCATGAAAGGCAGGTTTAGATGTGAAGGGTTCACCATGCCGCAGACGAACCATTTTTGGCTGTATGATTCCATAAAGAACCTTTAACAAAGTTAAAGTTGTTTTACAAAGGTTCTTTGTAGTGGAAAAGGTCCTTTAGACTATAAAAACAGAATAAAGAAATGGTTTTAGGTAGAACCATTAGGTTCGTTAAGGAACCAAAAATCATTTTTCTATTGCATCACTGTGAAGAACCTTTGAAGAACTTTCATTTTTAAGAGTGTAGAAAGGGTCTTCATTACCTGGAACAATGATGATATCTTGAGCCTCCTTGATCATCTCCACTGTCTGGTCCACGTTGACCTCCGTGTGGGTGCCAGTGATCTCCATTGGTTTGCCCGTGGCAGTAGAAGAGGTACCATAACCTCCAAGGATGACGTTCGCTAGAGAACGGTTCATGGCCTAGCAAGAAACAGAGATGTAGAGATGGAAGATAAAGCAAACAGACATTTCCTGGAAAATCACACCCGACAGCTCAAATTACAATTTATTATTATAAGCTTACCATTGCAAATTAGGGTAAGGTGAGGTTCCTGATTTTTGTGCATTTTAACCAAAATAAGTTAAGAATTGCAGCTTTAAAAATGATCTCAAAACAGTGTATGAGCAAAAAAGACTTTAAAGGTTTTAGAAAGACAGGATTGGTGTTACAGTTTATTCTCTGTAGGGAAACCTGAGGTTCCCCAAATCCATGTCTATGAATATTTATTAATATTATACATTTAAACAGGGTGTTTAGAAGCATGGCAGCAGCCTGACAAGCAAAATGATCCAGTGGAATTTGCAGGAGAAGAAAAATATTAGAAACTGGCTACATACAGTATAAAATATTACCACTTGTTCATCCTAAAAGAAAACTTTGGTCTTGAGTTCCCAAATCCCTTTAAATCCATGCCAACGTGAGTCATTATTAAAGGCACATCTTGTCTTTGTGATCATGAAGTTTGGTGAGGCTTGGCTTTCAGAGATGACCAACTGTAACTGGCATCACCTCAAAGAGTTACAAACTGGAGACAGACCTGGAACTCACCACACACATGATGTAAGAGAGGATCGCTCCAGAGGAACCAATGAGGGCGCCCACTATGGTCAGCAGGTTGTTATTGAGAAGGAAACCCTCAGCGCACAGGGCCCAGCCAGAGTAGCTGTTCAGCACCGTGATCACCACGGGCATGTCGGCCCCTCCGATGGCTGCCGTCAGGGTCAAGCCCTGCAGAGGAGAGAGCAGGGTCACAGGAAAAAGGTGAGAGAGAAGAGAGGGTGAAGATCAAAGTTACAGAGTTGACAAGCAAACAAAACACGACAGTAACTCACTTCCATGACTTAAGTTTGTTCAGACCCGATAATGAGGCGAACAGGAAATGCGATCCGGTACACGACAGAAAAACATTTGATGCAGATTTGGTTGCAATGGGCTTCAGTTAAAGAGTGAGGTGTCTGTCAATACATTATTCATTTCACCTGTTTCTGACATCATATATGTATTATTAAACAATACACGTTCCTCAGGCAAAACTCAACACCAGCTACCACACGTTATGTAAACGATATACTGAAACAAGCACAAAGACAGAGATTAAATAACACTGTATCACTGTAAAATAAGCCAGACACCATACAGCTGGTGAGTGTTTATATATTAAGCTGTACAGAACTGACAGCTTTCTGATTATTGACATGATAAAAGTTCAATGTTTATGTAATTGTTTACAGAAACTGCATGAGCGCTGCCTTGAAATTTTATTACTGCTGTTTACTTTTATTTGTCGTCATATGGCAGTGTGGTGTTATGGATTACATACAATAAATAATAAAAGCTACATAGCAACAAACAATGTTGACCTCATATCAGCACTTAGAAATGGAAAACATTGATTCATTTCAGCTGTTATTTCTGAAGCACTTTTACAAATGTGCACAGTTTGAAAGCAGCTTTAAGCAGCTATTTTTTGCAGTTCAGTCCAATTAATATAGTTTATTAATTTAGTTTTTATTTCAATAAATACGTTATGTATAAATATTACGCAATAAAACATCACCCAGTGAAGAAAAAAAACACAAAGGTAACACAAATCTGAATCATGTGACATTATATTGAAACACAAACATGGCCTTTTCACATTTACATTTATGCATTTGGTAGACGCTTTTATCCAAAGCGACATAAAGTGCCTTCAAATTTACAATTTATTTATCAGTACACGTGTTCCCTGGAAAACGAACCCACGACCTTTGCTCTGCTCACACAATGCTCCACCAGTTGAGCTGCAGGAACATATACAGCAACAAAGATCTAGCAATATGAATTCTTTACCATGACAGCAGACAGTGCAGACACGGAGCCCAGGCAGGTTATGCCAGTGGTGTAGCTGGGATCCAGCATGTAGGGTATCATTCCACCCACACTGGCCGCCATAAGCGTGGCATTCAGCGCATGACGGCCGGGAAGTAGGAGGGGAGATGAGTTCAGGAGACCTGAGGGAAGCGAGAAGATCTGGATTTGAAAAAAAAAAACCCACAATGTGTCTGTCACACGCAGGTTACTGTTGGGAACATAATGAGATGGAAAATTAGGGTGTGAAGTTCTCCGAAATGAGAAGTCGCAGTCTCTTAATTTTGATTAGACAAACGTGTGTCATGTTGTTAAAGGGCACATTAAGCAGCTGTAAGTCATCTATAAACTATAGTAATAAGTACAAGACATCATCAAACATGCACTTGGGAAAAACATGGTAGGAGTCCAATCAATAACTACGCCAATCTGTAGCATAATGAGTGTGCGAAACAGTTGGATGGGAGGATCGTACTGAACGGCCCCCTCTTGCGCCAAATGGCTAATCTAGAAAGAAAAATGCACACAAGCCTAAAATTGGGAGTTTTAATGTGTTTTATCAGTGCAGGCCTCCGGGCTTCAGAGTGGAAGGGCTTGGAATGGGAACGCTCCTGCAGATAATGCATTCCAGTTGGGGGACAAGTGGAAAAAGACTGGGGGGGCGAGGGACTAATTAGTGCCAAACTCTGAGAGGTTCGGCATGGCCAAGCTTTAAACATGAGGCATGTGTGGTGGTGGCCCGGTGAGTTAACAAACAAAGCTCCAACAGACAATGAGGACCCACAAATCTGAGAGGTCAAATATACAATGACTAATTAAACTGGATAACTGTAATTTTCTCTAAATACCATTTTATCAGTTTATCAATTTGATCGACCTGGGTGGGGTATATGTCATGATTAGCTGATGTTGCTTTTCCCACCTTTAAAATCACAGAAATTGCAAAAATAAGCAAAACTTGCAAGCTATCGCAAATAATTCTGACCGTTCTTAAATTAATTCTCATGCTCGCAAGATCAGAAAATCTCACAGACGCCGATACATGAGCAACAAGGACACATAATTTTACTTCACCAAACAAGCAGGACCTTGAAGTTTGCCGTAAGCCACCAGAGAGCCGCTGAAGGTGACACCGCCAATGTAGGTCCCGAGATAGGCCACGATCTTAGTGAGGTTGGCCGCAGGGTCTGTTGCAAAGTGGGGGTACTCCACCATGTACTCGGCCACGCAGGTGAGCACGGCCGCCAGACCCACCAGACTGTGGAAGGCGGCCACGAGCTGTGGCAGATCGGAGATCTGGATCTTCTTGGCGATAGCCAAACCTGCACCGTTGGAGAGTGAAGTATAGAGAAATTTAGGTCTGCTGGTAAACGGGTCACATCCGATAAGGCAGTGGATTGGGGAGGGCTGTGCAAGAGGCACGTTTAGGGCAGTCAGGTGGAATTTAGCATCAAGCAGACTTTTGGATTAAGTCGGGGTTGGTCGGGACAGTTTAAACTACATTCCAGCAGGTTTCCAGGAACAATTAGCAATTTAGATGAAACATGACCGGCTACAAAGAGGAAACCCCTGCTGTGTTACTCACACGACCTGTTGACCATTACCTTAGGTTGGGGTTCCGGGCAACCAGGTTTCAGTAGATAGTTACTGCATTTACATACAAGCACTTTAGGGTCTAAAGGCCTTAGATTAAAGAGGAAATGCAGACACACACACTCACTCACCAGCAGTGCCACCCACAGCCATGGCCGCACTCATCTGTGCCAGGAGCTCGGGAGAAGGTTTCAACACTCCAAACGTGGCGGCAACACCACCAGCCACTCCAATCATGCCCAGGGCATTACCAAGACGGGCTGTGGACTGGGTAGACAGACCGCCCAAGGCCCCAACACAGCACAACCCAGAGCCCAAGTACATCATCTGCAAACAAGTTTGAAGAAACAGTTTGAAGAAATAGAGGATTCGTATTACCCACAATCCAATTCTCATATAAACTATACTGCAAAAATTCTAATTATAACTAGACTTATTTCAAGAAACCGTGAGTGGCACTCACCACGTGATGCTATATTATCAGGTGATGTGTAGCATGCTTCTACGCACCACTTATAATAGTTGGATTTCAGTTATCAATATACAAGCGATGCACTCTTACCTGCTCAATGTTGTAGCCGCTTTGAAGAGCCACCCCATAGCCTCCAACAAACAGACCAGCAGGCAGGAGATACAGGTGGTTGTACTCTGGAGGATCAGTGGGGCGCTTAAACATGTCCAGCATCCTCTGAGTGACCAAGAACCCACCTGAGGAAACAAACAGGTAGAACAATAACAGTAAACAAACCCGTGGACAATCTGCCATTCTCCCAGATATGAATCTGATTGATAAGTCCCTAAGTGATCCTGTGATTAACAAGGAGAGTCGGTCACCTGTCACAAGCAAAGTATTTTTAATAACGTGGCGTGTGATTACATTTACATTCTCTGTAATAACAAGTGACAAACGCTGCATCATCTACAGTACCCACACATGTGATATAGTAGCCGGATCTTCTTTCTGTTTACAGATGGACATTTCTCACAAAATCAGACCCAACAACTTAAATTATAAATCATTATTATAAACTTACTGCTGTGAGCTGGACTAAGGTGAGGAGATTGTGTTGAACACTGATCTGTCATGTACTTGCTCAATAACTGATTCTTGTTCATTTTAAACCAAAAAAGTTACAGATTGCAGCTTTAAAAATACTCAGATTTTAAAACTGTTCTTTTGCTTTAGGCAGGTGTGAGACTGTGTGTTGTGTGCGCTCACCAGCGATGTTAACAGAGGAGATAAAAGCAGCCAGGACAGCCAGTGTCTCGGCCGTGTTGCTGGGGAGGTATCCACCACCCATGAGGGAGAGGCCACCAACAGCAGTCAAACCTGCAGACACATGCATTCGCGGTGTTCACGCTGACAAAATAACTTGCTGGAACTATTGACTAATGAAGAAAACATGGGAAAACTTCTTGACAATTTGCCATTTTAATAACACAACAGATGCAAATACCAAGCAAGAAAAACAAGACATCTGACAATTTAGGTCATTTTTCCCCCTCTAATAAAGTCCGACTTGCTACAAGTTTTTCACCACGATTTATGCCAAAACCGCACCCATGGAGCTCAACGGACAGTTTACAGCCCTTTGGACAACACTTAAGAATTAAACTTAAAAAGCTAATGCGGATAACTTACAGCTTGACAGCCCCAAAATTGTATTTTTTAAACTCTAAGATCTTACCTGAAATGGCGTGACATGAGTGGAGAGTGAAGAGCAGGAGTGACGCCCCATACTGTGTGGTATCCCACAATTCCTGCCAGGCCGAAGGTTGTAACCATCTGAGTGAAGGCAGCATTGGGGGCACACAGGCCGAGACCAATCATTGTGCTGAGACCTGAAGAAAAAAAAACAAGAAATCTGGTTTTTAAAGACATGACAAATGTTTTGGTGTCAGCTTTTGGTAAAAAAAAAAGGGCACTTTAATAAAGAAAAAGAAAGATTTTAACAAGCTCAAATAAGTGATCAATCCTTTAAAAGGCAGAGGTTTCGATCTTCCAGGCAAGTCAGGATTCCCCAAACTCATGCTGACAGAGATATGGCTAATAATGAAAGAGCAGGAAGAGCACATCTGCATGTCTGTTGACTGGCCGGGTTTATTTTTACGAGGCTCATCTGAGTGAGCGAGCGAACGCTTTGATGTGAAGACAGGGATGCCTTGCTCATACGGCCGTCTGCAACCAATAGAACTCATTTGTGTGGAGTTTTGCTTAGTGGCACTTTTAAGCCCTAATCACATCTCGTGCACAAGCGCCAAACAGATCACAGTTTTAAACACAGGGGGACACAGACACTTTTAAATATTTATATATTATCCATTGGGGATCCAGAGAGATCCGGGGGAACAGGAAGGCAGGGATGGTGATTTACCTCCGGTGTAAACCCCAGCTGTGGTGAGGGTGGCTCTGAAGGGAGAGACGGCAGCAGCCTTTTCTTTCTCCAGCTCCTTGACAGTCTTCGGTTTTGGTGGGGCTGCCACCGGGATGCTCTTCGGTTGTGGCGCAGGGAAAAGCACTTTTCCATCCTGTACAAGCAGAGAAAACGATAAATAAAACCACCACTCCACTGCACGAAAGCTCAACAAGAGCCAGAGAGATATTGAGTCATAAATTAAAAATTGTTCACATGCGTGTATAAATGGCCTTAATATGCAAAGAGATGCTGAGACTTCTCTTTAAACCGTGGACAAATCTTTTACATGTTATAAACTTTTATGAAGATCAATAAATTAATTTAAACATTGTCACAAATGTATGGCAATCTGTTTATTATAAATACTTTGACAACTACCTAAAAACAACATTAGGATTGTTTTTTAATACAAAATAACTCAACCCGTCAATACGTCTAAATTGATTACAATTCATTTTGTTATGTTTTGGGTTAGTTTAAAAACTATTACAATTATTTCAGTTAGCAATAATGGCTCAACCAATAGCATGATCTATTTGTTCAACCAAATGAAGACAGGGGAGGTTTTGAGGAATCTGAAAACAGTCCATTATAAAAAAAATCAGTTTACCTGCATAACTATTGAACCTCGAATGACGTGGTCCATCGTGCCGTAATCGAAGGTGTCTTTGACATCAAAGTAAAAGACGTCTTTGTCCGGGCTGATGGCGCGGATGAGTTTGATGATGTTATTGGAGTATAACGTGCTGGCCTGAGTCGGGAGGCGACTGGGAAGATCAGTGTAGCCCACATGAATCACACCCTGTACAACAGAAGAGCAGCCAATACAAAACACTTAATAAACAAGTCAAATAAACATGTGAATCTATAAATCAAGAATAGCAAACGCCAATGAAATCTTATTTACTGTAAGACTGTAATTTAACTTTGAGATTACATAAGAAAGCATATGAATTATTATCACATGGTCTGATAAATGTCCAGTTCATTTTTTTAAATCAATAACAAAAAAAACATTAATCCTATTAAAGCACCATTAAAATTTTAGTAATTTATTAGTTATGATTTCCTGGGAGTTGTTAGTTTGTCTTAAGTTTAGGGTTTTTTTTTTTAGCAATATCACATAATCTTGTTTTCCCTTTTGATTTTGGGGTGGATCATGATCCAGTCAAGCATTTAGACAGTTTTCATGAGATTCAACTGTACAAACACCACAGTGACAGTCACCATCATAGCAAACCTATCTGCACCTGCTCTGCTGTAGTGTACTCACTTTGTGAACTGTCAGTTCTCCAGGAACTGTGGTTTCGATGTTGCCCCCGGCCTCTGCAGCCAGATCCACCACCACTGACCCGTCCCTCATCGTCTCTATCATTTCCTTAGTAATCAGAACAGGGGCCCTCCGACCTGCACAATCATTTCAGAACAGAGAGACTGATAAACCAAAACAACAGCTGATACACATTTAATCATCTCCTCCGATGTGCCTTTTATCCTTTTATTTTGTGCCTTGCTGTTGATATGCTGCTGTTGGTAGTAAAACAAATAAACAAAAAATGCAATTCTGATAAAAACGGAACCGATCGTATACATTTTAACAACAGGAACTATTTTCTCACATTACTGAACAAACACTGTAAGTGGAAAGCAACCCCAGCTCTCTGCCAACCCAAAGCACAGAGCGACCCAAAGCAAGTGTGATGACAGGAAACCCGGTGACCTTGCAAGCATTCCCTCTTCTGGACGCAGAGCTGATTTTTATTAACTTTTAGTCCAGGAGATCAGGACAAAACATGCTTTAAATAAACACGAAGCACATCTGTAGCCACAGAGCTGTTAAATTGGCAATTACGCTGCATGTAATTAGTTATGCTGGCTAATCTCGTCCTCTTTTCAGCTGCCAAGACAAGTCAAGCTTGTATTAACATACAAATCTTGAGATAAACCAGGATCATCATTAAAAACACAGTTCAGTGAAAAGGAAAATTCTGTCATTATTTACTCACCCTCATGTCGTTCCAACCGCTGTAAGCTTTTATTTTGTCCATTTAACATGAAAAATTATTCCAGAGACACATTTCGGTTACCAAGCAATATCAAACTACAAAAACAAAGTAGTCAAATACAATCGTGAACTCCACCGTTTTATTCTGTTATGAAGCTGTTGTTGCTATTCACTGATAATTTACACTTTTGCTGTGACTCTCAAATCAAATAAGGCGCCAATGACACGTTGACGCCCAATACATAATATATTGACTAGTTTTATAGCGATTTCTTTGTCCTCGATGAAGCTTGACAGTTCACGATCACTCAAACCACTGCGCAGAAAAACGCAAAATGAGTTCAGAGAGAAAAGGGGTGTTGTGTCAGGGGTCTGACACAACATGAGGGTCAGCAAACAATGACAGACTCTTCATTTTTGGGTGAACATATCTAAAAATCTGAGCATTATACAAAGTAACTTATTTCTAATAGTAAATCTTTTTGATGAAGGTAAGATGGAAGGAAAATGATTCCTGCAGGTGTGCGTACCGGGAATAAGTGCAGTACTGATGATGATGTCCACATCCAAACACTGCTTGGCAAACAGCTTCATCTCTTCCTCGATGAACTCCTTGGACATCTCCTTGGCGTAACCCCCCTGGACCTTCTCCTGACTCTTTGATGGTCACCTCCAGAGGTTCAGCACCCAGGGACTTAAACTGCTCCAGCGCAGCAGCTCTGGAGGAAGAGAAGAATGAATATGCTGAAGGTCTGAAGGACACTAAGATGAGATACACAGGTGGCTTATAAAAAGATACTGTGCAGTTATACCGTTCAGAAGACATTATTACAAAAATTAGACTGTATGTTGTAACCAACCAATCAGAATTAAGCATTACAACGAGCCAAATACTAAATGCTAGCACATACTATGTTTGCATGTGCTTTAAATGTTGCATGATGGGAACTTGAAATGAGAACTACAGAACATCAGGATATCTGTGATCCTTTTTATTGATAGTTACACTTCACTAATGCAACACTGCCCCCAGCTGGCAGCTTGTTAAAACTGATGCTAGTAACTTGAGGAACAGTGAACCAGATAAAGTTTTAATTTAGTTTTAAACTCAGTGTATAAGCACTTTCAGCTCTTGTATACTGTATAGTTAGTGACTGACGTACGTTCTTGTATTTAGAAAAGCGAAAAACCAAACGTTTGCATGAAGACAAACAGTCGTTTACAAACTCGGGCGAAACAATGACTCAAGTTTATAAATACTGATGAAAACAGGAAATAAAACAAAAGAACATCTTTCAGACAGGAACACAAATGATTAAAAAATACAGCCACAAGCAACAATCATGGGGATGGAAGCAGATGGGAAGAGCGCAGAAAGCCTTAACAAACGCCAAATAAAAAAAAACCCTCATGTGGATTCAGTGGATTAAGTTGTTTTGGGGATACATTTCAACTTCCTTGATCACCACAGTTGAACAGTTTCAAGTTATTTTAAGTTGCTGAGCCCCAAGCACGGTAAATTGAAAACATTTGTCATGTGACCTCAGACTGTCCTGGTTTCTATGTCTACCCAGCTTGTTCACTGTAGTCACTGTATCAGGTGCATGAGTCAATATGAGCTACACCTAACAGACATACTGGCTTAGATGCGCCAGACAATAATTTTTGACAGTTGTGTCTCTAGATGAAAGTGTCTCTCAAGCCAAATGTCATGAAAATCAGCCAAACAAGAGTGGTTTTTTTGAGAATACCCAGGCAGAACAAAAGCCAGAATGAAGACAGACAGAACCAAAGAACGAAGGAAAGAGAATGACCATTGAGAATGAGCTTCTCAATTAACAGACAGGCAGAATCATGTTCTTCACACAGATCTGTTCTCTGGTTTCAGAAGGGTTAGAATACAGAGCACAAGTCATGTGGATTCATTTCATGGTGGATGTTTCCCCTTGTTGGAGCGTGAAACTACATATTAACTGTAAGTAAAGTTGTGTTATACCTGGTGTCAAAGCCCCTGACGATGGCACCCATAGCACGAGCAGCGCCCAGCAGCAGCTAAACCCGCCACTCCACCTCCAATGATCAACACCTGCCAATGAAATCAACCCATTTACAAACAAACAAACAAACAAACAAACAAACACAAACAAACAAGATTAGGGCTGCACAATATCGTAATTTTCGCAAATGGTTTGCAATAACAATCATTTTAATATTTGAACTTTTTAAATGAATTTAACCTTAAACAGTTATGTGTAGACAGTTTTAGGTCAATGTAGATAGCAGACAGGCTATCAGAAGTACCGATGCTTTCTATCCCAGAAAAAATGAAACATGTTGGTTATATAATTTTCAAGTTTTAAAAGTATTTCAACATAACTTAATTTTTTAACAAATGTAAACCATTATCATATCGCATATTGCAAATCACAGTATTTAGCAAGTTATTGAATATCGCATTTTTCTTTAATATCACACAGTCCTAAAACAGATATATAGAAAAACCAAACTGGCAAAATTATCAACAGTGCCGACAGGAGAGTATACAGTGATGAATACAGCAAACTCAGATCATAACACTCAGGGTACGTGTGCTTATGCCAGTGCATACCTTAGCAGGGGGAACCTTCCCCGCGGCTGTGATCTGACCGGTGAAGAACCGGCCAAAGTTGTTGGCTGCCAGGACCACGGCTTTGTAGCTGCCAAGAGAAACAAGGGACACATCAGTCACAACAGCTGACAGGACTGAAATCAAGAGACTTTACGCTGGCCATTAAACTTTCCTGCCTGTAAAGTTTGACTGTTTGGTTGTGGTTGTCGTTTAGAAGTAATAAAGTTCTAGTTACTAAACGTAAGCCTCAAAACAAATGTGAGCTTAAACTAAACCAAAACAACACAGCTTAAAGTAACCATGAAACGGAGGTTGTGACTTGTTTTTCCCCTATGGTGACATATCCAAGTGAAATGGCTTCTGAGAGAAAGGTAGGGCGGGACTTTATTTTGTTCTTTGGAAACTAATTGGATCATTTTAAATTGGTGAGATAAAAACTGTCTGGCCATTGGTGAGTCAATACAGTCCCGCCCTCGGGGACAGGCATACATCATCAAGACAAGGAATGTTGTTTCGTGGAGCAGGGGAGGTTAAAGTTTTTGATTAAAGATACAATGGCACACAAATTTTAAAGAAATAATGATGTGCATGGATAAATCAATTATAATAAACACTGCGATATTCCATTAAATACATTTTGATTTCATAGTGACTATAAGTCATTTTGTCTTCCAAGTCACTTTAGATGGACTCACCCAGCAATGTTGGCCATGGAGCTCAGGGCGTCATAACCCTGGGCGATAGTAACACGAGGCACCTGGTCCATGGCTAAGACAGAGGCTTTGCGATGGGATAGTCGGTCCATCAGCTCAGGGTTCTGAGCAGGATAAATGAAGCTAAAAAGGGTGGCTCCTTCGCTCATGAGATCGGCCTCGTGAACTCCCGAAACTGGATTTAGCATGGGGGCTCGAACCTGTAACCGATGGATGGACAGCATGACTGCTGCAAAAAACTACAATCTCAACAGAGTACAGAGAAGATATGAAGGCATCTAACAGTACCTTAACCAGAACATCAGATGCCAAGACATCTTTGACGTCTCTGATGGTGGCTCCAGCTTTTGTAAACATGTCGTCAGAGAACTTAGCAGACTCTCCAGCACCGGACTCCACCACCACATTGAAGCCCTGCTTGATGAGAGCTTCCACCCCAGCAGGAGAGAGGGCCACGCGACGCTCATTCTGAAAGATTTCCTTGGGAATGCCAACAGTCAGCTGTTTGTATGGAATACCTGCAGGAATAACAAGGGATTACGGAATTAGCTAGGATAGGGAGAAAAACACGCATGATCTTATGGAGTTCTAAAAAGGTTTGATTTCACATCTGCATGTATTTCTACAGTACAGCAAAACCTTGCGACTACAAAAACTGACTTAAAGCTGCAAACCATAACACTGAACTTCTTTGGTTTAAAATGAGTACATGATAGATCAGTTGTCAACACAATCTCCTTAGCTTACTCTGATTCGCAATGGTAAATTTATAATAATGATTTATAATTTGAGCTGTCAGGTTCAACTTCCTGGGAAATGCAAGAAGAAAAGTGTGTAAAGTTCTATGTAAAGTAACCTGCAATTTTATGTTTCAAACAGAGATGATGACAGAGAGGAAACGTCACAGATTACAGCTTTAAATTTACAGGAAAACAAAGTTTATGGACTGTGAATTTTTTTGCCAAGTTTATGTAATCACATTAAACACTAGCAGTCACTATAGAGCTTTTCTTTCTCACCAGCAGGCACACATGCATGTCCTGGTTCCCACCTCAGCTGATCATGTGCCAGAAATAACCCACCCCAGCTGTCATTACCATTCTTCCCTTTCTGAAAAATGGCTGGTCTCTGACACACAGTATCCGGTCAGCCAGCACGCTACACATCACTTCAGCTCATTCATATCCTGAGACCTTTACTGCAGGTAAAAGGTGCGGGGCGAGCTAGGACACGAGCTGATCACCTGACACAATGACCTTGGACGTCTTTGTATACAAAGGCTGCTATGGAAATAGAAGTATTGGTTTAGGATACTGCTAGCAACCTTAAGGTCACTGGTTTGATTCCCAAAGAATGCACATATAAAATGTGTAGCTTGAATACACTGTAAGTCACATAAAGAAACAGCCAAATGCATTGACACAGTAAAACGTAAGTGAAAGCAGTTGGGGAATCTTTTATTTGCTTGTTTCAAAGTGAAACATAATCTGTTGTGGTAAGACACATATTGTTTATGCATAAGCATGAGCAAACCCTACTCGCAGACTTTCCAAGTCTTTCTTCATTAAACATATGCTGTACTAAGGAATAAATAAATCAAATAAACACAACAGAGTTCTTTTAACTAAAACGTGTCCTGCCCAGCATTTACTTGTTTTGCCCTGTTGCTCATACCCTGTTGCTAAAATGCTCTAATGTCAGATGATTTTTCAACACCAATACCTGGACTGGCAAGGCGAGAGAGAGCTTGATGGGTCCTAAAGAACCGCACACATGGTGTCTTCACCGTCCGGACACTGGGAAGTTTAGCACAGGCCACCCCAGAGAACAAGGGCACAGAACAGCTGCTGGCTACCACACGCAGAAGACTCGCCATCGAAGACACGAGGAGGAGCTGTACAGCTGAAACGACCCCCCTCCTACATGTGAGAGAGAGAGAGACAGAGAGAGAGAGAGAGAGAGAGAAAAGAGAGAGAGAAGAAGAAAAGTGCTGTGTGAGAGAGAGAGAGAGAGAGAGAGAGAGAGAGAGAGAGAGAGAAGAAGAAAAGTGCTGTAAGGCCCCTGACCTATCCCACAATGCACCACTCTGCCCCACTGACTCCAGTTCAGTTGTTCAACCTCCTCAGAACTCTTACCAAGGTGACATGCACTTCAAGAAACACACACACACACAAGACTGCTGCATGAGGTTTATGTCACTTATCCTTCTAGAAACATGGAGTAAATATCTTTTAGAAATAATTCTACAGCGCAGGTGGCATTCCCTAAACAGATATGAATGAAAAGTCTCCAAAAATTAAATGAAAATTGTTTTCATTCATTCACCTTCATAGTCTTCAAAACACTACAGTGTGAGATTTATTTTTTGGCCTTTTTAAAGACGCAGTCCGTAACTTTTTTGTTTGCTACAAATGAATGTAAATCACTTATTGAGCAAGTACATAACAGATCAGTTAGATTAACAGGTCAAAACGGTCTCTTTACTTTAGCCCGATTATGAAAGGTAAGCTCATAATAATGAATTACTGTTTGTGCTATCTGGTCCGATTTCCCAGGAAATGTTAGTTTGGCTTCATTTGATTTCATCATACGTAAAGAAAAGTATGTAAAGTAACCTGCAATTTTATGTTTCAAATAGAGATGACGGTAGAGAGGCCAAAGTTACGGATTGCAGCTTTAAAACTTAACACATTAATACACTCAATCAGCATTTTTTAAGTTAATAAATATATACATGCACACATACATACAGCACATATGCAGTAGGTCTCCAAAATTAAAGAACTCGATGGCTTTTTGCAATCAATTTATAGACACAAAACAGATCCAGAGGGATTTTGAAAGAGACAAGGGCGTGCATTCAGGCAAACACTGACGTGCAGTGAACTCTGTTTTATCTGATCTCAGGTGAGGGTGATAAGAGTTACACTGACTGGGGCAAGACAGTGAGGTAGCAGAGTACAGACAGAAAAGTCATGAGACCATACACAGAATGCATTTTTATAGAGAATAACAAGATTAAGATTACAGATTTAGACAAAGTAAAGTAGTAAGAACAACTGGCACATAGCCTACGGCATGCTTTATTTATTATTATTATTATTATTATTATTATTATTATTATTATTATTATTATTATTATGCATCCCACACACAAAACAACAGCAGTGGCTTTGCTTAAGCACGAAGGCGTTGAAAACAATTAAATCAGGTGAAATTATAAGTGTGCAGACTATGAACCCAACCCAAATGAACTTATAAACGAACCACAGACTACAAAGTGTGGACGTGCATTGTGTAATTCATGTAATACGTGCTGAAATTAATATAAACTATGAAATATAAGAGAAAGCATATTATTCACTCCAATAACTCAATGCACGCAACACATTTCCGCACACATTTATTAAAAATCGTCGTTTTCCATTCAAGTTCTTCGACATCATCCCGTGCATCGTATGCATTACAGCCCTTTATGCTTTAATAAAACAATGCAAGCAACAATGAACCACTGAAGTTCTCACCGAGTCGAGAGAGCGTCAGTGACCGACCTCTGGACGCGGGGACGCGGGGCTCCGAGCCGCGACACCCGGAAGAGCTCCGGTTCACCTCCAGCGCTTGTGCGCTTTCACCGGACAGCACGTTTAATCAGTCGTGTGTTAACGGGCTTTTATTAACTTTTATGGGTTAAAATAGTTATTGAGGAAGAAAATAAAAATTAAGTGTTTTAACTGGCTCCTTATCATGCCATCATTCGCAATGGTAAGTTTATAATATTGATTTATAACTTGAGCTGTCGGGTCCGATTTTCCGGGAAACGTCACAGCTTGACTGTGACGCAGAATAAACGCGGCTGGTTTGTTTTATAGGTCATTGTGTCACTTAATGCAACATAGGACTTGAAATATAAAAAAACACTGGAATAATGATGCGATTTTATTTATTCTCTTTAACAAAGACGTAGTCGTGTTGTTTTGATAAAGTGAAAAAATCTTTGGACAATATTCTCATTCAGTCATGATTTGTCTGTGATGGATCAAGGGGTTGAGAGTCGTGTGCACTACTGAGTGTGAACTACATATCCAGCAGGGGGAGGTAGTAAATAAAGAAAAACCTCCACTAAACTTGCTAGTGTGGAAAATAATGAGAACAGTCCAGTGTAGGGCCAGATGATCAGATGGTGACCCATGGTTTTACCTGCGGTGTGCATTTGGCACTTACGTTTTACATCCTCTTTTGAAAGCATGCTTGGGTCATATTAAAACCTCAAACGTAACAACTTTTGACATGATGAATTTTGTCTTTTTAACCGTATGTAGGAAGAAAGTTCCTAGGCCTATACAAGACAAGTTTTTATACAAGTTTTCTGACCCCCAAAAACACAACAAACTGATTTGTTAGTGAGTGAAGCTTCAGGTATTTTATAGCAGTCATAGTAAATTAAAGCTATTTATAAAGAAGCACTGAAATGAAAAGATTTTTTCCTTCATAATCACAAGCCACTTTTTTTCCTTTTCAAAACAACAAATTTAAACTGAATGCATCGTTTTCATTTATACATTTCAACACTGATCTCAACAATATCACAAATATTAAAAATCATATTTTTCAAAGCTTTTGCATTACACGTCCCTATATGCTGTTTCACCACTGGATATGGTGTGTGTCTTTAAATCTTTCCTCTTGTCTCTCATATGTTTCTCTTCAACTAAATCCATTTGTGGAATGCTTGTGTACCGTGGCTGTTAACCATTAACTCCCTCACTGACTTAAAGTGCTATATAGTCTCCTCACACCTCGAAAGAGTGTTTTTGTTTTACACTGTAAAACGATTATTGAAAATCGTGCTTTCCCCTTATCTGTGAGTCTCTTATCTGACTTGTATGCAATAAACTGAAATAATGTAATGGGGAACTGACTTAAAGTGTAAATTGCAATTTATATCATAGTTTTTAATCCTTTGCTGTGTAAAGTTTCATCACAATTTATATCACTAATATTTTTCACGCCCTACTTTCTGCATGTATTTTCTTTCATTTCCTGGCTGATAACATCTTGTGTTGTGGGCTTGAATATGGCGTCTGTAACAAGAATCAAACCTGTAGCGTCATGTCTCACTTTCTCAGAAAAATCTCATGTTTATTCAGTATAATAAATAAACAAGTACAGACTTATAGGGTAGAGAAATTATTGGAGTTCTGCTCCTAATCATCATAGTTTTCATGTCTGTTTTGCAGCTGCATGGACGGTCCAAGAAACTGATTTGTGAACAATGTAAAATGTTGTATAATTCTTCTTAAAACTGGGATATATTTCTTAACAATAAGTAATTCATTCAAATTAAGTGTCCGATATGGCAAGACTTCTGGTAATTATTATCCAGTGAAAAATGACATGTTGACATTCAAGATCATATTAAATGAACGTCTCATAGCTGAAGACATAAGTGGGTGGTGTTTTGCTCCTCCCCTCTTATTCCTCCCCTGCAAAAGCTCAGCCTCCACACACACATGGTGTCATGAAGAGCAAGAAGCAGCTCTGCATGCCACATAGCTCACCCTTGCTTTGAAGTTTAGAAATTCCTGGAGTTTCCTGTAGCAAGGTTGCACTTTAATGTGAAGCAGAAGCTGGTATTTCTCCATCTGTTTCTTGACTCTGTGGGTTAGTGGTTCCTTTCTTGGAGAGAGTGTGACTGCAACTCTGAACATGTCTCATTTATGGATAATCCTGCTCTTGTTGGCACCGTGGAACAACAGTCCCGCACTGGGTGCAAAAGCAGGCAAGAAAAAGCACCAAGTGAAGAATAAAGGTGACTCTGTAACTCCTAAAGAGGACGTTGGGTCGGTTGGGGCTCCTGACAGGGAGTCTGACTTTTTAGCTGATTTTGCAGGAAAACAACGACTGTGGGTAATCACCGCCCCATCGCACAGTGACAATTATCTGCGTATGATGGAGAAACAGATCCAGGAGTCTGAGGGACTGAACTGTCGACTGGCAGAGAGAGATACCTTAATGATCACAATTATTCAGAATGCCATGATGGAGGGCAAAATCCAACGCACTTCCTTGCAAGGAGAGGCTACTGAGGAACCCATGGACTCTGAAATGGTGACCAAGCTCCTCCATTATCTGGAGCTGCAGGACCAGACTTTCTCCATGTTGATCCTAAAGAAGAACATGAGAGTCAGTGAGAGATTCCCCTACCCGGTACGTGTTGAGGCCATTCTTGAGGTTATTGACCAGCTGCCTGTACGCAAGCTGGAGAAGATCGCCAGGAAGGGATTACCTATTAAATGCAAGATCACTAAGAAAAGGTTAGTGGTGAAGAAACAAGGTTCCACCAAACGAAGAACCTTCAGTCCACAGAAGGAAGCAAACACTACATCCGTCTTCCCCGTACTGAAGAAACCTGTGGACAAAAAGACCATGCTGAGAAACAAAATCCAAGATATCTTGAGTGGACGCTCACGATTCGTTATCCGTAAAATGCCAGGCAGTTCAGCCAATAGGAAAAAATCCGGATCTAGCAGAAACGAGAGACTGAAACAAGATGACCGAAGGAAAACTGCAGAAAGTGATGGAGCCAGAGAGGCTGCGGCAGAAGTGATAAAACATGACACCACATCTGAAGCAGATAAAACACACACTGGTGCAAAATCTAATTCTGACACCGTTAATGAAGAGTTTAAAGGAGAACAAACCGTGGACCATTCAAACTCCAAAAAGAAAGGCAAAGGAAAGGACAGCAAGAAGAAAAAGGGGAAAGGAGGGAGGAGAAAATCACAACGAGAAGCAGATGATAAAGAAAAGGCAGCACTGAAGGAATTCATGCAAAACCTCAAAGGACAAAGACGTCTTCTTGTAAGGGCTTGTAATTGAGAATGTGCAGTTAAATTTGCAGCTCTCCTTTGAAGGCTCTATTAATTCTTGTTTGTTTTTGGCACAGATAATATCCTCACCAAGTGACGTCTCAAGTCAGTATGTCAAACAGAGAGATGATAATGAGCTACATAGCTGTGACTTTTCCCTCAGAAAAGTCTCTGTGCTGTCCATTCTGGGTTCAGAACGTAGCCCTTCACTTCATATTCAACATTACCAACAAGGTACAACACAAATGTAATCACCGACTTCTCTGTCTGCATATTTTACATACACAACTCAACACACAATTTCACAACTTTAAACAACTTGCTAAACAAATGTTCACCCAGCTAACAATTTTAGATTGTAAGAACATTTCCCTAACGTTTCCATTAAGTATTTAAAACATTTATTATTTATTATTAGTTATTTTTAAAGTTCTAGGAACATTCAAAACATCCAGTTTTTTAGACGTTGTATTAATGTTACTCTCTGGTTATAGACCGCTATTCAAACTTCTTAAATTCTGTTACTTTTTTAAAACAATTTTTGTATATATATATGATAAAAACGTTCTACTAACATTACTACAAAAACATATTTAATAACTTTGAGAGAACCTTTAGAGTACATTCGCCAATGTTCTGAGAACGTTCCCTGTTAGCTGGACTGGAGGCTAATGCATTTGTGCAGTGCAGAGTGACACACAATCTTGTCAGAAAGGTAAAATGCATGATGCTCGTGTGAAATAGAGACAGAGCGTCCACAAACATCTCTGCCAGACAAGTTCAGAAACCCAGCGCTGATCAGCGAGATCCGCCGAGAATATGGACTTGACTCCAAAAACTTCTCAATGGTGTTGACTGACTATGACCTGAGGCCTAATGTAAGTGTTTTTCTGATCCACATTCACTGTGACTCTGTTTGACTACCAAGTTGAGAAAATTCTTCTTCTTTTTAGCTTAACAGGGTTTTCAACAAGCAAACAGCTCCTTCTGTTTTACTAAATTACATCGACAGCTTTCCATCACGTCAGTCTGAGAAGCAGGAGAGAACAGCTCCGTCATCCTGCTCACGAGCTGAAACAGGCACTCATGAAGAGAACTCACTCCTGAGGTATCCACACCCAACTGACAATTCTGTAACTTAAGAATAAAGCTTTTAATATATATTTGATATATAAAATTAAAAATATTATATTAACGTTACTGCAAAACCTTTTGATAACTCTGAGCACCATGAGTTAAACCCTGCCCCACTACTCATATTCAAAGCCTCAAACCGTGATTATAAAAAACTTGCTTCTTGATTTTTTAAAAACATTTCCTCATGCTGTTGTCAGGTTTATGTCAAAACGAAGACTTCTGGTCATCTCAGCACCCAGTGTTGATGACTACTCCTTCCATCAGCAGCTTCAAGCCCTTAATGGCCAGGAATGTCCTATGGGTAATGTGTGATTAAAATTAACCATGATTTTCCTACAAATAAAACCAAAGACCTATGGTTACTGTAGGTAACATAGTAACCAAAAATTAGCCATGGTTTTGCTACAGCAACCACAGTTCAGCCATGGTATTTGTAGTAAAATTGTGGTTATAAAAATAGCAGTCAATCCACCAAAACAGCATGATTACTACACTTTTACTATAATAAAACCATGGTTAATTTTTAAATTTTGTTTAATAATTGTTGTTTAAGGTTTTCTTATTTTGTGCTGCTTTTCTTTAAAATGGAACACAGCAATGGTAGACTCATTATGTTTGGAGACCTGCTTTTGGCAACCTACATTAAAAATGTAATCCACACGGACAGGTATCCGTCATTTTGCCTTGTTGAAACTGGTTGGTGTTGGATCGACAGCTTCAGGAACAGTAGAGTTTTTTCCTTTAAATGGTAAGATTCACCATGAAACTCTCCTTTTTACTTCCTGCAATGAACACATAAAGCAGAGGAGCAGAGGTCTCCAACGAGATCCACAGACCTGCAACATTTAGCTCCAACATAGCTACTCGAGGTCTTTGGGACTGCTAGAAACATCCAGGCAGGTGTGTTGGAATAGGTTGAAGCGATACTCAGCAGGTCTGTGGACCTCCAGGAACATGGATCGGAGACCCCTAACATAAAGCTTTATGGACAGGTAACATAAGATGAAACAAATATCTTCTCTTATAACCTTACAGGGAAAAGTCAACCTGAAAAGGAGACGCTCTCCCAGGATGTGGTGGAGAATCTCAGAAATCAGATAAAGATAAACAGAGAGTACTTCAGTATGGTGGTGGTGGGTAAGGATGGAGATGTGAAAGCTTGGTTTCCATCTCCGATGTGGTCCCTGACAAGCATCTATGACCTCGTGGACTCCATGGAACTACGTCAGCAGGAACAGAAACTGCAGCAAACTCTTGGAATTAACTGTCCAGAGGAGAATACTGGCAGTTACCATGGTTACACAGAAGAGACGGAGGACAGATACCTGTACCACAGATCTGAGGACTGAACGTAAACGAACCAACATGACAAAGACAATCTAAATGCATATATTAATAACACAGCTTGCATTTGTACATTGTCATATATCATGTGATGCAAAAGTTTATTAGTATTGTATGAAATTCATACAGTTATCTTGCCTGTTAATGCTGCATTTCAATAATGTCCTGTAAAATTTCGCTTCCCTGCAGCTGGTGATGGACATGCTTATGTACAAGTAAAAGTGAAAAGTGAAATAATGTTTTTCTTATCTTCTTTATCTATCTTGTGTTAACCAACAAAAACTTTCTTAAAACATTCTTCTAACATGCATGTACTGTTTGCAGGTGTTATTTCCTCTTTCTGATACCAGTTAGGCCAAGAATGGCAAGTCATTTTAAGACACCCAAAATGAACTCCTCAAACACAAAAAATTGACATAAAACTTTCTCCATAATCGTAAATGTTATATAAATATAAATAGGTCTTATATTTACAGTATTGTGATTAGATCTGGTCATTGCTAATAAGGCAAGAAAATATGGCCATTTGCATACAGTTTATATGGCCAGTTGCAACTATACAGTGCCTGATTAAGTGCAAACAGGTTTAACTGATAAATACAATATTACTCTCTGGTTACATTAACAAATATGGAGAACAAGGAAGAACTTTGCTGATAATTTTCAATAGCTACCTAAACAAACAGTGTCAATGATTAGTTCTAAACCAGAAGAGAAAATGCATATTTTCTCGCCAAATGTCTCTACAGTATACAATTACGCAGAGCAGGGAAGCATACGGGGGTATAGAAAGAGCAGTTGTTCATTATGGAATAGGCAAATAGACTTGATGACAAGCGAGATAGGGCTTTCTGTGATGACAGTGCAGCAATCGGTCGGCTGATGGGGAAGTAGGCAGGCATTAACAGTCGCTGACGCAAACAGAAAGACATTTAAAAGTTGGATTTGTGAGCAATCAGCCTGTGTGAACATTAGAGAGAAAATCTTTGGGCTTGACCGCTATGGTGAGTGCTGTTTTTCTGTGTTTATCCCTGAATAGTCCATGACAATGTTCTGCGTGTGATCTCTTGTAGGCATCAGCAGCTTGATTTAGGATCAGACAAATTGATTCAAAGATGGCAGCAATGTGGTTAGTTAAACCAGCTGGTTAACCCATAGTGCAGGTCATATGCAGCAACACATTGTTTCTGTACATGAAACAACTTGGAATAACATTTCCTTCCGTTTGTTTGATACTGTGTTTGTCTACTTATTAACTCGTTCTGTTACATTTTAGCAAAATTACTTCTATTGGTCATGCTAGTATCACTCTCAGGCTTCTTAACAAGCATAACTAGTAAGCTTTCCTTGGCTTGCAAGCAGTAACTACTGTAAACCAGGGCCATGCTGGTCTAAGCTGGTCTTTCAGCAGAGTTGGAAGCTCACAAAAACAACCCTTAATAAAACGAAGATGAGTTTACAGCAGGGTTTTATGCGATGTTTCAAAAACAGGTTGTGTAAAAAGGTTGTGTAATATTAGATCAATTTTGCTTCACCAACACTCAGTTCCTCTTCATCTGACCATCAACAAACACTTCAGCTTTCTTTATCATATCCTAGATGCCTTTAAACCATAACCAGTGTGCGCCCCAGACATATTGAAATGTATATCTGGTTTTGCATTACCAAAGTGAAACTCTGAACACCTGTTTCAGGTTGCATAACAGCGACATTTTGGGATTTCCAGTCTTTGGGATTAACCGTCTTATAGAAATCAAAGGTTTTCAAGAACTAACTAACATACAAACAAAATCCCACTCAATGGCCCTTTATCAGACACGTTAACTCATGGCCTCATTTTCAAAACAGATCGCACAAGTAAGCCCTAATAGAATGAAACTGTGGGCTTTTGGTGAAGCTGCTTTGCATGGTGAATACCTTGTACAGTATTGCTCTTGTTGTAAGACTGGCCATAAATAAATATGAACAGATTCTAAATTTATGCTTGTGCATCAGTCATTTTGTATGCATAAAAATAAACGGGGAAAATGTAATGCTGGGAAAGTAGATCATGAGAAAACATTTCCTCTTTCATGTTATGTGCTTTCAGTTTTTGGTTTAGGACTTAGCTGCTGTGACAAGATGATCATATTCTTCTGCTATTAGAATAAAGGGAAAAGATACTTAGTTTAGTTCATCTTCATGTTTGGATTTAAATAAGGCAGTTTACGTTGTAGCATGAATACCCGATGCAATATAATTCAAAATTTGATCTTTCACAGGAGTAAGAGTGTTATAGTGCCACATTGAAAGGTTTCGAGAATACAGTTGTAACATTACAGTATCTAAAAAAGTCATAATTTGACTTAATAATAACTTTATTTTTAAAAATATCTTTATGCTTGAAACCTTAAGATTTGCTGTAATGTAACATGACAGTATAACATAAATGGTTGTACAGAGGCGCCTTTTCCAAACATAAACATTTCACAGCATCTTTTAAATCAAGACTGTGTCAAGCAATATGATTTAATACACTTTGCATATAAACACACAGAGGCCCCAAAAAGTGTTTAGATACTCATGTAGGAATTTAATTGCATTAGATAACAAAAATGAACTTTTTCTCAGTACTCAGTAAAAAAGTAAGTTCACTTTTTTAGTACTGACGTTTTTTTAGACAACCTGCTGCTTTTCAGATGATTTGGAGTGGTATATGCAGTCAGTTTCCTTCACATTCACACAGATGTGATTCATCACATTAACCAAACATGATCACATTAGACTTTTCAGCTTAGCTTTGAGCCCTGCGGCTCCACTTTCCTGCAACACTACAGACCTTTGAAGGTTTTTTTAGTCTGTGACATTTAGATCCCTTTTGGTCAGACATCTTTTGACTATACAAATTTGCAGGTCAAAGTTCATCAAACTTGAGATCTGATATTTAACATGAGACGACATTTCCACACTTGTTTGCAAACCCACATTTATTATGGGACTACCCAGTGTGAACAGACTCGTGGTGTAAACAGACTCAGCTTAAGTCGCTTGTGGGAAATGTCTACACTGTTGTTGTTTGTCAAGAGCGTAACTGGTTGACCAATGTCAGTTCCTGTGTGTAAGAGTTTCTCTGTTTCACTCAGTCAACTGCACAGAGTGTACCTTTGGGTGAGACCAGTTACATCAGAATGCTTGTCCATTTCTTATCAGCTCTTCCTCATCCGTTCTGTCTCGATTCAAACACTGGTTACTAAGGGGACATCACACATATTCCCCAGGGCTTCTCATGTACACCTCTGTATCCCCAGCCATGTTAACAGATACTGAGCATTAAGTTTTTAAGAACAAACAAGTATATTACAAAGCATACAGGTATTCATTAAAACAGCTGGACGCAGCATGATGGACAAATAACTTTTTTGCCAGAAAGTCATTTGCATCCAATTGGGTACAATTTGAATGAAAGCCAACGGACAAACTGGCTGAAAGCTATGCCATCGTCGTATTTACTCAACTAACACGGAGCACTTTATTGTGACCTTTAAAAAACTGAATGCAGGTTTTAGAAAAAAAGGTTTTGTATTCATTCTTCTGCATACAAGAAGTAAAAGTGTAGTGACTTCCTGCTAGTTTGGTTGATAAACGCTGTCAGTTCCTGTGTGATCACAGACAGGTCTCTGGTTTAGTTGCAGTTTAGAAAACTGCTCTAATGGAAAAATCATCAATGCTACAAAACAGTCAAGAATCAGAGGTACGGTAAAGTTCACTTTTAAAGTGTAATGCGTGATTTAGATGTCAAACATTTATGGCGTTTGCTTGAGTTATATGAAGTATCTATAAATGTAATCTTTGTTTTTTAGGCAGACACATCTGAAGTACAGAGCATAAATTATTATTGATGAACTGATAACATTTCTTTGTACAGAAAGAGACAAAGAAAGTCTCTAATCTAGCAATACTGTTGTTTTAAATAAGAAAATAAAACGTCACCAACTAACCTTAACAATTAAAATAGATTTGACTTTCCAGTACCTTGAATGTTTCATCATAGGGCCTTATAGTTCTTTTAAGGATAATATGTGAAATATTCAATAGCATTTTGTAGGACAATGTTGCAAGTTTCGTACACGCATTTGTACATGAGTGACCCGTGGTGGGGACCAATATGGGTTAAACCTCAAACCTGTGTGACCCATTTGAATTTGTCTCAGAACTTTGCCTTCTATAAAGCTGTGTATGAGGTTGTGTCTTATTGCTCTCCAAAAGGACTTTGGAGCAGCATTTCAAAATTGCTATTGTGCATGTAATTATTTTGTGTGTGTGTGGGAGGTGGTGCAGCACAATGACTAACAATAAAAATTTACATTTATGCATTTGGCAGACACTTTTATTCAAAGCAATTTACAGCATATTTAAGCTTGACATTTGATCAGTGTGCATGTTCCCTGGGAATCAAACCCACAACCTTTTGTGCTGCTAACGCAATGCTCTTAACACGCTGATCCCACAAGCATAATAAACTTGTTAACAGAAACAAAAACAAAAATACATGTGTGTGTTCTACTTACGCTCATCTCTGTTCCTCAAACACTGACTTTCAATCTTCACCTGCAGGACAACAAGTCAGATGTAAAGGCCATTATGGCTCGTTTCCAGACTGGAGGTCAATCTGTGGAAGCCGGCCCAGCGATTCGTCCAAAACCTCCTCTCCAGCCCACCTTGTCTTCAGGCCCCTCCGTGCCTGCTAAGAAGCCTGTTCTTGAAAGCAGCCTCTCTGGTGGAGCTAGCACCATCTCACCAGCACCCAAACCATGCTTTTTAAAGAACACAGTTAACACAGCTAAAAGCACTCCAGATGTGCATGATCCTCCAAAGCCCAAAGCTCTTGCTAGTAGGTTTGAAAATACGCAGGAGAATAATAAAGTCAACTTTAAAGTTCCCTTAAAGCCTAAGCCACCAGATTCAACCCAAGACGTTGAGCCTAAGGTTCCATTCCCAAAGGTCTCACCACAGAAACCTCCTACAAACAGCATGGCAAACGACTCCTTGAGTCCAAAGCCACTGACTCCTACTGCAAAGCCACCCTGGGTCAAAGAACCAATGAAAGCTGAAGACAATACTAGCAGCCCTAATCCCACCCCTCCAAAACTGCCTTCTGCACCTAAACCAAAAAGCTCTATGGCTTTAATAAAGCAGCAGCAAGAGGAGAGCAGCAACACAGGGTCTACTGTAAAATCTTTTTCAGCATCTAACGTGAAACCCTCAAGCTTTCGTGTTAAAAATAGTTTCAACAAACCTGAGGAGGGTGTTAAAGAAAATGTGAAAGTACCAAGCGCGCCTGAGATAAAGCCAGTAAAACCGAACTTTCTAAAAAAACCTGCAGGACCACCAACACAGACAGCGAGTGATGACCCCTCGGCTCCAAAGAAGAAAACTTTGCCCAATACTTATGCCCTGGGTTCTGCCCCTGCTAAACCTAACAGGCCACCCAAAGTCAACATTGACAAATTCAAGAGGCTCACAGAGGCTACAACTGAAGGTGAGTACTGCCTGTTTGGCTACCATCATGAAAACAGCTTAAAGGCAGGGTTGGCGATTTGTTCCAGAAACGTTTTTGTTATGCTGTTTGAATGTCTCTTCACATGATAATAGCAATCACTAAGTGAAATGGTCTAAATATATTTATATATCTTCTCTGGAAGGTGCAAGACCATAAAATGTTCCTCCATTGATTGCATTCGGTCTGAATACAATGACAGGATGTCCTACTTGCCTGGGAAACTTTGTATGTTTTATACATTTTGGAAGAGGCGTGGCTTAGGAGAGCGCTCTGAAGGGAGGGTAGAATCTTCTGCTTTTAAAGTTAGTTTACTCTTGCCTCTCCGAATTTGCCTACCCTACCTTAAGACTAATAACAGCTTTAAATGAGCTTAACAGCTTATTATCTATTGTGATTAGTCACCATCTCGGCTAATGAAACTATATCACAGAGTAACAACACAAAAAGCACCAATTATTCACCAATCATTAAAGCCACAAAGTCTTTGTACGCAAGGCAGCCACTGTGATCACAGAAGCGCTCTGGGCTGACATGGTTTCTGTGGTTTTGCTTGTGACTGCTCTGCATTTTTCTGAGAGAGTTAGCAAGACTGCAAGATATAAATAAAACACCATAAAGCCCTACAGATGAGAAAGAGTTGTCAGTATTTGATGTCATAGGGAAGAACATCACATAATAATTGCATGTTTGGATACTGCTCAATGAAACGTTTGGCACAAAGCACAGCAAACTTAGATCATATCATTGCAATTTTCCTGAATATGCGCCATCTGTATAGTATTGAATTTTCTTCATGCACTACATTATTATGAGGTAGCATTAAATATGAAACATTAGAAATGCCGTTATTAGTGTCTTTCATGACACAAACATCTGCTGTAGTGGCATTTATCAGATATCAGAGAGCGATAACAAAATATTAAAAATTCAAGATCTCCTACACTGATCTAACTTCCCTTTTAATGTTTCTCGTTTAACTTAAAGCTGAATAAAAACAAGGAAACTAATTTAAAAAGGGAACCAAGTTTAGAGAAGGCCTTCAGTTTTAATTTATGAAATGGGTAACATCCAGTATCGTTCTAGGCATCTAAATCGCTCTTTATCTTGTCGTCTAAAAACATGGGTAGGCCAAATGCATATTGAAAGAGAAGATGCAAACATTAGGTTTGGATGCCATTGCACTCAGTATTATGTGTCAGTTGTGAAATATTAAGTATTTCTGCAGAAATAAAAGTATAAGTGCAGAAGCATGACAGAAAGCTGGTCATGAAGCTGACTTTGAAGTTTTCTTGCAGGTTCTGCACCAAAGAATGCAGGACCTCCTCCCCCTCCCGCCTCTCACCCCAGTAACCAAGGAGACGCAATAGTGCCCTCTCAACCCAACCCTCCCAGTCTGCCCCCGCGACCTTCCGGGCCCCTGTGAGTACTGCAGAAATGCCACGCTTCCTGTTCAGTTAGCACTGTGATAAAATTAATTATGTAATAATAGTTTCTGTAATTTAGATGCGATAATAATTCACAACCTTGTTATATAACTGCAGAATACAGGATGAAAATTACGATGATGTCGAGTTCTTGAGAAGTTCATCTGGGGGTAGGTCTGCATTTGCTTATATATGGAGGTCATTTTAGAGCCCACACCCAGCTAACAGGGAACGTTCTCAGAATGGTGGCTGACATGCTCTAAAAGTTCTCCCCAAGTTATCAAAATGTTCTTGCAGGAACGTCAGCACAGCATATTTTAAACATTGCATATCATATAATCTCAAGTTTGATTTTAAAATGTTGAATAATGTTTGAATAAACAAGAAATTACATTACAACATTTAAAAGAACAGTCATAATAACATTTTTAACACTTGTTTTGAAAACAGTAGGGAAATGTTCTCACAATCTAAAATTGCTAGCTGGGAATCTGCCTTATTAATTATTCCCACATTAATTATCTGCTTTATCATTACAGGCCAGAAAAATGAGGTAAGAAACTTGAATGCATTCAGGTTTTCTAATACGACATTACACTGGAAACCTGTTGCTCAATGGCTCACGTCTTACTTCTTTCATTTACAAAGGAAAGTGGAAGTGACGGTGAGATATATCAGGATCTTGATGACAGTTGGTAAGCAGTTTATACGTGATTATTGCTGACAAATGATGCACAATTCTCGTATTACCTCAGTCATCTAGAGCGAGTGTCTGAAAGTGTCAAGCAAACAGTAGTTGCATCCCAAATGACCTACAATACAATGCAGTCTGCTATGTAGTGTGAGTTGTGTACTGAAAATGGTTTACCTATATTACCACAGGCCCGCTGCAGAGTCAAGCAAACCTCAGAAGAAGCAAGACAAAGAGCAAGACATTAAGAATCAGAAAGAACGTGAGAAAAAAGAGAAAGAAGCAATTAAGAAGTTTAAGGTACGCGATAATCTTTGTAACAAAAAAGAGGTTTTGCATGTTTAAAAATCAGGAGAAATCATTGAGGTTGATTTCTTACATGTCTGATTTTATATGCTGCAGAATGTGTCAGGAGTGTGTATACTGTATAATTACCACCATCATTCATCTTTATAGTTTTTTTTACTTATTGAGGTACAGTATATTTCATTACATCATGATTTGGTTTGTCCTTTCCACAGCTAACGTCCCCCCTGCAGGTAATTCATCAGGTTAAAGCTAAAGCTGACTGCAAGGGTGGGAAAAGTGACCTGTCCATTAAAAAGGGAGAATTAATTGATATCATTCGAATCACTGACAACCCAGAAGGCAGGTGGTTGGGCAGGGGTCCAGATGGGTCTGGTAAGTGTTTTAATGCTTCTTTAATATGTGAGAATCTGTTTTGTGAGTCTGAATTTATTTCGCTAAGCATGTTGACAGCCCAAAACATTTACATTTCCTTCTATATTTCAGTTGGCTTTGTTAAAACGGAAATGGTTGAGATCGACATTAATGTATTGAAGAATCTTCCTGCTAATCCTGTAAATGAAGAGGTCTATGATGATGTGGGGGCTCAAGACGATCACGGGTAATGACCCACCTAAAATCGTACAAACACAACTAGTACAGCGTGTGGCTGTTGTCTTCGTAGGCCATTACTCGATGCCTCAGACAATCAACTGTTTATCTCCTATAGTCCAGAAAGTTAAAATTAACTTTATTTATTATATTTTTATATATTTCAGGAATATGAACGGTCAGCGGGGTAAGCTGCAATCCGTCTAATTCTTTTCTAATGACTAAGCAGACACAGAGGCCCTATTTAGTATATGAACGGTTACTTCCTTGTTTTTGATTAGCCAGCTCGATCATTTCCGGTGAACTGTCAATTGTAAAGCTGTCTTTGATGGAGGGGAAAGTGTAGAAACTGATTGTTTGATTGAATTGAATTTTGCTGAGGAGAAACACTGAGAGGCCTAACAGAGATCAGCTGTTGTCCTCTCGCTGAAATTTAAATGTCTTTTCATCTTGTTTCACTTTTGAACAACTAAATTAATGCTAAGGCCTATAAAACTGTATACTATATTCTGATTATGTATTCTACATCAGAAGATGTAAAAGATAGTGCCACACCAACAAGTGACAATTTACGAGGACTTTTCCAGCTGGCTCATATTATATTATATATATGTTCTTAAGGACGTTCTATGCATATAGTGAACTGAAAGGTTGTAGTTTGGGGACTAATTCTTGAATAAAGCTGCCCTCTGCTGTTTGTAGTTGTTTTACCACCACCTCCAGAAGATGTGTATGATGATATACCAGATTCCAACCTTAATCCACTCAGGTAAGAGCACAGATCTTTCATGACGGTATTACTGGTTGTTGTTGGCATGGATCGGTCTCACCTGAACTACGTTACTCTGAAACCATAGCACAGCAGATCCCAGGTCTCTCTCAAAACCACGCTACTTCTTCGAGATGCTCAAAAGCTCAGTTGACTGGAGAAAAAGCCAACTCCACAATAATGAGTAATTTTTACATTAGTAAGATGAAATCACACAATGTTATTTTTCTAATCCTTACCAATCACCACAATCACTCCTGTGAGCACAACTGCCTCCATTCGTTCTAACAAAGCAAGCTTGATCAAATTATTCTTGACATTTATAATCAGTCCAATTTGTGTGGAAATTTCACCAAATAGCTTCTTCAAAGAAATTTTCTAATCATAGTATATTAGTTACTGGATAATTCACTATTTCTTTCTCCTTTTTCCAAGAATTCTTCAGTGACTTCATCCTCCCTTGATTCTGATTTAGTTTTTTCTTCTGAAAGATATATTAACTCAGTTGAGTGGCTTTTTCTCATAAACTATTTACAAACATTTAACTATTTTTCAGCATTCCTCCTCCTCCACAGTTTACACCTGAAGGAAATAAAGGTAAAAAAGTCTTTCTGGCCCTGCATCTTGCCTTAAAATGAACTGTGAACTAATCACTAACTCTGCATATGTAAAATTCACATTATAGACAATTCCCCAGATAGTGAAATATATGATGATGTTGATTCGTTGCCTGTCCCTCCACAGATTAGCAGGTAAACAGATGTTACTATAAATGCTTTTCATGAATATTATATCACAGTTATGCAATAGAAACAGAATACAACTCACTTTAAAATGCACTGTTGCGTTTAAGCATATTTTAACACTTCTGTTTGATTAAATGTGTTTTTACAGCCTTCTTCAAACTAAATTAAAGGCAGCCAAAGGGCATGAAGACCCAAAAAAGCAAAAAAAGCTTGAGAAAGAAGAGAAGGAATTTAGAAAGAAGTTTAAGGTGCGTATGATATTAGTTTAACAATGAGCGTTCTGTCTGACATTGATGGTGATCAGAAAAAACAGAAATGTTATACTGTAAATACAGTGCAGTGCTTTCTTGACTACGTCTGAAAGGACATAATATTTATTTTTACCAGTATGATGGTGAGATTCAAGTGCTTTATCAAGCAACGATTGTGGCCAGTAAGAAGGGAGGGGGGAAAGACCTGGCTGTGCAGGCCGGAGAGACGGTGGACGTCATCAGCAAATCCGACCCTGACAAATTCATCTGTAGGAACAAAGAGGGCAAATGTAAGTGACGGTCTTTGTGACTCTATATGAAACTTGATTTATCCCGAGACAACCGATGGTGATGATATTATAAAATGATCTTTCAGTTGGTTATGTCTCAACTAGCAACATCCAACAAGAGTAAGTAACGTTTTATGTGATTTACTTTGTCAATGGGTGAAAATTCATCTCAGCTGATTTGTTTTGTTTGCTTTTTTTACACAGTGAAGAGGTCTACGATGACATTGGAGATGGTATGTAACAAACGTAACTTAAAACAAAGATAACTGTTCAAACTAACAAGAAAACTGTGTCTTTACTGGAGAAAAAAGAAACATATTAATTCTACTACAAACAATTTTTGTCATTTAAGATCCTCTGAAGATTTCATCCGTGTAAAAGCTGACGATATATAATAAATACAATAATTCACAAAATTCTGTTTTCACAGACTGTATCTACGATAATGACTGAAGATCTGTCACATCACCTGATCTTCTGGTGCAGCTTCATTCTGGCTTTATATTTGTCTTCTTAATAGCTGATATTAAGTGTGTTTATTGTGTGAAATTGTGCATTTGGAGTATTAGGTTAATGAAACAACCTGATACATGATCACATTTTTACCTTTCCTGAGTGAAAAAGACATTCATGTTCCATATTCATCATGTTTTCATGAAAACCATGTGGAAACTAATTCCAATTTATAATCCATTCATGTAACTACATAGCTGAGTGAAAATGCAGTATTGTGTAACCAGTTATCTTTTTCATTTGCGTGTTACTGTAAATATTAAATAGAAAAAAGACCTCGTTTTGATTACTTGCTAATAAATTTGCTTTAAATACAGCATGCATATGAAATAATCTCAATATGTTAACTTTAATGAAAGTAAATTGAATATTACTCACTTAACTGTAGATGATCAATAGGGAAAGTATATGTACTGAAGTATACAGCATATACAAGTATGCAGAATGTTACCCATCAGTCATTGCGCTGTACCCCATTACTACATGCCGTTCCCTAAAAGGAGTTCAAGTCCAGCCTTTTATTAACTTAAAAGTTATTGTACATTTTTATTAAGCGTATCAAGAAACATTTATCACGAAATGGAGGGGTTTAAAATATACTTATATTAGTGAAATACCCATATTAAATACATTTACATATAAGGTAGGCTTTTTATTATTATGATATACTTGACAGTCCAACTCTGCATGCCTCAAGCATCTTCTGCATTCATGTCATTGTCTACCAAGTGGTCAAAATTTAAGACAAAAATATATAACATGGTGGGGTGTAAACCAAGCAAAGGGACATATAAGCCCAACCTGTCTTATTTATTGACTGGAGTGTTTGTATTTACATTAACTACACATTGTAATGTACTGTTTCTAATGAAATCAACCCCGTTTAAATATTCTCAGTCTAGAATTTCAATGCACCCTCTCTACCTAGATTATTGCATGGCCACAACAAGTTAAAGAACATATAGTAGCCTTAGAGCAAGCTTTGAGTTGACAAACTGTTGTATAACCATACCAACGGTACCCAAGTAAATTAGTTTAACCTACAAAAATGTAGTTTACCACAAATCAACAAAAAAAGGACTGCATATAATTTACATGAACATCTATATGTAACATCATACATCTGCTTTTACAATAACATCAAACAGTGGCATAAAATTTGTTTATTGGCAATAGAATATAAATTGAGCCGTTTTAGTGAATATACAATGTACAACCTGAAGGAAAATAAATGCACAATTAGTCATCCACCATTTAGACTTGAATAAAGCCAGTTAGGTAATTCGTTGTGACTGTAACCTCTGTGCATTACAGTTTGCAAGTTCCTTAGTAGCAAGTTTCAGTATACAGTACAAAGCAAATAACTAATTTTAAGTGTGAACGCACAGCATCACTCTCCTGATGTGCTGTGGTATGAACACTTTCAGCTAAGATTAGCACAAATTAAAACAGTACACATAACATACTATAGGTCTGCCCCAACTGTGTTGTGTACGTAAACTAGCATTTACCATGGCAGATTAATGTACTCTGTTTAAAATAAAAATTAAGGTTTGGTCACACAAAGACAGCTTCTTTGCCCACATCCAGGCACTAACATGTCATTTTGGCAAAACAGCATCTTTTTGACTGTTTTTAGTCTCTGTTCTTGGGATTTTGAGGAGCTGGTGCTCCTTCAACAGGGGCAGAGATGGGCACGTTCCGCGGTTCTCCAGAATGTAAGCACTCGTTCACCCTCAGCTGACAGCCGTCCTCCAGCATGTGGATGGCAATTCTGGCAATGTTGCGGGAGTCATCCAAACCACAGTGTGGACGACCTTCATACTGCATGCCAAGATTCTCCAGCATGCAGATCAGTTTAGTCTGGGTACGAGCAACCTATAGGAGACCAGCATGAGAGCGTTAGATTTCAGTGTTAACCTAATTCTTGTCTGTTACTCTAAAGCTTTTTGTTACAGTAAATGTCTTCCACAAAACAATCAAATATCCATACTTCAAATATCCAAAAGCATTTATATAATTAAGATATCAAAATCCTTCTATATATGTTGAAATAAACAGAAAGCATGCTCTCTGTTTTTTTTTTTTAATTTTTGTAAAATTTAAGTAATCATGAAAAACTCTCACCTTATAAAAATTTCCATAAGACTTTCTGATATTGATCCATTTCCGGGCAAACTGCGGGTATCTGATGCCACTCAGTTTACACTGGGTATAAAGAAATTTCCCCATGTCCCATGACCTACACAGAAGACAGCAGGTTGTACAATACAGTATTTACAAGGTATGGCATTGCATACTATGTGTTACAAAAATCAAGCCTAAAACTGATAACCTCATCCTTACCCATCTGTCAAAAACATGTATTTGTACTTTGTGCCAAGTTCCTTCTCCTGTAGCCAAGAAACCGCTTGCTTGAGAACTTCACGGAATGTATCTGCCTCATCCACCATTTTCTGAAAACAAAACGTGTCGAGAACCAAATACTGTAACAATAATGTTTTCATGCAAAGACAACAGGCATGGAAAGTCTGAACTATATCCCAAAATAGCTATAATGTCATTAGTAAGCAGTTTGTGAAATCCTACCTGTGTGATTCCGGTAAGTTTCACACAAAAATCAGAGAGCTGTGGGTTTACCTCTGGCTTCACATATTGCTGAAATGAATCTACCTGTAACGACAGTAAGATGATGTAAAAAGGAAACATATAAAGACTTCCATAACAAGTATTGAATAATAATTCATGCTAATATAAATGAGTTGTCAATGTGACCTTAACAAAATCATTAACCTCAACTATCTAGAAACACTTCAATTGACTGATATAAGGTTTCCATGACAACAATCAACATCAGTGTGCCTGACTGCTCCCTCACCAACTCACAATCTCCAAGCTGCGTGTGTCGATCAAAACCATGGGGAACTCGATGATTTCATGGAGGTAGTCGGGTGGGTTGTTCTCCTCGCAGGTCGCCTCAAAATCCACCACACAGATGTAGTCATAGCACACATCACTGTGCGCCCCGGCAGCAGCTAAATGCATCAGTTTTTGTTTTTTGTAGTAGTTTTTGAGCCGTTTCTTTAGCACATCCTTAACCCCCCTGAAAACAGCAATAGTACTTTTTTAAGTATGCAAAGCAAAAAAGGGCAGACAGCTCAAAGCTGTTAACAGTTATAGATTATGTGTGTAGTGTGACAGACAGCATGACAGACAGCATGACAGACAGCATGATAAGATAGACAGTGTGATAGACAGACAGCATGACAGAAAGACGGTGTGATAAATAGACGGTGTGATAAATAGACAGTGTGACAGACAGACAGTGTGACAGATAGACAGTGTGACAGATAGATAGACGGTGTGACAGAAAGACGGTGTGACAGAAAGACGGTGTGACAGAAAGACGGTGTGACAGAAAGACGGTGTGATAAATAGACAGTGTGATAAATAGACAGTGTGATAAATAGACAGTGTGACAGACAGACAGTGTGACAGACAGACAGTGTGACAGACAGACAGTGTGACAGACAGACAGTGTGACAGACAGATAGACAGTGTGATAGACAGATAGACAGTGTGATAGACAAATAGACAGTGTGATAGACAGTGTGATAGACAGATAGACAGTGTGATAGACAGATAGACAGTGTGATAGACAGATAGACAGTGTGATAGACAGATGGTGTGACAGATAGACAGTGTGATAGATAGATAGACGGTGTGATTAGAGAGACAGACAGACAGTATATATACGACATATATGTCGTTCAATCACACAGGACCTGGTGTCGAGCTTCAGCTCGGCGCATTTGGCCCGCAGCTCTTCTCTGCTCATCCGGTTTACGGCGCCGTTCGCCACGGCGATCTCCTTATAAACCGGATCACTGAAGTCTCCGTGAACGGGGGAGAAGGACTTCCGCTCCTCATTCTTACTCTGGAGGAGACGACAACACACCGCCGCTTTAGCGTATTCAGCATCGCTTTATTACAATGACGTGACTGATCTGAAGTCAGATGAATAAGGAGAAGCGGAGCTCTGAAAGCAGCCTGTCGCTGTTGGGATACTCACATCAGCCTGCTGGATCTCTGTCTGCGACTCCATGAGTTTGGGTCACAAACACGTCCGCTTTTCACACTCGATGTGTCCGTAAATATCACGACCTTTTACGAAATATCACGACCCTTAAATGCTTGTATTATAGATTTATTTGGTTTATTTGTGCAAATAGGTTTATTTGAACCTGCACGTACCCTCGACATGCAACAAATGAAACGTCAAACGAGCTGCTTTGCTAAACTTGCGCCAAGCGAGAGCTTACGTCATTTTAAGGCGACTTCCTCTAAGGGTTGAACGTCATTTCCAAAATAAAAGCTCCCCCAGCGGGACACTTTCCACAATAAAAGCCGCCATCCGTTTTGCGTGTTTAATTTGCAAGGGCTTGTTCATTTGGATATCACATATAACAAATGCACAAAATGATACATTTTATTTTATAAACAGTGGCGTTACAATTTAAAGTTTAGGTGGTGCTTCATCTACGGAAAGGACACAAGTTAATCGCTTTCAAATGCCAATATTTTATTTACGGTTTCCAACAATTAAGAAACGTTAAAACGCATGTATCAAATGTACCCAATACCTCAAAAGAACCTTTCTACAACAAAGTCTTTCAAAGTGGTCCAGACAAATCTTCATTCAGGTATAAACAACAAATGTTAAAATGTGTGACATATATTAAACACTGCAACAAATTAAATTATCCAGAACAAACTAATACACATCAATATAACTAAGTTAACCAACACCAATATAATCTCTTTTTTAAAATACAGTGATAACAGTTCATTTCAAGTGAAACAATAAGTGACTTTCTATAGTTTTCCTTAGTATTCAAAACTAGTTGTCAATGGAAAAATACACATGTAGCAGAATTTGACAGCACATATGAATACAGGTTAACTCAAGCTAATTCCAATTTCATGGTTTCACATATTACAGGAGCAAATCTTCCCCTTTTCTAAGGTCATTACTTCATTGTCTCTCAATGCTGGCAATTTGACTCCCCAAAAGAAAAAACTGTTTTTATAAACAAAGTATATGGTCATAATTTACAGTTTAGATTACATACTGGTCTACAGATTTACTTTGCAACATTAAAAAATAAGTAACATTGTATTGTTTTATAAGATGCACAGACAACAGCAGCAGGAGAGAATTCTTAAATCCATACAACCCTGTTTTTAACTCAATGCATCCTACAGGCATGAGAAAACAAACTTACTTTGCTTCCTAATTACATTTGTATTGCACCATGAACTGCACTTCTAACAACATAACTCATTCCATTGCACAATGTAATCCATTATTATTGACGACAAATATCTCAGTGTCCTTATTGCTTTACAGTCCAATAAGTCATTAGAATTAAAGGCCAAAGAACAACATAAATGTTGCTGTGTTCTTCAGCTTGTCCTGAGCAAACTCACTTGTGACATTTAAGGTATTACAATGAATGATGGACTTGTTTGCACAATGAACCTGCACAATGAACCTCTCCAACTCCTAGTAATATGGACCAATGTCTTCATAACCAGCATAGCTTGGCCAATTGACAAATATTCCATGACAAAATCTTGGGCTGCTGTAACGGTCAAAATGAACGTCCCAGTCGCTCACACCGTAGCGCTCATGGCCAGCACTGGAATCAATTGAACTCTTCTTCAGAGCCGACTGAATGATTCTGTAATTCTGTCCTTGGTTGTTGTCCCAGAACGCGAGTCCGTTGACTTCATAGCAAACGGCGAACTCAATATGTTCATGCGGAGGCACTTGATCAGGCAAACTTGCTTTGAACGAAAAGATGTCATGGTTTAGGCCAGTGTATGTGTCCTGTGTGTACTGGCATTCTATATCAGTGTAGCTCTTCCAAGTGTCGAATGTGATGTGTAGCTTAACAGACTTCTCAAAGGAAAGGTTTTTCACTTTGATCGTACCTGCTATTGATTTCTCCCTGAGCGTGCAGTGTTCAAGGCAGACATGGTCGTTTTCAATGCGCTGGCGAAACTTTACATAATCCGCGGATGGCTGGTCAAAGTCAAGGATTAATCTGTCCTTCTCTTCTGAAAGAGTAAGCGAAGAGGTGAAGAAACTCTCAGTGTTGGTTGGGATCTCTATGGGATCATCAAATTCAGAGAAGACCTTCACGGTTGTCAGGTTAAACCCTTTGTGATCTGCAAATGATACCTGTTTCTTGGCCCTGCCAGGGTTCAACCCCTCAAGTTTGACTGCTCCCTAGGGGAGCTACAAGGAAGCATGGACGTTTGGTACGGGTGTAGACATGGCCGCAGAGGCCTGCTGTATTTAGACGGTCTCAGGTTCAGGAAGTCTTCATTCGACAAATAAAGCGGCATGGCCAGTTCGATCGGCAGGGTGTATTCGCTGGGAGGGCAGCCACATGCACTGAAATTTAGGAACGCATATTAATAAACACATTAATACAGTAAGAAATTTGTCTGCAAATGTTGGTTGTTGGCTGATGAAATGTTGCAAAACTAATTTGAATTTCACACTTACAGCACAACATGCAGCGCTTAATATAAAGCAGTATGAGGTAACTCAACATTATGCAGAGACAGCAGTAAGTAGGTCACGCAAGTCAAACAAGTTTGTATTGGCATGGGGCCATAGTGAAGATACAATGACTTTATAGTGAAGAAACGAAAACTTAATTCAGACCTTATCAAATGTAATTCAAACGTTTCAGTTGGATCATTTTTAATGACCGAAAGCTTGACAAGGTGTTTCGCAAAGTTCTAATTTTCAATATGCATAATTGTTTATAATCCTTACACAAACACCACCTACATTAAAATGATTTAAACAGTTTACTGAACAAGTTAAAAGGTCTAACTTTCTGCGATGCTTTTCTGTTTACAGTAAGGTGAGATACATTGTACTGGCATTTGACCATATACATTAATAATAATTAAACATATTTGCAGCAGGTCTAGAGACAGCACAAGATAAGCTTTTCTTAACATAATTGTACTAATAGGATATTAGTATATGTTTCTAATTTAGAAATAAATGGACATCCTTCACACCTGCTGGAGCTCCTCTGATGGTGCATGAGTCCATCACACTGCGCTCATCCTGCCGGCTCTATAACGTGGAGTTTTTTCACAAATGTTATGCAAGCTTTCATTTCTGCTGTTATATTTTCAAGTCGTTAACTCTTATATCACCCGATCTCGCAGACCTGAGGGGCATGCATCTACCCCAGGCTTATCCCCGTGCGTCACGTGACTGTGGGACCGGGGGTCAGCAGGCCAGGCTCTGGGGCTCCACTGTTGTAAAAATATCTTCCACTTTTCCTCCTGTCCACATGAGCATGCATGACACATAACACTTAAGAAAGTATCTGCCAATGAAACAAATGTATATGTTCATACACCGTTTTATTTTTCAAATGGACAAGAAATAGCTTTACACTGTGACTTTTCAGTGCTGTTACTTTGTAAAATGCCAAAACTCACGCAGTAATGTGTGTGAAACAGGAAGAATGATCATTTGAAACCGGAAGAATGAGCATTTGAAACAGGAAGAATGATCATTTGAAACCGGAAGAATGATCATTTGAAACCGGAAGAATGATCATTTGAAACAGGAAGAATGATCATTTGAAACCGGAAGAATGATCATTTGAAACCGGAAAAATGATCATTTGACACCGGAAAAATGATCTTTTGAAACCGGAAGTTCACCCTTCCACTTCCGGGAGGTTCACCCCGACTGTTTTTTTTTTTACTACCAGAAGGGAATTCTTGTGCAAAAATGGCGACGTCTCGTCGCACCTCCCAACAGCAGCAACAACAACAAAACTTATCCTCCCCTCCAAGACCGGGGTCCAGTCCGCTTATGCCTCCGGAATCACCCCCCGATACCGGCGGATCTGCGGGTGGCGGGGAGCCGGAGAGCACCGGGGAGCCGGAGATCAGTCCCGAAACCCCCGCTCCGCTGCTCGGCACCAGCAGCAGCAGCAGCCCCAGCAGCTCCAGCAGCACTAGCTCATCTACCACCGGCGGGGGCAGCAGTGCGGGCTCCACTCCCGACTCCGGTAGTGCCAGTCCTGGAGGCAGCGGCTGCGGGGCGAATGGGGCTTTTAGGGAGCTGTTTGAGGCCTGCAGGAACGGAGACGTGTGTCGGGTAAAGAGGCTGGTGGACTCGGTCAATGTAAACGCGAAGGACATGGCCGGGCGCAAGTCCACCCCGCTTCACTTCGCTGCGGGTAAGTAAACACAAATCGTTTATCAGATCGTTTATCATCAGATCGTTTATCAGATCGTTTATCATCAGATCGTTTAAAGGAAACGGGGACCAGGTCGGGTGAAGTCTGACCACATATAGCGGAAAGCTAACCGCTCCGTGAGTTATATCGGGCCGCTTGTGTTTCTGTTTGTTTGGGATGGTGTCCGAAAGTTCATTGCAGGTTTAATGAACTGAATATAATCGATATCACTATTAAAAACAGTCTTAAAGTCACTGTTTGTACTCTAATGTCCACAATGTGTGTATACATTGGTTGACGAAACCGGAACTAGCGCTTAGCGTCTCTTTCTAAACCCCCGTCAAAATGAGCTGTAATAAGTTTACTCAACACATCGATACCGGATTTTATCATCATTTCAGAGGACCTGAGGGGTGCTATCATACAGCTGTCATATGGATATTATCATTATAATTATGCCATATTTTTTACTAAGGTTTCTGTTGATGTAAACCTGGAAAAATCAGGGAATTCTTACATGGATTCCCAAGCATCATAAAAACGTAACAGGTTTCATGATCAGTCAGTTTTTATGCTCCTCTATAAAATATTTCATAAACTAATATTACTTTTGTGTGTCTAACTGAAGTTAAACAAGCGGTTATTGTTTAGTAATCCAGAAGGACTGGAAGTCATTTTCTTGTTCATTGGTCCTTTTAAAGGACGTTACATGTTTTTGTAGGAAGAAGTATAAGCCTTGTACACAAATACTAAAGCTTTTTTTAAAAAAAACAAATGTTCTTTAGGTCTTCTGATTATCACGACTAAAATCATATATAACATGGAAAGGTTGGCGTGTAAAATTGTTTTCATGCTGGGAACGACTGGTCTGCTTGTTGTATACTAAACTGATGGTTTCTGTATGTTTCATATCTGGTTTTATGTCTTGCAGGTTTTGGCAGGAAAGATGTCGTGGAGCATCTCCTGCAGACGGGGGCAAACGTGCACACGCGTGACGACGGGGGTTTGATCCCGCTGCACAACGCGTGCTCCTTCGGTCACGCTGAGGTGGTCAGTTTGCTGCTGTGTCAGGGGGCCGATCCCAATGCCAGAGACAACTGGAACTACACTCCCCTCCACGAAGCTGCCATTAAGGGCAAAATAGATGTTTGCATTGGTAAGATCCTCTTCTCTGAATTACAGGCTGCGAATAAAATAGCGCTGCTGAATAAACCAGCTAAAAGACGGATGGTACGATCTTGCCCTAGTGAATTCAGAAGATGTATGACTTTAATTTTTCCTGTGTTTTGTCTGAGGAGCAGATCTCTGTAATGGTTAATCGTGGTTTTAGCTGCGCTGGCTGACACTTGAACACGGTGCTCAGCCTTTAATCAGATCTTTACTGCTTGGTATTCATGAGAAATTTAACACAGCATCTTAGGGGTGAAGAGGACCAATAGCATTGCGGAATGTCGTCACATGATTTTACGTATCCTGCATCACAGTTTACAGCTCACAGAATAATTGGCTTCTTCTGTATCCCTGTTTGTATTAAGGGCCATAACTTTATCCTTGTTTTGTTCTGTAAATGAACCTGATATTTTAAAACTGCAGTCTGTAACTTTTTTTGTTTCAGAATGAATATAAATCAGCTGTTACATGAGCAAGTACATGACCAATCTGCAAGAACCCTGCAATTTATGTTTCAAACAGAGATAGCAGTAGAGAGGCAAAAGTTATGGATTGCAGCATTAAGTTTTGTTTTTTTAGATCTCTATGTTCTCTTGCATTGTTTCAAACATCGTCTACTGTTGAGTCTTTTCCAGAGTGCCTACTCGCCACATTTTTTAGCATAATCCAATTAAAGTGTTAAATTCATTTTAAAAACTAGGAGATAAGAATTATCCACACAATCTCAGGGAGAATTCATATGCCTGAAGTCATGTATGTAATTTCACGTCGTGTCTCGGTCTGAGAAAGATTGATGTGTCTTCTCTGCTATTTATCTTTTTACTTGTTCGCCTTTAGTTTTAAGTAAACTTTAGTTTGAACTGCTTTAGGAGAGCTTTCTTTAGACTGGCTGAGTCATTCTTTGTAGATACAAATCTACAATCTTCTTTGTAGAAACTTTAACATTTATTTTGTAGATTTATCTGTAATAGGCAGAACTTGAAATTAAATGAGATTCATTTTTGTCTTTGAGATTTTAATGCTTCTTAACGTAGTCGTTGCTATTCTCATTTTAGCCATAGAGCAAGTGTATGAATTTAAGTCATAATGTTAAAAAAAGATATGTTGATACAGATAAAACTGAGTAGCAGACGTTCAGTCTTTGTTGTTATTAAATTAGTTCATGTGTACTCAGCAACCTCTATTAAAGGTTTCGATTGTTATCATAGTCTCTGGTTGACGCCCTAATTGTTCTTAATCCTCGGCTTGCTTCGGTCTGTGATAGAGTCAGTAGCTAAAAGACCTAGAGAAACATTCGGCTTTACTGGGATGTTTGGACATGCCCGAACTTGAAGCTGTGTTTTATGGATTTTTAACTTCAGACAGAAAATATTGACACATTCGGTTTTCCTTTTAATTCACCTTGTAAATAATTCTGTTGATGGCATCTGCCCTCAGCCAGTTCGTAGTGTTTAAGCTGTGCTGTTATATATTTCTTTCCATTGATTTCCATTGATTCAACAGGAAATCTGTAGAACTCTGTAATGGGTTTAAATATGGCGTGTATACGTCCTTCACACTAAATAGTAGTCTAAAATTTTTTGCCTGTGTTTTTTTTGAGAACAGTGTAGATTGACCAGAAAGGGAATAGATCATAAAGTGACATTAGATGCATTTGAACTCTGTTAAACTGCGTGCGAGTGCCACTGTGCCATGTCTGGGCATGTGTGTTACCTGTCGGGCCGCTTGACCGATGGGCAAAATATTGAAAAATAAACTCGGCAGGCGGTGCAGAACTTTAATAACTGCTGTTTGAATTATGCAGGTACAGATTTCATGCATCTAGTTATAAGCCAAGACAGCAGCTCATATTTTAATCATTTGTTTTTTTCATTTTTACAGTTATGTGTCAGTCTGCCGAATTCAAGCGCAGTCAGTTTTATTTTTAGGTTCTGGTTGAGCTGACTAGCTGACAAGTTAACTCATGATGTTATTGATCCTTCCAGAAATTTATTCCACCATAATCCCTAAACACCAAAAGACTTAATGGACTATATAAGGCCTGTTTTTATTTTTTGTTGATTAAAATGTAATGCAAAATCTACATTTTTTCCAACGGCAAAGACTTACTGCCATTTGCCTAATATAATAAACAACATGATGTAGTTTTTGTCTCGATAGCTTCATGAATACAAACCTCTTTTGTCAGCTCTTCAGTTTGTTGCACCCAGACAGGTGTTGTGACCTCTGCTCTCTGACAGGGGACCTCTGTCCCTTCTCTTAATTAGAGTCGCTGCAGCTTAGAAGTCATTATTTTTCTTCGCAACAGCTCAAATCTATGCGGGCATTTTCAAATTACAGTTCGTTTGATTAATTACAACTCCATTCATCAAAGATGGATGACGCTACTGTAGCTCAGCTCTACTGTGCCTGTGACACACTCATTCACATAGCCGTAATTGTCTGCTTGTTTTCTAAAGGGAGTCTTTGTGTTTGCCCCTGGAGCCTGCTGAAGGCACAGCAATTTGTAGTGTGAATACTGTGATGTGTTATAAATTAGAGAGAGAGAGATGTGTGTAGGAATTACCAAGGAGGCTATCACAATAGACAGGGAGGGCAGAAGAAGGGGACGCATGTTAGTCTGTGTACACGTGCATTGTTGTAGAGAGAGCTGATAGACGACACTTTCTCTAGGTGCTGCGCTTTACTTGCCTCAGAGTGAACGGCTTTCTCCATCTCTTTGCTCGTTCCGCTCGAGGGCTGTAGAGAGAGAGAGAGTGGGGGGAGAGATCGGAAAACATGCTTTAATATTCCACTCTCATACTTGAGTTCTCGTCACATGCCTGGAGACAGACTATGTAATAACATGGGCTTTATCTCCTCGTCTCACTGCATTGTGTGTTTTTCCACGCGTGCTGTTTTCGCTGCTGCTCTTGGCGCGCTGGTGCGCGAAATGCGTTCACATCCGCAGCATGCAGGGACGCCAGGCTCTCCCGGTCAGCAGCGCAAGCAGCCCCAGCAGCAGCCTCTGCCTGCCTGAGTTACGATACTGCTTGTGTTTCCCCTGCACAGTGCTGCTCCAGCACGGCGCCGATCCAAACATCCGCAACACGGACGGGAAGTCTGCCCTGGACCTGGCCGACCCATCTGCCAAAGCAGTGCTCACTGGTGAGTACTGCAGCCGCATGTTCTCCATAACCATCTGTGCAAGCTTTCTCTCTCTCTCCTTATTGCTTTTTATTTCATTGCTCTTTTTGTGTTTGTTTTGATTGTGATCATCTGTAGTTTGTTTCTCTGTACAGCGTTGAAACAGAGCAGAATTCTCATTTTGTTAATGTCTACGACAGGTGTGTGTGTTTAAAGTGAGACTCTTGTTGTTATTAAGCGCTAATCTAGTGTGCTCTCTCTAGTGTGCTCTCTCTAGTGTGCTCTCTCTAGTGTGCTCTCTCTAGTGTGCTCTCTCTAGTGTGCTCTCTCTAGTGTGCTCTCATGTCTAGTTAGGTTGGTTAGTGGGATTGTGGTGTGTGTGATTCTGTTATATTGCCGGAGTAGCACAGCTTCACAAGTGTTTCCAACCACTGTAATATTTTCCCATATTTTTTCGAAACATTTGTGTCTCTTTTTCCACTCTTACACATAGATCTTGGGGACGTTTTGATAGATCTTGTGCTGTGAGCCAATAAGACGTGCGTCTCATATCTAAGAGAATAAATGGGTTTTTAACTTAAATAAATATAGAAGCTGTTCTGAGTTGTGCTGGTTATCTGTTTCAGAGCTTTGAAATTAAATTATTCCACTATATAATTCTTAGCAGCTCAAAAGGTTTAATAGAGCACAGCAGTAGGTGGGTTTGATTCTCGCTTACATCTGACACGTAAATTACAGGCATGTGGTGTCAGCGCCTCTCTGATACGACAGATTCTGTGAAAACGTAAGCCTGACTTTGTTCATGTGGCCATCAGATGAAGTTCTGGCGAACTGAGTTTCTTCATTTGAACTGCAGCTTTGTGTGTAAAATGATTCATTACTGTAGAAGAACTGCGTGCTGTGTGTTCCACAGTGATTATTTTTGTTTAATGTAAGTATCGTTTTTAATTTTGTGTGTAAAATTTTCGTTGTTCTGTGAAGAAATAAACGGCAGCAATTCTGTTTGTGAATGCAAACGTATTTCAGAGGTGTGTGCGAATGTTTGTTATCGTTTGTATTGATCTTCTTCTGTGGAATGTCATTTAAAAAAAGGTGCAAGAATTGCTCAATAAGCGCCAATGCAGAATTGCAAATAGTTTTGGGAAAAGACTGATGTGATGTAAGTGAAGTGATGTTAAATGCAAGTAGTGTTTAAAAAGATTTTTCACAGCTCATTTTTCTCTAAATAAGAAAGGTAGTTTAAGTGTGATCATTTTGTTTCTGCGTAGGATAGAGAACTCTGGGAAATGTAAACATTAATTAAAAAATGTACGTCCGCTGAGGTTCATTATTACAATTGTCATGAAATTATGAAGCTTGAGATTGTAGTTATTAACTAAATCAATTTTATTCTGCTTGCCTCAAGCGTTCTGGGGTTCACACGTCCACGTGTAGTGCTGTAATCAGATCCAAATTTCCGTTTTGTTACAGGCTTGAAAAATCTAAAATCGCTGGACTTGTTTGTTTTGTACAGATTACTTTCTAACTCTTCTGAATGAAAGACTCAAATAGCCGCTGGCGTATCATCCCCAGTTGTGACGCAACCGAACGCATTCGTTTAGTTTCACTTGATTGACTTGCGAAAAGAATGTTGTTTATTACGAACGCTTTGTACGTTGTAAACAGGAAAAAGTTATTTCAAAATCAATACAAGTTTAGTTTGATAGACTAACATACAGACAAAAACTTCAGGGTAAGCTGTGAACGATGTCTTTGTCATTTATATGTGTTACGGAAAGATATTTGAAGCACAAGTGCCCTCAAGCACCAAACAGAGCAAGAATACAAAATAAATACTGTTCTTACAGACCTGAACGGCAAGATGTATATTTTTAGATTTTGGTGCATATTTCTCAGTTGAATTTAAAGGACGGTTGCGATTTTGTTCACATGTGTTACCCTCAGTGAACGTATGGGATGCATGTTTCAGTACGTAAGCTATAATGAAACTCACATCCAGCTTTTGTCTCCTTTCGGTATTATTTTTGAATTGTAATATCCCAGTTTTTATCCCAGTAATATCCCAGTTTTCTGTCAGGAAGCGCACAAAGTGCTTTAGTTAGTGCTGCAGTTGTGGCCTTATGGTTAGATCGTTGGACTTGTAACCCAAAGGTCACAGTTTCGATTCTCACTGCTGGCAAGAAACCAAGTTTATTGACTCCCCGCTGCTGTTCTTTCAATCCATTTGTAAAATCCCAGATAAATTCTGTTTGATTTTTTTTGTCCTTATTTTTTCCACCCTTTCTTCAGAGCTTTTAGTTTTGTGGCTTTTTTTATCTGGCTTTCCTGTTACGTTGTTATGGAAATGTTTTTCCCAAAGTGAATTAAAAATCACCAAGGCTGTTTTAAGAGGCCCTTGTTAGGTTGCAACACACAACAAAAGTCTTAAAAACTTTTCAGAGTTAAGAACGGTTGTTTACTTACTATGTTCAGCAAAATATACCGTCTCTCCCTCATCAGGATTTAAGCAGGGAAATAAAACTGGCTGCCGCTTTGTTTGGAATATTTACTGTTCATTGCAGGCAGTCAGATAGATTGAGTAATTGATTCATAACCTGCTGGTGGGTCACATATTCCCTTTCTATTCACTGCCTGTTTATCCGTCTGTGGCAGAAACCTTTAGGTTGTGTTTGGTTACATTACATTAAGAACTCTGTGCATCTGAAGCTTGTGGGCTAATCGTAAACTTTGATTCGTGCAGATCACAAAATATTTCAAATATATGCCAGTTTTTGAAGTTTTAACGCCTGTTCGCAATTTATTAATTTGCCATCATTCATGCATAGTAGCAAATCACAGCCGGTTTTGTATTCACTGTCTACAGACAAGCGAAAGTGTGGGTGACATTTCATTATCATGATTACATCTGATCAGTGTTACGCTGGTTTAAACGTTATTTTAGTATAACATATTTCTGTCAAATTTGGAGGTTAAGTTTGGAAATCTTTCAGCACCTTAAAAATGTGGAAACATGAGCTCAGGTCACCGGTATTTTGTATTTTGGTGTTGGTGTAGACTTTGGTTGTGTTTGAAAGCCTTTCTTACAAGTTATCTCTATCTCAAGTCATCTTCCTTGCTCATAAGCCTTTATAGTCCTGCATACAAACAGCACCTCTTAAGGAAATCGATGCTGTGTAAATGCAGACATTGTTATTATGATTAGCTCAGAGGGAGATGCTGCTTCAGTCTGGTTTAGCTGCGGCACACACACAGACCGTGAGAGAGTTTGTGTCGGGAGCTCCAGTGTGTTAGAGAGTCGATCTGGGAAAGCTGCCTGTTTCCGGGCAGCTGCTGCTGGCTTTCCTGACAGTCCTCAGGAGAAAAGGAAGAGATTAGCAAGCGTAGCTCGCGACCGGGGCTTTCACAGGGAGGGTCCTTAAAGCCTGAAATGTTAAATGGGCCCTCTGAGCTCACAACTCAAAACGCCTGCAGTGTCATTTCCCATCATATCTCAGGAAAATGTGTTGGTTAAAACACGGAAAACACCTTCAAGATGCAACGCCACCAACCCTTCCTGTTAAACCTACATTCTCTGAGCCAGCTGGGCATTGGTCCAGCCCTGACCGCACACATCAGTTTCCCTTCATCATCTTCTCACTCGGAGCGCCGCTCCGTACACTTTGCTGCCCTCACAGCGTGAGGCTAAAACGCACTTTATTAGAAGTCGACCGGTCATTTGTCCTCAGGCGATGCATGTTTCCTTTAAGTATTTTTTGTATTGGCGAGTGCAAAAGCAACAACTCTGCGTAGTGAGTCGATAAGGGTTTGGTTCAGAGGCTGTTTGAAGAAAGAGGAAATAAACATTTGCTCACTTCCTGAAGGGACAGTCTGGCAGAGATAGTGGAGAAAAACATCAGACGATAAATGCTTAAATTACTTTCTGTTGCAATAACATCATGACGGTTGCCATCTCGAAACTTAAAGTTCTTTGCCATAAGGGAGGGATTTTGAAGAATGTTCGAATGCAGTGACAGACGTCCTACTTTCATGTCAAATTATGTGTTTGCATACATCCATGCACTGTGTTCATGTGTTGGCTTGGCTTTGGAGAGCACTCTAAACGGAGGGCAGGATTTTATGCTTTTAAAGCTAGCTTGCCATTGTTAGCTTCTCCGAAAATGCCCATCCTAAATTTCTCTAATATTTCTTTTTGTGTTCCTGGGAAGAAAGACATTAAACGATGACAGAATTCTGGTTTCGCTGTTTTTTGGCTGCATTATCTCTCAGCTGTCTGTCTCTGGTCTGCCTCTGACTTTGACGTTTGTCTTGGAGTCTAAGTCAGGGTTGCATTATGTTAAAACGCTTTTGATACTGCTGCCATACTGATGTCCTGTTCTGTATTTCAGTTGTTCTCTTAGATGTAGACTTGGAAGTTGTGTAGGATTCACTCATTCCATGACTTACAAACCAGAAAGCAGATTTATATATCGGTTTATATCCTATAATTAATAATTTAGAGCGCATTTAGAACAGCTCATGAGAAGGTTGCCACGACAGCTTCTACATTATGGTGGCAGGCATCACTTTTTCTCACTGCCTTCAGAAATATTTTTATTGTATTTTTTTTATTTTTACTTATGTTTAAGTAATTGTTGTGTATTGCTTAGGCATACAGGTGAAGGTTTATTCATGCAGAGAGAGAGCGCATCTGACATCAGACTATCAGTCTAATAGTCAACAGAAGATGGAGATCCGAACAGATCTGATGCTGTTTTAATAAGATAAAAGCTGAACTTGGCAGGCTGCTTGTTAATAGTTTCTGAAGCTGTGATATTTTCTCCCTCACAATCCGTCATGTTTCTTTCTTTTTAAAGCTTCTTTTTCTGTCAGTAATGCCACTTTGTGTTCCAGAAGTGATCTGTCCTGGAGACATTCAGTAGTTTAACACTGAGTAAGCAGGAAAAGCTCTTTAAAATTCCAGAGCAGAACAAGAGAAGATTTCAGCTCCTTTTCACCAGTCTAGTGTTGCTGTTCGGTCTCTGGAGAGCTTTAGATTGTAACACGGTGAAATTGATGGTATCCATTAAAATGCTCTATAACTCCGGTGGTTTGTTTTGTCTCTCCTGGTCTGCAATTGATTTGCACCAATCGGCAGTCAGAATCCATGAGCATCTTTTAGACCGTTTCACTGGGATGCCGATGCTTGTATCATATACTCCTTCTGTACTCATGATGATTTCACCGTCTGTATAATATTAGATTATGATCATTTATATAATTCTGTAATATGATTTAACTGTGCTTTATTTGTGTCCGTTAAGTGTCTGTACTACACTAACTTGTGATCCATATTTCGTGAGTATGTGAGCATAAGGACAAATAGTTAATTTATATGAAATATTCATTTGAAATAAGTTCAAAACTTTAATACTATCTATATATTTTCTTTTCTAATAAGTATATTATATGGAATATGTATTTTACCTGTCGTCCACACCCTGATCATAAATGTGTGTGTGTGTTTGTTTTGGTGTGTTCTGAACTCCATTAGGATCTCTGTGTGGGGAGGTCACCAGTGTTGGAAGACACACACAGGGATACAATGAGTCTTCCAGTCATGCTGTTTTTATTTCATTACCATCTTTTCTCTCCCTGTGCGATCACAACCTTTTGTTTGTGACTGTCAGAAAGCGCACAGCACGTCCAGCTTTGTGTGTTGTGATTTGGTTTTTAGCCATTTTGTTGCTGAAACACCCCACCACAACCCCCCACAATCCATACGTCACATCGTCCACCTCTCTGCAACATTTTCTCTTGCTTTTCCTGTTTCCACAACTCCTGGTAGAGAGAGAGAGCAAGAGAGAGCACATGTGGGGGTGAGGAGAATCACAGCTGAATTATTTCTGTTCCTCTGATTGGCTGAGAGGTCAGGTATTGTGAGTGGGGCTTTTAGGGGTGGGCTGAATTTGTTTATTACATATCCCTCCTCCTTTCTGAAATCTGATGTTGTTACAGCAGCGTCTCTTCTATACAAACAAACTAGACACACATGCACAAGCCCCTCCCCTTGTATACAGTAAACCCAACCCCCTTGTGTGTATCTGTCTCCCTGAGACGGAAAACCATTTAATTTGCGAAGCGAACGGGGATATGCGTCAGCTCGCCTTCAGTATCCAAGACACAGCCGATGTCACGTTCACAACCCACTCAACGTCACAATGTCATCGGTCGGGAGGGGTGCGGGTTTGGCTACACCGCCACCACCAGAAGAGAGAGAGCAAGAGGAGGAGAGAGAGGCAGAGAGAGACTGAAAAGCAGAGCAGCGCTGGTGCACTGATGCCTGCGTGTGTGTGTTTGAGCGAGTGTGTGTCGCTGTCACCGGTCTGCTGTTAGCATATTGACTCTTTCTCCTTCTGTTGTATGTCGTTCATTCTTCTTGTTTATGACATCATGATTTTTTGTAACCACTTAGGCGAATACAAGAAGGACGAACTTCTGGAAGCTGCAAGGTGAGTACATGCCTCACCTACTTTTTGTTATGCTTGCCAGCCTGTCTCATTCCTTCCTCCCTTTGCTCTCCATTATCTTTTTGTTGTGCCCATGGACCTGGATAAAGTCATGTTGTCAGAGAACACACACTCAGGGCTGGAGTCGTCTGACTCAGATCTTTATTATACATACGTGTTATGGCCTGGAAAATCCCACGTCCTACACAGAGGACACCCCCTGGTTTTTGTTTAGTATTATGCTAGGGCGGAATGCTTTATAGAACATGGAAAATTCTCTGTAACGCTTTTGATTGGTTTCCAAGTGCTCCAGGTGGAACCACAGGAGCTGGATGTGGGATATCAAAACTTATAATGCTTTTCTTCATGCTATGCATTTAGGGAAAATGGCGTATCAACAAACATCTGTATATCTAGCGGCAATTGTTACTATGGAATAGTCACTGTGGGCAAATAGGAAACATGACATGTGCACAATCCCAGCAGTCTTTGCAGGGTCACGAAAAGAGAGACGTTTTTATTTCATCGCTGGTGGATTTGCCCCCCTTGTTAGAATGATGCCTTCAGGCACAGCGTGGATACAAATCATAACTCTGGTTGTTTATTGATGAACACACAAAAGAACAACCAAGGCCTTGTAATTCTCCACAAAAATAATCATCAGGAAGAAATACAGTCATGGGGCCTTCATTGTTTTGAATTATGTTGATCTCAGTCTCTTCTCTCTGCTAACAGCACAAGAAACAATATGATTGGAGAATATTTGTTTATAATTCAGTCCCATGTAGAGACCTGTAGATTGAGGGATGGGAGATGGAAAGGCCTATCTCTAGCTGCAGATGGTGGACATTTTTGCCTGTAGGACTTTGGCAGGACTGGCAGATCCAGCACTGTGATACTCTGTCCCACTCGGTCTGCCTGGATGTGTAGAGGAGGAGCGGTGTAGAAGGTGTTGATGAATCAAACCTTTGTAGGCCACAAGCTGGACCTGTCACTCTCATCATATCCTGAGAAGATAACTCAATTCAGTTGCTAAACACACAGATCTATGTAATTACAGGAGCTTTTATGAAGGTTTCGCTCTTAAGCTTGTTATATTTGCCCAGATGAGTTATTTTAAAGGTGCAGTACTGTGCAAAAGTCTTGGTCTCATCACCAATTTTGTGGTTCAGGAAAATTTTAATGAGCATGCATATTAATTTTGTAGAGTACTCTTTATTAAGATACAAACAGAAAATACAGGAAATATGTACACTGAATTTTCAGGAATAAATGGGCTCTTCAGGCAGAAGTCAGTATTTAGTGTGAACTCTCTTAGCACTAAGCACATCTTGAACTCTTTTAGGGAGAATTAGAATTAGGGTTTAATTTCATTTAGCCAGGTTCTTACTCAGGTGTAAGGGGAGCTCACACTAAATATGACACTTTGTCTTATTTTTATTTCAGTTTCCTGTATTTTCTGGTTGTGTTCTAATAAAGAGACATACAGAGAAATAATTACATACGGTTATTAAACTGCTGTTTAAACAGCATTTCTGAAATCTAATGGTGGCCTGAGACACAGTACTGTACGTTGTCGGTTTCTTCTCTGACAGATGTCTGTTCATCTCACGCTCTTCCTCTCTTGACTGTGATATTTATTCCGGCATCTCTTTCTTTATCCTTCACTGTGAAGTTCACTGTGTTAGCTGTTTTTAATGTTCCCTCATGTTCTTTCCCAAACTGCTGTTTTGCCTCAGGAGCGGAAATGAGGAGAAGCTCATGGCTCTGCTAACGCCATTAAACGTCAACTGCCACGCCAGCGACGGTCGCAAGGTAAGAACGCTAACTACTCCAAACGTTTCTGAGCATTGCTGGTGTTACTCTGTAGAACAGTAAAAGTTTCCTCTGGGTGGTTCTAAACTTCTGGTATGGACCTTCAGGTTGAGGTAGACACCATTTTTTGAGAAACAGACATAGAGGACAGGGGCATAGATTGTACATATATTCCATACAGCCTAGTTTTAGTTTCATTTAAAGCTGCAATCCGTAACTTTTGCCTCTCCACCGCCATCTCTGTTTAAAACATAAAATTGTGTTAAAATCAAATGAAGCCAAACTGACATTTCTCAGGAATTTTGACATTAACATTATAAATTATAAGAATTATAAATCATCATTATAAACCGTTGTGAATCAGGGTAATATAAAGAGACCTTAAATATCTTAAATAGACTTTAAATATCATGTCTAACTTGACAGAGAACCATTGTGAGTAATAGTTATTTTCACTTGACCACGTTTGGAGGTACAGTTTACAGACATGTATGCGTGATTGTGCCGAGCTGATTTAGCCGTTCAAGATGTGTCATCGTAATGAAATAAAAGTGAATGTGGAGTTGTGTTCAAAGTTAAGAGACTGAGAAGCATGACTTTGAATTCCTATTTAATTGGTTTATTTTTAGTCAAATATATCATTCGAAGTTGTTTGCTGTTTAATTAGGCTAGTTTGTGCTGGTGTTGTTTCGCTTTAAATCCGGGCACAGATATATCCCGCATCCACTACAAGATTAAAGCAAACCCTCAAGTTTTTATGAAGATCTATTGCAGTTGCTCCAAAAGTACAAACCTGGACAGCAATCTTTGCTTAGCAGTTGTAAAGTGATAGTACCCTGTTAATCCAGTGATGCGCACAGAATTAATAAGTTGTGTTTTCACAGCTTGTTTGATTTATCTATTTTTAAAGACCTTCCCTACACGAACACCTGACGTTTGGCAGCAGCCCATGCTAGACGGTGTTAAAATGTACTTTATCATCAGCTTTCATGTCACAGGACAAGATAGGAACAGTAGCTTCACAAGAGTCCTGATCTCTCTGTGAGATCAAAGGCTTGGTTTAGAGAAACTGCTCTCCGCCAGTTCTGTGTGTCGTCTTCATGCATATTTATTGAATATTGACTGATTTCTCAAGCTTCTCCCTGGATGTTTTTTTTCTGCTTTTGCAAACATTTTGAGAAGAGTTTGCTGGCAGCCCTGCACTCCTCAGTGTCTGTGATCTCATATGCACTTTAGATTCTCGTCCAGCTACTAAGCAGCACATAGAAGCCCCTAGTTAGCCACTGGTATATGTTTTACCTGTTACTTTTCTCAGCGTTGGTCTAAATCGACCCATCCCAGTTGTTCCTTTTCATCAAAACGTTGGTTTCTCGTTTCATTACGGTTAATGCTACTTTGTTTTTCTCGTGTTTTGAAACAGCCTCGAAATTTACCCCTTTACTAAAACAGGCGTGTGGGCTCTGTGCTGACGTATCCAAATGAGCTTTTATTGACTCACGGGCCCCAGTGGCCCATATCTCTCCTTACCGATTTAACTGACCTCAGCAATGAACTCCAATGCCCATCACCCTCATAACAATGAGCGTCAGTCTTCTGAGTGTTTGTTCTTCATTAAACACTATTGTTTTTAAAAGAATTATATCGTTTAAATACTCTTCCTGTATGCCTTCTTAAAGGGACAGTTCGCCCAAAGATGAAAATTCTTCCATTTCCTCACCCTCATGGCCTTCCAAACCTGTATGACTTTTGCTTATGAGGAAGGTAAAAGAAGATAACCTTGCAGGTCTTGGGTTTGTGTGGGTGCGTGTGACATCATCAGTGGCTGATGGGTAACGAGGTGTGCGATTAAACACTGGGCTTTTGCAGTCTGGTGACACTGAGTCCTGCTGTTTGTCCATTGCATTCAAGACTCTCCTCATTAGTCCGTAACATCTCAACTGTGCAAGCATCTCTCTTTTCTCTCTCATTTGCTCTCTCTAACATGGTACCTCTGCACAGTTCTGCTCCACATTGAGATGAGGCGCTATTTTATGACACCTGTACTTCTGATCTCTTGCATTGTTTCCTCTGTAGGGAGATCATTGGGTTTTTGGAACAGTGCAGTTCTCATCCGTGTCAGCACACTGGGGGTCATTGATCCATTGAGGTGTTAATTACCCATCTGGAAGATAATTTGAAACAGATCTGTTTATATGGCGTGATAACATTTGCTTTAACGTACTGCAGGCGTTAGCTGAATGGTTGTGAGTGCTTGAGGAGAATGATGTAGCAAGAGGCTCGAGAGGGAATTAGCAGATTTTCTTTGGCTGGCTTTGCGTTCGAGATCATGGACTGCTTATGAAATCATTCTTGCTTCCAGTAGAGAAAGACTGTAAACGTTAATTGTGTATCTGCTAAATGGTTTTGTAAATGTTTGTAAACTTTACAAATTTTTGTAAAGTTTTTTCAGTTTGTAGAAGTGTGCTAACACATAGATGACCTCAAAGCTAGAAGATTTGGACTTAAAATCACAATTTTTCCCATTTTGATGTAAAAAAAAAAAAGGAAAATGGGAATTTGTGAATGACAGGCATTCCACTGGAAACCTGCAGAGCTTTCTGTGGAGTTCTGTGCAGGCCTGTTGATAAGACATCTAATTGAAGCAGCCTCCTGCCTCCAGAGATAAACCAACAGACATGCAGTCTGCACAGTGATTGCTGTTAAAAACATCACAACTTTTTTGTTTTGTTTCATTTCCATATTTCTGGAGATTAGGAAATATTTGGTATCCGTTTGAGCGTCTGTTCCCAGTCCTCTTTGTGCGATGAGTCCCCGTAGGAATGTAGGTGGAGGGAATGAGCGGCACTTTGCTGTATGTTTTCCGCCTGCATTTATCTCCGTTTCTCTGTTTCTCTTCACAGACTTCATTTCAGTTATTCATCGCTCACCTATTTGTCTCTGCTTTTCAGCAACAGACCCGTGGGAAAACTTGAGCCCTTCACAGCGCATGATTCGAAATTAAAATTTTTCAGTCATTTAACTTACACAACCTGCATGGCTTTTTTATTCTGAGAAACACACACGATATCTTCTTTTATGTTCCTCAGAAGCAAAAAAGTCATACAGGTTTGAAATGACCTGAGGGTAATGATTGAGTAAATGATTGAAAAGGTTTCATTTTTGGCTGGAATATCCCTTTAAGAAGTAAGACTGCAGTATGCAGTAAGAATATTTCTTCGGGTCTCTGGGCTTGGAGAGGGGCAGTTTCTTATTCATTCGCTCAGGGTGTAGCAAGCATTATTGCGCTTTGTATCCCCTTTCTGCTGTTTTCCTTTAGCTAGTGTGACTCTTTCTAAACGTGGTGTTTGCTTTGACGTGGTATGGGGACAAACTTTTCTCATTACTGTCATGTGTAAATCTAGGCTGACAAAGGTGCGTTAAATACATGTTAACTGAGTAGCACAGATCTGTACAAATCTGACGCTATAGCATGTACCGCAGTCATGGCAACAGCCATGGAGAACCACTCACGGTTGGCATAGTTACAGGTCACAATTCCTCCATGGCAAAACAAGAGGAAAGAAACACGGACAAAGGGATATTTCTGCACTGATGCACAGAAACATACACAGGACGTTTCTGTCCCTTATGACAATGGCTAAATGGCACATAATAGTTTAGTTGGTTTACATGGGTCAGAATTTAAGCATTAACTAGCTGGTTTTTGGTTTTGATTACTAGAAATGAGCAGTGAGGTTTGTCTGCCGTCCATTAATATCACTGTTTGTTTAATCGGCTATTGTTGCCTTTTTTATATGATTATACAAAAGCAGTGCATGATCAGAGCTCATGTCGGCAGGCCGCAGTGTGAATCACGTAAACCAGCAGCGGGTCGTCACAGCCGCCTGAATGTGTTTTGGCTGGGCACCAACTCTTATCAGACAGTTAAAACTCGCTGCAAGTCAAGAGATGATAAACTGCCTCACTCTGTTCACATAACCTGTCTACAGGCACTTTGTTCATTGAGTTTAATTACAAAGAGCCATATGTCCCACAGAAACATGCAATATAAAGAACAAGAACTCATTTACAGAATGTGCCAGAATCACATAGTGCTTTCATTATGTCACTTGTGTTTTGTTTGTATGTTTGTTTTTGTTTTGTTCTTTTTTTTTATTTGTCATTCTGCAAACATGTTTATCAGTCGACATCGCAAAAAATGCTGGTAAGTTGTTTTTCAGTGAAGGTTCTGAGCTCTTGTTTCATTCTCTGTTGGTTTCTCACCTTTATTTTTTACATCATATTCATTCATTTATGGCTGTAAAACTTTTCCTGATGTGGGTGTTTTGATTGGTTATCTTCACTCTCTCACTAGAACTGGGTGCAGGTGTTGGGAGTAAACTCTGGTGTCAACCCTCTTACCCTCCGTCTTAAAATGGAGGTTTACCGAATCACCTGGATAATAAGTGAGGGCTAAAATACTCAACCTACCCCACCACTCACACGCGGTTTGTTTCTTGTCTTTTATGACCTCCAGGTGGTGTGCATTTCTACAAAAGCTCGTCACTGCATTATTGTTTTCATTATTTTGCAACAGAAGGGTGCAGTTTGAAGTTTTCCAATTTGTCCCGTATTGATTTTATTCATTGTTTTGTGCCTATATCCAGACCTATAACAGGAACATGGTGTTCACACATTGTGCTTCCCTCACTTTTAATATATCAGCGTCATGGTTTACCCCTGCGTGCCTTGTCGCGTTTCATTGGAGACCTTTACGGAGATTTGGTTTTGTTTGCGCCACCCAATCCTCTTTCATTTGATTGTGTTCGATTGTCTCGTTTTCTCTTTTGTTCTTGAATCCTGAACACATGAATGACTGACTGACATCTGAAAGTTAATTATCTGATTGTTTCCGTCTGATGTTTGAGCAAATATTTATTATTGCTGTCTTTTTAGTGACTTCCTTTGCCTTAAGGCAAAAATATCAGTCAGTGTTTTTAATTACCAGTCACAATAAGCATCGTCACACTTTTTATCAACGGAATGATCAGACTGCGTCACGGAAACTATTGTTTCACACTGCCGTGTGATCTGATGTATGGTGTTGTGTAGACTGTTCTTCTAACGTCAGCATGTGTTTCAACACTTAAAGTGTGAATCTCTCAGTGAGACGGAGTTGGATTGTCAGGCGGGCTCACGAGACACACAGCTGCAACGGAGTGTGACTTCCTTATGGCAAAATTCAGTCATGAGCCTGGCTTATTTTGGAGGAGACACTCCTCACATGTTTGACAAACCAGGACCTTCATTGGTCCCCAGGCAGCCTGGTATCAGAAAAGAGGACAAAGGCTGCATTAATACTTTCTAAGAAGCATAATAGAGAGAGGCACTTCTCGTCACTGTTTCAGAGAGGGATCTCTTTAGATCTTACAGTTCTGTAATCACTTTTTTTACCTGTAATGATTGTTTACCTCTGTTCTTTCCTGTAGTCTACTCCTCTGCACCTGGCAGCTGGATACAACCGGGTCCGTATAGTTCAGCTTCTGCTGCAGCATGGTGCCGATGTTCACGCTAAAGATAAAGGGTAAGTGCGTTTTATTTTTATTGTTTTATAGAAGTTATAAAAAAGTATTAAGTAAAGAACCTTTGAGAAGAGTGCATTTTATGTCTAAGGTCATGTTTACACAGCATTTTCAATCAAAAATTGAAAACCTGTAAGCGTTTTGGCTGCTTGTTTACATGACAGTGTTGTTTTGGGGACGTAAAAAACATGCACGGTTTGAAAACGACACCACTTTGTTTTCGTATAAATGACAAAAACGCAAACGGAAAAGTGAAAACAATGATGTCATGCACATGAAGTTATGTGCATGGTAAGGAAATGTGCATGTTTCCTTTTTGGACTACATCATTGTCATGTAAACGTACCCTTATTTAAGTAAAAATGTTTGTGATTGTGCTGTCATTTTGATTTTTAGTGGTCTTGTTCCTCTACACAATGCCTGCTCGTATGGACACTATGAGGTTACAGAGCTACTGCTGAAGGTATGACCTGCTGAAGCTGGCTTTGATAATGCCGAAATTTTACTGGAATTGGCTTGAAAATTTTTGCGTTGTGTCTGGTGAGCTGCATTAATTTCATAACCTAACATGCTTTATCTATAGGTCACAACCTCCCTTTCCACGTTCTGTCCTGGTTCATTTCGTTTCAGTGCAATAAAAGCTCTCCCTTGAGCCAACGGTTGCACAGGATATGGCCAATAGCTCGCCTGGCTTCCTTTTATTTACAAAACTGTTACACCTCATGCTACACTCACTGTATTCTAGGACGCTTGCTGTGTCAACAGAGCCCTGCAGAGTGGCCCCCCGTCTCCAGAACAGACGTCTAGAGTTGGGTGTAGACACTGTTCTCTGCCCCCAGGAGAGCTTATCACCATATCAGCAGCTCCTCAGATCTCCTTAAGCTCTGAGAATCGTTAGATCAGATTAAACATGCTGCGCATTGATCAAAAAGACGATGATCCTTTTAATGTATCCAGAGTGTTTTTGCAACCATATCTTGAGGTTCCTTGTGGTTGTGAATGGGATCTTCTTGCCCAGAAGCTCACTCATCTCACTTTTAGCTTTGACTTGTAAGTGCCAGTTTAAAAGAAGCTCTCGCTCAAGAGGTGTTTTTAAAGCGATAGTTCACTCAAAAATGGTTTCATTGTTTTCATCTCCAAGTCAATCCAAACCTTTCTTTAGTGAGGCGCAAAGTATAGGGAACTCTAAATGCTGCAAGTGCATACAGTAAGGATGAAAAGGGTGCCTAGGGGGTGTCATCCTTCAAAACGCCAAATATTTCCATTGTATGGAAATGGGCAGCATGAGCATCCTGCCAAATATGTTGTTCTGTGTTTGCTGGAGGAACAAAGATTAAGGTTGAGTAAATGACGACAGAATGCTTTAATCGTTTCGTACAGTTTTCTCTTGCCTCCAAGCTGGTTACTCTTTCAGAAAGCTGCCATTTTATAAAATGTTACATATTCTTTTCCCACAGGGCCATTAACTCCTGGTGCAGAGCAGGTTACCTGGTAGATAGAAATTTATGATCGATTGTAAAACTTCTGCAGCCTCTCAAGCAGAACCATGCAGTGTTCTCACCAGACCTGAAAATGACTCGTGGGCCTCAGAGTTGGTGGCTTTCTTGTCGTGATCTAGCCCTCATCTCACCTTGAACATTTTTCTGCAGCACGGAGCTTGCGTCAATGCCATGGACCTCTGGCAGTTCACACCATTGCACGAGGCTGCATCTAAGAACCGCATGGAGGTTTGTTCACTACTGCTGAGTCACGGAGCAGACCCCACTCTGGTCAACTGCCATGGGAAGAGCTCAGTGGACATGGCCCCCACTCCTGAACTCAAAGAGAGGCTCACGTGTAAGTGTATTTTCTGCATATGTGTCTGGTGGTGGTGTCTTGAAGCTGTTCGTAACTTTTTAGGTTAAAAATGAACGAAAATAATTTATGAAGCAAGTACATGACAGATCAGTCTCCTTACCTTACACTTGTTGGAGCATCTTGCATCATCTGTCGGAATGTTCTCTGCCTTCCTCCCATCCAGATGAGTTTAAGGGTAACTCTCTGCTCCAAGCCGCGCGAGAGGCAGACATGACAAAGATGAAGAAGAGCCTCGCTCTGGAGATCATAAACTTCAAGCATCCGCAGACGCACGAGACGGCACTGGTGAGCTCCTGCTGGTTATCTTCAAAGATCATCTGACGGACAGATCATAAGGTCGAAAGCAGATTTTAAAGGGACAGTCATCCAAAAAATTGTCTCAACCTTGACTTGCCCCCCCAATAATTACTTTTATTTAAGATTTTATTTTATTATTTAAGAACGTTCTGTCAATTTTTACTTTTCGTCATGTCATTCCAAACCGATGAGATTTTCTTTCCGCTGTGAAACAAACATATTGAAAGAATATACTTATTTCCTTCGTAATTGGAATAAATTGGGAGGGGACAGGCTTTAAAAATGTCACAAAAATGGTAGTATTCTGATACGATAGCTTTGTATGATGAACAGACTGATATTTAAGGCATTTTTACTTGGGTAATCATGAGAAGTACATTACCAATGTAAGATTACATAGTGAATAATCATTCAGACCCGATTTACAAACTAGATTAACTGATCTGTTTGTTTTCATGGCTTCTTTCCTCATAAACTCTTCAAGAATGTTGTGGTTTTGTGTTCAGTAGAACAATATAACGTCATACAGGTGTTGCATAAATGATGACATGATGGCAGTTTTTATTTTTGGGTGAACTGTCCCTTTAAGAAGGCAATGTTGCTATTTTAATGTGTATCTCATGTTTCAGCACTGTGCCGTGGCCTCGCCTCACCCGAAAAGGAAACAGGTAGCTGAACTGCTGCTACGGAAAGGAGCAAGTGTCAATGAGAAGAACAAAGAGTGAGTGAATGTGCCTTAAGGTGATCAGCTTCAACTGGAGATTGTTGGTCTGAGCTCTTTTCACCTCTGATCTTCACTGTGTCGTCTGGTTTCTCTCCGAGCAGCTTCATGATGCCTCTTCATGTGGCGGCAGAGCGAGCGCACAATGACATTTTGGAGGTGCTGCAGAAACACGGGGCAAAGGTACATCTGCTTCCTGTGGAGATGTCACACATCGCTGCATTTACTGTTCACACACACACACACACACACCTGATACCTAGTTCCACAATCCACCTCTCACAACATATTCTGTCTTAAAGGTACAGGTCACCTAAAAACGAAATTCTGTCATGAAAAACATTTGTTCATACACGTATAAGAATAACAATGACAATGAAATTAAAGCTGCAATCCGTAACTTTTGAGTTAAACATGAGCAAGAATCAGTTACTGAGCAAGTACGTAACAGATCAGTGTTCAAAAGTGTCTCCTTAACTTAAGTTAAGTGTTCAGGTTCGATTTCCCAGGAAATGTCAGTTTGGCTTCATTTGACTTCAACATGCATAAAGAAAAGTATGTATAGTAACCTGCAATTTTATGTTTTAATTTTGCAGCTTTAACATAAATATGTATGTATGTACATATGTGTGTGTATATATATATACATATGTGTGTGTGTCTTTATGCAGCTTTTACGTAAAACATATACACAAAGGACTGTTTATAGTGACATGGTTGAAATGATCCATTTCCAAAAAGGTAAAAAACATCAGAAAGCACTATTAAAATATCAGCCTTCTGAAGCAGTAAGACATCTTTATACAAAGAACAGACAGAAATTCAAGTCAGTATTTGCTGATGATCTTCCTGTCCCCTGAAGCTGATATCTAACGATTTTACTCTGTGGATTAACTTTTCTTTTAAAGGGGATATGTCATGAAAATGTAAATGTCCTTTTAAAATTAAAGTGGTCATATCATGAGAATTGAATTTTCCCTCTACTGAAAAAAGGGAAGAGAGGGTCGAAAATTGGTCATGTAACACTAAATTATGAGCTAGAAACCCTGACAACATGATAAATGGAACTCAGAGAAAAGCAATAAACTGCTACAAACGTGTTTAATATTTCTCTTTTAAAGAATTAAACAATCCTGAAAAGCATTTCTGTCACATTTAACTTGGTATTCAGTTGAGCCATCACCTTCCTGCAAAAGTGAGACACATGAACAATGAAGGTTGCTAACAGAGCAAAATCCTGTGAGTTTAGTTTTAAGTAAGAGTAATTTGCAGGTTTATTAGTGGGTAAGTTAACTTGCTTTGAGGTAGAAGGGCTCATCATAGTCTTCGATCTTCATAATTAAAGGTATAGTTCACCCAAAAGTGAAAAACATTTCTTAAATGCATTTTTAAAGGTTAGCCTTGCACGCATGAGATGACAGTGTCAGTGCTGGGTAAGTTATTTTTCAGGTGAACAGGTAAACAGATCTCACACCTCAGCCTCACACCAGAGGCTGTTTATGAGCTACATCAGTCATGTCATGACTGCAGCTGCACAGTGCAGAGAGGATAAAATACTACCAGATCAATGAAGCTCATTCAGAGCCAGATCAGATAAATATTGACTAACTGATCAGCATTCAGTCCTCATCTTGTCTGAAAGCATCAGAAATGATCAGCTATTCTTCAGCGGAAAGACCACACAGCTAACAATTTTTGGTTGTAAGAACACCTCCATAATGTTTCCTTTAAATAACAAAAATGTTTAAGGAACGTTCAAAACATCCAGAGAAGGTTCTAAGAAGGTTCTCTGTCTGATTTCACGGTACTTACCTTCCTTTCTTGTGTGTGTATAGATCAATGCAGTTGACACTCTGGGTCAGACGGCGCTGCATCGGGCCGCTCTGGCCGGGCACTTGCAGACATGCAGGCTTCTGTTGACTTATGGCGCCGACCCTGCCGTTGTCTCTCTGCAGGGCTTCACGGCTGCACAGATGGGCAATGAAGCCGTGCAGCAGATCCTGAATGGTACGGTCCGAACGTTCGGGTCTGGGCTTCTGTCAGTGTATTTAGACTTTTTTTGAATGACTTGATACATTTATGATGCTGTTCTTTGTGTGTGTTAGAAAACATTCCAGTGAGAAACTCAGACGTGGATTACAGACTCTTAGAAGCAGCTAAAGCAGGAGACTTAGACACTGTGAAGGTGAGAGATGTTTTTGAGATGTTTAGATCATTTGTCATGGGGATATACAGAATAGTTTACTAGATGACCACTATTGATTTGTTTATCTAGATGATGCTAGAAAAACATTTTTAGCTTTAATGTTTTTTTTAGTAGCAGAGTTTTAAGGGGGGTAAATTTAGACATGCACTTATTTGAGTAGATTGTAGCATGTGTGTTTTACATGCAGTACAGCCAGTGCTGTTAAACTCTCAATAAACTTTATTCTCTTGAAAACACTGTTGATGCAGCTGTTGAAGCTCCACTTGTGCAACAGATTCACAGCACTTAGCCATGAATTCGAAGACAATTGCTGTCGAACTTCAAACTGTATGCTGTTAGCAGTATTTTTGTTATTATCTTATACATATTCAGGAGATGTCTGTGCCTGTTGTGCAATAAAGCTTATAGCTACTTATTTGCTGAATATCTATCAGTATAGTCCAGTGAAGGCCTGTGTGATTTTGTATAATGCACATTTTCTTTGAGAACAGCTGTCTGATCGAGTGTAATAGACTCTAGTTACTCACGCCTAGTCACCTAATCACTCAGACAAATCAATGAAAGCATGGCTTTTGTACATGGCTAATTTAAAATCATAGGGGTTTTATCATTTAAAAGAAAATGCGCTGTGCTTTTTCATCAACTCTAATGGCTTTTAAAATGTTGGAGATACTTTCCAATGACCTTTAGAAATGTTTTCATATGCTCAGTCCCACAGAACAGCTCCGGGGTAAATCTGTATCTGCAGTATTTAATATCGAATTTTCTATTAGTGTTTTGAATGAAAACAATCAGATGGGCAAAGTTACTTTAGCTCAGATGATGAAACTTTTCAAGGTCACAGTTTGCAGCATGTAGGCCTTGTTTTGTGTTTGCATACTTTGTTACGTACTCACGACCTTGAGCGTAGATGTTAATGTAGGTAAAACTCACCAGAGTGTTCTTCAGCACGCTAAAGCATGCACTAGAGAGACGTGCTGAACCAGCCCGTGTCCCACACAAACACAGCGGCCTGTTTCACATGCTACCAGGCAACATTTTGGACACACATACCTGTTGATAGTTATTTTTTTCCATAAACTGATTCCAGGCATTCCAAAATAAACCTTTAGATTAATGAGTTTTTAGATTATGAAAAAATGTTAATTCTGTCAAACAACTTCAAACGTTTGATTGGTAGCGTTAGCCTGAAGAGTTTAGAAACGGATTATAAAACGTCTGGATGAGATTGATGTCTTTGCTCACATCGTTGTTATGCATAAACTAATTAAATCGGGGCGCTAATTAGAGTTTTGTCACGGAATTAATCAGAATCTACACTGTTGCTTCTCATAATTCTGGCCTGGTAAACTATTAAAAGCAAATATCAACTATTAAAGTAATTAGTGTTACTTTACTTTAGCTGCAAAAATTAGCATCCGGTTTCACGCTGTGACAGTGTAACTCTGATTTGTTTGCAAATTTTGCTCATTTTTTTGTTTGGTTTGTACAGCAACTCTGCTCCCCTCAGAATGTGAACTGTCGAGACCTCGAGGGTCGTCACTCCACGCCACTCCACTTCGCTGCCGGCTACAACCGCGTGGCCGTGGTGGAGTACCTGCTGCACCACGGCGCCGACGTGCACGCCAAAGATAAAGGGTGAGCTGGGCTGCAGGCTGCTGTTTATCTGAAGTTCTTCCTTTCAGTGAAGTTGGGTTGCATTAAAATTCAGCTCACGGTTTTTGCAGCAGTTGGAGATCATCTATAATATTCCTGTCACCATTTATCTTACTGTGACTGTCTCTCTCTCTGCCGTCAGTGGTTTGGTGCCTCTGCATAATGCCTGCTCATACGGCCATTATGAGGTGGCGGAACTTCTGGTCAGGCATGGTGCTTCGGTAAACGTGGCCGACCTGTGGAAATTCACCCCATTGCATGAGGCTGCGGCAAAGGGCAAATATGAGATCTGCAAACTGCTGCTGAAGGTAGCTCATACCACAGAGACGTACACAAACTCACAAGTGCACTCACACACACACACACAACTGAATTAGTGCCACTTCCATGTCACTTGTTGTTAAGGGTGTCTGACGTCGTTTGAAGTGATTCATGAGTTTTTTTATCACTCTGTGTGTTGCGAAGCATCACAAATCTTTGAAGATGCTTCGCTGTAGAGCAGACAAGCGTTGAGTTTAATGAGGTCTGTTTTCATCACACCTCGGGTTACTGCCACTGAGAACTTTAAAACAGAGGAGCATGTGCATTTTAGCAAACTTTAAACAAACACATCACTTTGCTTCCTGAGGAGGAAGTGCTGAACTGTGTGCAGCGGCTGAGGGTCGCCTTTACTGCTTCTCTGCTCCATGCTCTGTGTTCTTTTCTCCTTCAGCATGGAGCAGATCCCACCAAAAAGAACCGGGATGGAAACACTCCACTGGACATGGTGAAGGAGGGAGACACAGATATCCAGGACTTGCTCAGGGGAGATGCGGCGCTTTTGGACGCCGCCAAAAAAGGCTGCCTGGCCCGGGTCCAAAAACTGTGTAGCTTGGAGAACATCAACTGCAGAGACACACAGGGACGCAATTCCACTCCCCTGCACCTGGCAGGTAATGACGAATCATTTCCAGCATTTGAGCTGCTATATTCAATGCAGAAATGAGAGCGCTTCTTTCTGTCAAATGGAAAAATCAAACTGTACTGCCAGCTCGAGAACTGCGTCTCTACAAAAGCAATGAAGCAGTGAGTGAGATATCATCCCGCCACAGAGACGAAGCGGGAAAACCCAGAAGGCAGGAAAATCGGGACGTTGAATTAAATCTTGGCGCTCATCCAGTTCTGAGCTCTGCGTAAGCCTGGATTCCAGGCGGAGATTCAGAAGCTTCCCTGCCAAATTTTAAATCTGTCTAAATCTTCCACACTGTTCAGACCATTACCAGCGTTTACATGCAGTACAATATTTTCTGTATGGATAAATCTTATATAATAATCCCTCACATGAGCCTCTCCTATCCTCTTTATGGGTGTTCGTTTATAAGATTTTAAAAAATGTTTCTAGTGTCCATGTGCATCTGTCAGTCTAAGGTAAATAAAACACACTGCCATACAAACACACTGTCATATATAATAAAAAACAAAGAACTTTCAAAATTGTAATTAGAATTTTCTACATGCACATTTTGGGTGAGTTTTTAGCTATTTTTGTTCATTACTTTCAGTATTGAATATTTATATATTATATATTTTATTTAAATGCATATTTTAATAATTTATATATATTTTTCTCATGACCTCCATCTTTGGTGTGACTGCTTGTCGCAGTGCATTGTGAGATTGTTCCTCTCAGTGAATACAGGTGATGTTGCATGTAGCTAAAACCAGCCATCTTAGTAGGCAGCATTATTAAGCTGCCCTCCTTTTTTGATAGCTTACGATATCTTAAAATGCACCCTACAGAGCCAATATGCTTTAGTGAAGTGAGTTTGGTCATAGCAGGGGGTTTGTGGGTTATAGATGTTGTTTATTTACATTTCTCTGTGCTTGTTCCTCCACAGCTGGCTATAATAACCTGGAGGTAGCAGAGTATTTATTGGAACATGGTGCAGATGTCAACGCGCAGGACAAAGGGGGCCTGATTCCCCTCCATAACGCGGCCTCGTACGGGGTGAGTAAATCAAGAAATACTGATTAAACAGAAGAATGTACAGTATTTATTATGTGACTGAGACGTACATACAGACATCTGCAGTGTTGAGCCTCCAGTGTTGAGTCAGGTGTGGCTGGGAAATTCAGACAGATGTAAACAGATGGAAATGCTGAATAATCTATTTATGTGTTTCGGAAAACCAGACAAGAACTGAAGCAAACCTGAATCTTGCTTGAAATCTCAGCTTCTGATTGGCTGTGGTGGAGGTGACGGGTGACCCACTCTCTGCTGACTGGCAAGAGGCTGGTGGCCGGCCAGTGATGGCTGACCTTAAGCGCTCATTGCTCTGTTTTTATGTGGCCTGTTTGTGTAGTTGTGGGTGCTGGGCAGACACCAGCAGATGATCACACTTCTTTACAGTCCCTGCTGTTGACAGGAGGGGAGGGTGGAGGCAGTTAGGACAGATCAGCCACACACTCTGCAGCCCAGAGCTCAGTGCTGGACAGTTCCCAAGCTTGTTTTTGTTCTCCTCTCTCCAGCGCTTCTCAAATGCCATTAAATTTTTGGCAGCAGAAACGTCAGATTAGTCTATTAGTTTTTCTCTGCCGCTGTTTATTCTCTTAATGGTTCTAAACAACAATCGATTATCCGTGGTCTAAAAACCAGTCGATTGAACTTTTAAAGCAGCACTTTTTAATAAAACATCAGAAAGAGCTAAACCGTTTGTTTTGAATTAACAGCAGCGCTTTAGAGATTGTTGAATGGGTTGAATGTTAAAGCATGTTTCTTTCTCTCAGCATGTAGATATCGCCGCCCTGCTGATCAAGTACAACACCTGCGTAAATGCCACTGATAAATGGGCGTTCACACCCCTCCACGAGGCTGCACAGAAGGGCCGCACACAGCTCTGTGCTTTGCTGCTGGCCCACGGGGCCGACCCCACCATGAAAAACCAGGAGGGCCAGACGCCACTGGACTTGGCCACGGTAACCATCATATTCTATTCACGCACATGTGTTGGGTCTAATTCGACCCATTCTTTGCACCACAGTTTAGTGATACAGAAACTTACAGTGTGTAACTGAAGTACCAGAGGTGAGATGAAACAAATAATGTATTGTAGACGAACTTAAAGAGATAACACGCAAAAATAAACTTCTTCCATCATTTACTTGTCATTTCACCCTCATGTCATTTCAAACCTGTATGACTTTCTATGTTTCTGAGGAACACAGAAAATATTTTGAAATATGTTGGTAGCCAAACAATAGTGTCACCCATTGACTTCTATTGTATGAACACAAAACCACTTTTCTCAAAATATCTTCTTTTGTGTTCCACAGAAGAAAAGTCACAGGTTTAGAATGACATGAGGGCAAGTAAATGATGGAAAAAAGTTTACTTTGGGGTGAACTATCACTTTAAACCAGCTTGAGAACATCCTGAGAAATTTGACCATTTATCTTCTAAACATAAGCTGAGCTGTTTAAGACTGCATCTCCTGTGCAGTTACAGCTTGTGTTGAGTGACTGGTAAAGCTGCTGTAACCTTTAGTAATTGGGCTCTTGTGACCAAACATATGCCAGGTGTTAATAACACAGCTGCTCTCAGCTTTTATTGTCCATTTCTACAATAAGATGCCAAACTAATGCCATGTGACTTATCCTTTCATTCAAGCTGATTATCTTATATGCAGCTTACGGTGTTTCATTTAGAATCAGATACATATTTCTCCTACACTTTTCTTCTTGGTGCACCTGCTCAGTGTTTTTTCTCGAACCTTCAGGCTGATGATATCCGGGCTCTGCTGACAGATGCCATGCCTCCTGAAGCCCTGCCCAGTTGTTTCAAGCCTCAGGCTACAGTTGTCAGTGCCTCTGTCATATCTCCAGCCTCTACACCCTCCTGCCTGTCCGCTGCCAGCAGCATAGACAATCTGGCCGGGCCCCTGGCAGAGCTGGCTGTACCCGGGGCCTCGGGCCCTGCTGATGGTGCCACTGGATCAGAAAGGAAGGAGGGAGAAAGTAAGATCCAAAGCAGTTAACTTTATAGTGATGTGATTTGGTGCATTTTTGGGACAAAAATATTTCCTAGAAGACAAACAAAATAAGACAATCACAAAACATACAAACAATTACTGACAACAGGAAACAACTTGCAATATTAAGAACCAACAGGATGTGAACCGGCTAATTTGTCTAAATGCAGTTGTTATTTTGTCTTGTCAAATATATGTAAACAAAACACAATTTTTAACAAATGATTCTGCAGGATCTGTGTAAACTTAGAAACTGTGAATAATTTATGTGTAAAAAAGGTTTTGTGTTTTCATGAGAATGTTTGTCCCTCTAGTTACCATTCTGGATATGAACATCGGTCAGTTTCTGAAGAGTTTGGGTTTGGAGCATCTGCGGGAAATTTTTGAGAGAGAACAGGTATGTTCTGACCCCTAATGTCAAATAACCGTTGACACTCTGCCAGTCACACAGCACTCCTCACATTGTTTCCTGAAAACTTCCCTTCAGTTATGGAAATGCAATGACGTCTGCGGCTTTGGAATTATTTCCCTTTATTAAATTGTGTAAGCACCTTGGATTTCGTTTCCCTCCAACTCCTCCCACAGCACAGAGATTACTACCCAGCTAACAAGGCATGGCGTTCTCTGAACGTTTTTTTTGTTATATATTATATTGAGAAAAATAATCTTCAGTAGTTAGTGAAATGTTTTAATATTACAGAATTATAAAAGAAAATAAAAATGGTCTTATAACCAAGAAATACCATTAATACAACATCTAAAAACTGGACATTTGAACATTCCTGGAACTTTTAAAATGACATTTTTAATATTTTTGTTACTTCCTGGAAATGTTAGAGAAACGTTTTTTGTCAATTGTAAGCTGGGTCCCTCTCTATCTTTATGGATGTGAGAGAGATCTTGGGTGATAGGCCTGACATTTCTGGCCCTTCTTTTGATTAATACAGTCCCGTCTGTGTCTCTCACATTGTGCTCAGAGCTTCTGTTGTTTTTCGGCTCTTCTGCTTCTGCTCGGCCTAGCTGCGGGATGTGACTGTGCCAAATCCGGCACTCATTTGCACATAGATGAACAGAAATGGTCTTGGCGGCCACCAGCTGGAAAGAGTTCTTGATGTGAAGGGTTGAAATCAGCCCTGATTGTGACTGTAGTGAGAAAAACTGACTCACTCACTCATCTGCTTTTCTCACCCTTTGATTCTGGCTCGCTGGGCCTGAGGGAGATGACGCATGAGGAGGGAACAATAAAATGTCGTGTTTAAAAGACAGTGGAAATGAGATGGAAGGCACAGATCTCTCACGCACACTCTGCGGTGTCGTCATCAGACGCATCTGATTTGAGCTTCACGCAGTGACAAAACGTCAACTTATTTTATTAGTGCCGTCAAAACAGCTTGATACATAATTACGTCTTTTAGACGTGTGCAGTACATGTGCTGCATCTCCGCATGCCTTTACGCTTTGCCACAAATAGGTCTGTAGGTCTGTTCTGCTACTAAGAAAGATAGTTAAAGGTAGGACGGGCAATTTCAGAGAGCAATGGCATGCTAGCTCTGAAAGCATAAGATCCCACACTCCTCTCAGAGCGATCCCCAAAGCCACGCCTCCTCCAATAAACAAACACACTGATGACTGATGATGGTCTGACAGGGTCTGATATATATATATATCAAAATCAAATATCATATATATATATATATATATATATATATATAGATATATGATATATATATATATAAATATAAATATATATGAGATTCTAATACAATGATAGATAATGATAGGATGTCCCACTTCTGTTTATTGGAGGGCGTGGCTTTGGAGATCGCTCTGAGAGCGATCTCCAAAGCCACTTGGATCACTTGGATTATGGATTACATATTATCTATATATTACTAGTATTATGTATTATATTTTCACGTTTGATTCACTGTGGTATTGTGTTGAGTTACCAGTTGATGTCCAATTTTAAATCAATATTCGGAGACATAAGCAAGCTCATACGGCTCTCTGCCTCGCGGTCTAGCATCCTCAACACCATCTGCATGTTTGCTTCTGTGTGCACATTCTGTGTAGGAGGCACATTCAGAAAGGCACAGCAGTAATGAATCTGTGTTATGAGTCACGCATGATAATATGCATCCAAACCGTCTGCTACGTTTATCTTCTCAGTAGGTGGAAGTTCCACATAACAAGCTGGGAAATTAAAATTATGCCGTCAGCTGCGTGTAAAGCAGAGCCGATTCTAAACCAGCCTTGAAATAAATCACTTTTTATTAAAACCATCTCATGTTGCTTTGTTTGAAATCAGTCTTGTGATTGGTTGTGGCTGTGGACTACCACGACTTCTGTAAATCTGATTGGTGTCCACCTGTTGTATTAGATTACCCTGGATGTGCTGGCTGATATGGGGCACGAGGAGCTCAAGGAGATTGGGATCAATGCATACGGCCACAGGCACAAACTTATCAAAGGCATTGAGAGACTGCTGGGCGGTCAACAAGGTAAGTTTGAACCAAGCCTTCTGGGTAAACAAAATCCAGCGCAGTGAAGTACCTTACAGATTCATTTATTCATGGCTTTTACTGCAGGTGCCAACCCATACCTGACATTCCACTGTGCAGGTCAGGGCACTGTGCTGATCGACCTGGCCTCTGATGATAAAGAGTTTCAGTCAGTAGAAGAGGAGGTGAGTGGAGCCAAGATTAGCTTCCCTAAAACTAGCACGTATTTTCGTCTGAAGTAGAGGTGTCCAATGAGGTCCACAGAGGTGCAGAATTTGTCTCCAACTCTAATAAATCACACCTGAAGCTCATCAAGGTCTTTGGGACTGACAGAAACATCCAGGCATTAGTGTTGGAGCTGATCAGAGCTAAACTCTGCAGGTCTGTGGACCTCCAAGAACATGGACCTCTGTTTGGACCATGGACCTCTAAAGTGTGTTTACTAATAAAAGCTAGGATTGGTTCTGTATGTAAAGGGGATTATGATTGGTCACCACAGCATGCTAAAATACATGATGAAGTAACATTTATGATGTGACTCCTATCCCAGGCGCATATAAAACGTGAAAAATGTTTGTTTTACAGCTGCAAAGCACAATCAGAGAGCACAGGGATGGCGGTAATGCAGGAGGGGTTTTCAGCAGGTATAACATCATTAAGGTGAGCAAATTTTCATAATCCCATCTCTGAATCAGTTTTAAATTTAACGGGACAGTTCACCCAAAAATGAAAATTCGATCTTTGTTTCTCATATTCATGTCACAAGGTTATAATAGTTTTAGATTTCAAATTTTGTTTTAATTTAATTGCGAATGTCAAATTATTATTTAGGTTGGTTTTAGCTTGTCGATTAATTTTAGTTTTATATCAGTATATTTTATTTGTGTTTCTGTTTTAGTTAATACAGATGAGTAAATGATGAGTAAATGACTACTTTGTGTACTGTTAGTAAACTATTCCCTATCTTGAACATTAGAAACAAAACTGAAAATATTTTTCGATCATTTCTGTTTCGTTTTATTTTTAAAGCAGCGCCTAGTAGTTTCAGTGCTGTTTTGGGTTTTAAGAATATTTTAGTTTAATTTCATTTTTTAGGTTAGTTTTAGAAATGTAGTTTCAGTTAATTATAATAACCTTTTCCTGTTGTTCCTAACAGATTCAGAAGGTGGTGAACAAGAAGCTGAGGGAAAGATACGCACACAGACAGAAGGAGATTGTAGACGAAAACCACAACCATCACAACGAGCGCATGCTTTTCCACGGTACCCTGCTAGGACCGCTCTTTATTTCACATTCACAAGATAAATGACCTGTCCTGAGATAAATTAACCTGCCATTTTGACTCTATTCTTTCAAACATTTGAGTTCTCTGGTTTTCACAAAGATATTCAGTGTTTTATTCTCCCTTCAGGGTCACCATTCATCAATGCCATCATCCATAAAGGCTTTGATGAGAGACATGCTTATATAGGGGGAATGTTCGGAGCCGGGATCTACTTTGCAGAAAATTCCTCAAAAAGCAACCAGTACGTCTATGGTATCGGAGGAGGGACGGGCTGCCCCACACATAAAGACCGGTCCTGTTATATCTGCCACAGGTTTGTTTCTCTCTGTTTAACATCTAATTTTACTCCAGGTGCACTCATTACTTTAATTTTTGGCTATGCCAGTGGGCCTATACTTGGCTGACACCTAGTGGCATGGATGCAGCATCACATGTATTCTTGTGACAGCAGAGTTAGTGTGTTAGTGAGTAGTGATTGGCTAGCCATGTGATCCAAATGCTTTACTCCATGTAAAACAAAACTGCTTTTTAGGAGAAATTAAGTTCAACATCTGAGTGATTACAGAAGAGATTCTACTTATCATTGCACTTACTTCCTATGACCAGATGATAGCGCTGTGTGTTCTATAATGTGTCTTGTGCTGTGTTTACAGGCAGATGCTCTTCTGTCGGGTGACTCTGGGTAAATCCTTCTTGCAGTTCAGTGCCATGAAAATGGCCCACGCCCCTCCGGGTCACCATTCCGTCATCGGTCGCCCCAGCGTTAATGGCTTAGCCTATGCTGAATATGTCATCTACAGAGGGGAACAGGTGAGAGAGCTGAGAGATATTTAACTATTACAGTTACCTCAGACTTTTTTGTATAGCGACACGGATACTGTAAATTAGTTTAATTTCGCTCCAACCCTGTGTGTTTTCGCAGGCCTACCCAGAGTACCTCATCACATACCAGATCATGAAGCCCGAGAGCACACCTCCATCCCCAGCAGCAGAACAGCAGAAATCATAACTCACAGGCCCTGGATCAGCAGGGTCTGTGGCCCCATGAAACCTTATAGACTGTTACTGAAACATTTCACATACACACAAACAGCTCCTCACTTCCTCTCCCCTGTCAGTATAATAGGAATTCATATGCTCTTACCCACAATCCTTTGTGCTGCCTGATTTGTTTATCAGCTTTTCTTCATTTCTTTCCCCGTGAGTGTTTACACAGAAGGAGTTGCCTTGGCCGACCGTGTTCTGACTTTTTTCAGAATATCGCTCACACAGTTTCATCTTTTACAGAAAGGGTTTGAAATAAACGTGAGATTTCCCATTGCGAGCTGCATGACAGACAACAAGTGACCTCGTTTCCATCATTAAACTCAGTTGAACACGGTTTAACATGAGTCATTATGCTTCCTTTATTCCAAACCGTGTTGCTGTTATTGTGATTTGTTTCTTATTTTCCTCTAATTAAGAAAATGGACCATGTCTTACACTTTAAATGGACCTGATGTCTTAGTGACCACCCTTCCCATTTTAACGTCCATTGAGAACTCAATCTCATTGTGTTGCGGTTTTAATGTTTCTTCATGCGTTGTTATTAAAAAAGAGCCTTATAGGGTTTAAAAGCCGAAAGAATGTTGATGCCAAGAGCAGAACTATCTGAAAGGCCTTTGACAGCAAAATTGTATTTTCTTTTTACTTGGTACTGACATTTTTTTACATTTTCTTTGCACAGACATACTACACAGAACGCTCCATTCCGTTGTCATAGTCCAGTCATTAAATGAATTTGCACTTGTAAGCAGGACTTAAGTTATTCAGAATAATTTTAAAATAATGTAGGAGAAAACTTGTCCAGTACTGTACAGGTTGTATAATGAATAATGCCTTTGTATAGCTTTTAATGTTGTTTACTACAGAGTGGAATTATTAAGTACTGTAAAGGAAGTGGAAATGACTTCTCTCAAATCTTTCCTTCTATATTTTCGGATAAATGTCGACTGAGTGACTTCACTTTGGAAGTCATTCCTTTGGTTTCACTGTTTTTAGATCACAACCACAGGAATTCCTGAATCGTGTTCATTCCGATATGGTTTCTCTGGTGACGGAGAAACGCCTCTTTTTCTGAGAATCTCGGGAACAGTTTTCCTGTTACACACTACTGATGTATCAGCTGTTCAGCCGGCTACAACACATTCATGTTACGTAATGAAGCACGTTCTTGTGTTTGGAATGTGGCTCTGCCTCTGGAAGTTTCTGTTCTGATTGACTCGGATGAGCTCAGATGGAGTTAGTTTGTACTGTATGTACCGGAGTGTATGTTTACTCTAGGATGCTTAGTGTTCAGACCGAGAGAAGGAGACCAGATCTTTCTCTTCTGTGTAGTATCTCCACTGCTCAAGTCAATACACAGGAGGGAAACATTCATCTCCAAACACACGATTTCTCAGTTTTCTGAGCTGGTTTTACATTATTTTCATTTCCTATAAACTTCAAACAGATCTAAAAACAGCTTTACCATAACAGATCTGCAGACTAATGAAACTCCTCAGTCATGTACAACAATCTTAATAAAGAATATCATAAACACCATCTGCTTTCACGGTTTCTTTCTTGAGCTCGTATGTAATATTCTCTGTTCCTGTTTGTTTGTGTTTACATTTTATTTATTTTCTCCCCTAAGAACGTGTTTTTAAGCTGGTCACTAGTTATACCAATTTTGCTTATGCATATTTTGTTCTGGACTGAATTTTAGAAGAATTGTGCAAATGTGTATTGTTGGCCTCTAAACTTGTTATATGCAGCCACATTTCTGTGTAACATGGGTATTGTTTAACTGCTTTTATGAAAGGGAAGCCAGGCTGGTTTTTAAGTTTTCTAAAGGTCTTAACCAAAATATGCGCTAGGGGGCACTGTGGCTTGATCCTTGATCCTTTCTGCTGTTAGTCAGCTGTAATCTTAATTCTTTTCCCCTGCACAATAAAACATTTATTTTATATCTGTCTTAGCGTAAAAAATAATGAGATGGCTTATGTTCCATTAATCTTCCAAAATACTTTCATTATGACAAGCTGAAGGCTGTGAAACAAACAGTGTTGAGTGATTTATAATGAAAGCACACCACACTTCTATTAAAGAACACTTTAATATTTTACAATGACAGTCATGAGATAAATTAAATGCACATATAATGAAATAGAACAGGGAGGATTTCAGAATAGTACCTTTTTGAATCCTATTGCCATGAGCCGTCAGAAAAAAAAATTCACAACACGTACAGTAAAAATTATTGCATTCAACAGTGATTGTAACAAATCAAAACCAAAGCTAAACTCATCACTTCAAATCAATTTTGCATCACTTAAAAGTGCTCTATAAAAGTTGCCCACTGTCTCGTAAATAGGAGAAACAGAGCCCTCGTACACAGAGCAAATATTCAAGCAAACTGACTCATGGGAAAGTCAACACTGTTTCCTGATTCCAAACGTCCAGTGTAATAAGTTTCAGTGTATGAGCCCTTCAGGGAAATCGGGGCATTTGTGAGAATTACATTATTGTATCGTTTCCGATCAAAACAGCAGTTACAGAGGTCACAGGAGGTGCCTTCAAATATCTGTGTGCTTTTCTGGGGAATTCTGGCTACCAGCATCATCTAACATGCTAAAACCGCCTGTTCATGAGAATCTTAGTGGAAAAATTAGGTTATTGCTAATGTGTGGGAGAAGATTGAAAAATTCTGTCCCGAAAAGAGAGGCAGGAAGTGATAACCAGGAAATCCAGATCCAGTGTAAAGCACCTTCAGAAACAGAGAGAGAGAGAGATGCAGACTGCTGAGTTTACCCTGTGAAATCAGATACTTTGTAGTAAACCACAGGAAATTAAAATGAACTGTCCCAGGATATTATGGTTTTATTCTTGATGTTGATGGATTGGGTTTTGTAGATGTTAGAGGAGAAATAAAATTGGCCAAGGTGGCCCCTCAGATTGTGTCTGTCCAGAAAAAATAAGATCTCAGGTTGATGTTCACATGATTGCACCAAGTGAAGGACATCCAAAAACGTTCCTTCAAAAGTCTGAAAGATATGGAGGCCTCAACCTGGTGTGCAAGTGCAGTCTTTAGAGGAACCTGCCTAGGAAGAGCCGGGACCTTGTATCAGCAGCTCGGCAAGGTCGTGATTGGACTCTGCAAGTAGGCGAGTCTGCCAGGCTGGGCGTGCGTCATCACAGACACAGGAAAGCTGAAGATGAAGGGCGGTGTGGGTGTGGAGGAAGACTTGGGGCTGAGTGTGGCGGAAGGACTGACTGCTTCTACAGAACAGGATGTAGCCAGTACCTGAGACTCGAACTGCAGAAGCTGACCCATGAAACTGAAGTTGGGAGAGATGATGCTGCGACGCTGTTTCACAAACTCGAAGGCCTCCTCCAGTCGAACCCGTTTCTTCTTCATCAGGTACGCCAGACAGATAGTGGCCGAGCGTGAGATTCCGGCCTGACAGTGTACCAAAACACGGCCATTAGAGTCCTTCACGGAGTCTGATGAGAACAGAGAGTCTGTTATATAATCACGGTTGTGTTTATTGCCAAGGCTTTTATAAAACAAAGCTGCAAATTGCTGTTCTCTGTTTTGCGTTATCATAGCCAGTCAGAATGCTTTGTGGTTCTGTGTACGCTGCCAACTAGAAATGAACTGAAAGTGAAAACCAAAAACTACAAAACAAAAATAAATTATTAGAAATTATAAATTAGTTTTTAAAACTATAATAACCCTGTTTCCAGCATAAACGTTTGTTTTATACAGCAAGCAATGAACTTTACACCACTATAAATGCCCAATAATTATGATATTTCAATTCTAGAAATACACAAACAACTGGGAGTTACACGTTCATACAGCTGCTAGTGACATTAATGTAGCGTTTGGACAACAAACGCTGTCCTTGCACAGACAATAATCTGTGCAAGGACAGAGTTCACACCATTAGATGCAAGTAAGTAGAGCTCACACCATTAGAACATGTAAATACAGACACACTAACAAGCTGCTAATTTGCAAAGCAGTGACATGCATGAAACAAGATACAGCCCGACATCACAAGATTTGTTATAACATTAAAACATTCTCAGAACAAAATCTGTATGTACAGAGACACATTGACCATACCTATGAATTCAATAGCTTCCTGGAACCAGGAGCTGATATCTTCTTTATGGTTGTCTTCTACTGGAATACACTTGTACTGGTAAGCCCCTTCAAAATGGTTGGGACAGCTTGCAGATACGTTCAGCAGAGCTGAAATGCCCATACCATCCAACATGTCCCTTTTAGATGCATGGAGAGCGCTGCCCAGAAACAGAAAGGGCAAAATCTCCACAGGCCCACGCTGCAATAAACACAAACTGGTGAGAATCGTTTTCTTACACACTGTATTTCTGAAAGTCACATGAAGGAAAAGAAATAAGAAGTGCTTTCTGAAGTGATGAACTTAAAAAAACAATATAATAATATAATGTAATGCACCGGTGTATTATAATATAATGTAACGCACTGGTGTATAATAATATAATGTAACGCACCGGTGTATTATAATATAATGTAACGCACCGGTGTATTATAACAATGTAACGCACCGGTGTATTATAATATAATGTAACGCACCGGTGTATTATAATATGTAACGCACCGGTGTATTATAATATGTAACGCACCGGTGTATTATAACAATGTAACGCACCGGTGTATTATAATATAATGTAACGCACCGGTGTATTATAATACAATGTAACGCACCGATGTATTATAATATAATGTAACGCACCGGTGTATTATAACATAATGTAACGCACCGGTGTATTATAATATAATGTAACGCACCGGTGTATTATAATATAATGTAACGCACCGATGTATAATAATATAATGTAACGCACCGGTGTATTATAATATAATGTAACGCACCGATGTATAATAATATAATGTAACGCACCGGTGTATTATAATATAATGTAACGCACCGGTGTATTATAACAATGTAACGACCGATGTATAATATATAATGTAACGCACCAGTGTATTATAATATAATGTAACGCACCGATGTATAATAATATAATGTAACCACTGTATTATAACAATGTAACGCACCGGTGTATAATAACAATGTAACGCACCGGTGTATTATAATATAATGTAACGCACCGGTGTATTATAACAATGTAACGCACCGTGTATAATAACAATGTAACGCACCGGTGTATTATAATATAATGTAACGCACCGGTGTATTATAATATAATGTAACGCACCGGTGTATAATAATATAATGTAACACACCGGTGTATTATAACAATGTAATGCACCGGTGTATTATAATATAATGTAACGCACCGGTTTATAATAATATAATGTAACGCACTGGTGTATTATAACATATTGTAATGCACCTGGTCATGCTGCGGAGTCCCGCAGGCGGTGCAGCCACCCTCCACGCTTGATGACGCAGGTAACGTTTTGGTTTTCAAGCAGTAATCAGGATACTGCGTGGAGAATCTGTCGTAGCCTCCTGAAAAAGTAAACAAATGTTATGTGTGTGTGTGTGTTTGCATATTATTAATGCATTAGTAGTATTAATCATATATTAAAGTATTATTAATGCATTAGTAGTATTATTAATATATTAAAGTATTATTAATGCATTAGTAGTATTGTTAATGTAACAAAGTATTATTAATGCATTAGTAGTATTGTTAATGTATTAAAGTATTATTAATGCATTAGTAGTATTGTTAATGTATTAAAGTATTATTAATGCATTAGTAGTATTGTTAATGTATTAAAGTATTATTATGCATTAGTAGTATTGTTAATGTAACAAGTATTATTAATGCATTAGTAGTATTGTTAATGTATTAAAGTATTATTAATGCATTAATAGTATTGTTAATATAACAAAGTATTATTAATGCATTAGTAGTATTGTTAATGTAACAAAGTATTAAAAATAAGTGTTACAGTGCTATTGATCTGTTGTGAAATCTGACAGCCATGCTCATCTTACTGGTAACACAGTAATAAATCTCACATCTGAAATGTACAGTTAGGAGAGCTGTTATGATGATTTGTCTTGAAACAGGTCAACATTTAGATGAGAGTCATAAATAATAAACAGATACAGCAACACAGCCTGATACCACAATCTTCACATATTATACAACATTACGATGCTGAGACTTGACCACAGTGAAAACATACAAACAATACACATGTGCCAACACATGGCAGCATAATTAGATGTAGCACAGTTCATTAATTCACACAATACCACGATTATTATTATTATTATTGTTTATTGTTATTATTGTTTATTGTTGTGTTTATTGTTATTATTGATTATTGTTGTGTTTATTGTTATTACTGTTTATTGTTGTGTTTATTGTTATTATTGTTTATTGTTGTTTTATTTTATTATTATTATTTTTTTTATTGTTATTACTGTTTATTTCGTGTTTATTGTTATTATTGTTTATTGTTGTGTTTATTGTTATTAATGATTATTGTTGTGTTGATTGTTATTGTTGTTTATGGTTGAGTTGATTGTTATTATTGTTATTACTGTTTATTGTTGTGTTTATTGTTATTATTGTTTATTGTTGTGTTTATTATTATTATTGTTTATTGTTATTGTTGTTTATTGTTGTGTTGATTGTTATTATTGTTTATTGTCGTGTTGATTGTTATTATTGTTTATTGTTGTGTTGATTGTTATTATTGTTTATTGTTGTGTTGATTGTTATTGTTGTTTATGGTTGTGTTGATTGTTATTATTGTTTATTGTTATTACTGTTTATTGTTGTGTTTATTGTTATTATTGTTTATTGTTATTATTGTTTATTGTTGTGTTTATTATTATTATTGTTTATTGTTATTGTTGTTTATGGTTGTGTTGATTGTTATTATTGTTTATTGTCGTGTTGATTGTTATTATTGTTTATTGTCGTGTTGATTGTTATTATTGTTTATTGTTGTGTTGATTGTTATTGTTGTTTATGGTTGTGTTGATTGTTATTATTGTTTATTGTCGTGTTGATTGTTATTATTGTTTATTGTTGTGTTGATTATTATTATTGTTTATTGTTATTATTGTTTATTGTTGTGTTTATTATTATTATTGTTTATTGTTATTTTTTTATGGTTGTGTTGATTGTTATTATTGTTTATTGTCGTGTTGATTGTTATTATTGTTTATTGTCGTGTTGATTGTTATTATTGTTTATTGTTGTGTTGATTGTTATTGTTGTTTATGGTTGTGTTGATTGTTATTATTGTTTATTGTCGTGTTGATTGTTATTATTGTTTATTGTTATTATTGTTTATTGTTGTGTTGATTGTTATTATTGTTTATTGTCGTGTTGGTTGTTATTATTGACTATTGTTGTGTTTATTGTTATTATTGTTTATTGTCGTGTTGATTGTTATTATTGATTATTGTCGTGTTGATTGTTATTATTGTTTATTGTTATTATTGTTTATTGTCGTGTTGATTGTTATTATTGTTTATTGTCGTGTTGATTGTTATTATTGATTATTGTCGTGTTTATTGTTATTATTGATTATGGTTGTGTTGATTGTTATTATTGATTATTGTCGTGTTGATTGTTATTATTGATTATTGTCGTGTTGATTGTTATTATTGTTTATTGTCGTGTTGATTGTTATTATTGATATTGGTGATTATTGTTATTATTGATTATTGTCGTGTTGATTGTTATTATTGATTTTTGTTGATTGTTATTATTGTTTATTGTGTGTTGATTGTTATTATTGATTATGGTTGTGTTGTATTGTCGTGTTGATTGTTATTATTGATTATTGTTGTGTTTATTGTTATTATTGATTATGGTTGTGTTGATTGTTATTATTGTTTATTTCTGTTGATTGTTATTATTGTTTTTTCCGTCGTTGATTGTTATTATTGATTTGGTTGTGTTGATTGTTATTATTGTTTATTGTCGTGTTGGTTGTTATTATTGACTATTGTTGTGTTTATTGTTATTATTGTTTATGGTTGTGTTGATTGTTATTATTGTTTATTGTCGTGTTGATTGTTATTATTGTTTATTGTTATTATTGATTATGGTTGTGTTGATTGTTATTATTGATTATTGTCGTGTTGCTTGTTATTATTGTTTATTGTCGTGTTGATTGTTATTATTGATTATGGTTGTGTTGATTGTTATTATTGTTTATTGTCGTGTTTATTGTTATTATTGATTATTGTTGTGTTTATTGTTATTACTGTTTATTGTCGTGTTTATTGTTATTATTGTTTATTGTTGTGTTTATTGTTATTAATGATTATTGTTGTGTTCCTTGTTATTGTTGTTTATGGTTGAGTTGATTGTTATTATTGTTTATTGTTATTACTGTTTATTGTTGTGTTTATTGTTATTATTGTTTATTGTTATTATTGTTTATTGTTGTGTTTATTATTATTATTGTTTATTGTTATTGTTGTTTATGGTTGTGTTGATTGTTATTATTGTTTATTGTCGTGTTGATTGTTATTATTGTTTATTGTTGTGTTGATTGTTATTATTGTTTATTGTTGTGTTGATTGTTATTATTGTTTATTGTTGTGTTGATTGTTATTATTGTTTATTGTCGTGTTGATTGTTATTATTGTTTATTGTTGTGTTGATTATTATTATTGTTTATTGTTATTATTGTTTATTGTTGTGTTTATTATTATTATTGTTTATTGTTATTGTTGTTTATGGTTGTGTTGATTGTTATTATTGTTTATTGTCGTGTTGATTGTTATTATTGTTTATTGTCGTGTTGATTGTTATTATTGTTTATTGTTGTGTTGATTGTTATTGTTGTTTATGGTTGTGTTGATTGTTATTATTGTTTATTGTCGTGTTGATTGTTATTATTGTTTATTGTCGTGTTGATTATTATTATTGTTTATTGTTATTATTGTTTATTGTTGTGTTGATTGTTATTATTGTTTATTGTCGTGTTGGTTGTTATTATTGACTATTGTTGTGTTTATTGTTATTATTGTTTATTGTCTGTTGATTGTTATTATTGATTATTGTCTGGTTGATTGTTTATTATTTTATTATTGTTATTATTGTTTAGCGTGTTATTGTTATTATTGTTTATTGTCGTGTTGATTGTTATTATTGATTATTGTCGTGTTTATTGTTATTATTGATTATGGTTGTGTTGATTGTTATTATTGATTATTGTCGTGTTGATTGTTATTATTGATTATTGTCGTGTTGATTGTTATTATTGTTTATTGTCGTGTTGATTGTTATTATTGATTATTGTCGTGTTGATTGTTATTATTGATTATTGTCGTGTTGATTGTTATTATTGATTATTGTCGTGTTGATTGTTATTATTGTTTATTGTCGTGTTGATTGTTATTATTGATTATGGTTGTGTTGATTGTTATTATTGTTTATTGTCGTGTTGATTGTTATTATTGACTATTGTTGTGTTTATTGTTATTATTGATTATGGTTGTGTTGATTGTTATTATTGTTTATTGTCGTGTTGATTGTTATTATTGTTTATTGTCGTGTTGATTGTTATTATTGATTATGGTTGTGTTGATTGTTATTATTGTTTATTGTCGTGTTGGTTGTTATTATTGACTATTGTTGTGTTTATTGTTATTATTGTTTATGGTTGTGTTGATTGTTATTATTGTTTATTGTCGTGTTGATTGTTATTATTGTTTATTGTTATTATTGATTATGGTTGTGTTGATTGTTATTATTGATTATTGTTATTATTGTTTATTGTCGTGTTGATTGTTATTATTGATTATGGTTGTGTTGATTGTTATTATTGTTTATTGTCGTGTTGATTGTTATTATTGTTTATTGTTATTATTGATTATGGTTGTGTTGATTGTTATTATTGATTATTGTCGTGTTGATTGTTATTATTGTTTATTGTTATTATTGATTATGGTTGTGTTGATTGTTATTATTGATTATTGTCGTGTTGATTGTTATTATTGTTTATTACTGTTATTATTGATTATTGTCGTGTTGATTGTGTTATTATTGTTTATTACTGTTATTATTGATTATTGTCGTGTTGATTGTTATTATTGTTTATTATTGTTATTATTGATTATTGTCGTGTTGATTGTTATTGTTGTTTATGGTTATTATTGTTATTATTGTTTATTGTTGATTATTATTGTTGTGTTTATTGATGGTGTGCAGTGTGGCTCTCTTACCTTTCAGCAGGTAGATTTCCGTGCTGAACGCATCCCGGTTCAGCGCGTTATTCACCAGCGCGATCGCGCTGTCGCTCCTCACACCGTCCGCGTCCGACGTCCGTTCATCGTACAGGATCACGGCGCAGTACAGTCCGGATCTCAGTCCGGATGTCAGTCCGGATCTCACCCGGTCGTCCCCGGGCAGGATCTGGTCCAGACTCACGGAGCCCTTCGCGCGCCTCCGCACGATCGTGTTGCACCGGATGTTCACGGCGCCGCGCACGTGACCGGCGCTGAACGCCAGAAACGACCGGCAGTCCAACACGAGACATGTCGCGGCGGCGTCCGCCATCATCCTCTTCAAAACGCGGCAGTCCATCTCGCAAAGTTCGTCCGTCGGCACCATTGCACACCGCCGATGTCGCGACAACAAGACGCGACGCGACGCGACGCGCGTTACTACCGCGGGCGGCGGGCGCGCTCCGCTTTATGCGGACCGTTGCGTCACGGGGGCGGTGACGTCACTGCGAGCCCCATTCATTAAAAACTCGCCGCTTCGTTCACAGAAATCACTAAACTCACTCCTTTGCCTCGGAGTGACCAAAACCAGACAGATTGCGTTTAGCAAACGTAATATCAACGCATATTTTGTTAGAATGTGTTTATTTATCGTTTTTTGGGGTGCAATGCTGGAAGAAAACATATAAACATATATATATATAACATCATACGGGAGTGCATGATATGCACTTTCAGTCATATAGTGTTTCATTACATCCATATTCATTTTTAAGCATTTTTAAGCATTTTCTGACCTACAGTTTGCTTTGCTGTGTGTATTAGGCTGTTTTGCAGGAAGAGTTAATAATGGCTGTAATGAATGAATGATCATTTTCACCAGAGAGTTTGTGAAACCTGTCTGATCTGATGGACACACAGGGTGGATCTTTATTGAGTCTTGGGATTAAGAAAGCACAGAGTTAACCTGTGAGTGAATTATACACTGAAAAAAACTTCGCTGCCTTACATTTTTATGTTTAATCAACTTGGCTATGCAAGTCATTTCAACTTCATATTTTATATCCTGAATGGTGTAACTTAACAACTTTTTCTTATAAGTTACCTCAACCCCACACCAGTCAAGATTACAAAGAGTTGATCTGATTGATTAAGGCAGCAAAGTTGTTCTACAGTGCAACTGTCATGGCAATGGAGGGATGGCACGTTACATGTTTGCTTTTTGAAGATGCTTGTAATTCAGAAGAAAAACATAAACAGACGTATCCAGCTAACAGGGAACATTCTCAGAATGTTGGCTACCATCTAAAAGTTCTTTCAACGTTATCATAAAGTTCTTGCAGTAACGTTAGTGGGATGTCTTTTTAACATTATATATCATATATCACGTTTTGAACATTCCTAGAACTTTCAAAATAACATTTCTAACCATTTGTTGCTTAATGAAAACGTTTGGGAAATGTTCTAACAACCTAAAGTTGTTAGCTGGGTATAAGAACTCGGTGACATTCCCCATCTGTTGCTTCTTGATTCTGCGATGAGTTGCTCTTCAGGCATGCAGTAAACATGTTTTGGGCTTTCATTTTTGAGGAGTGCCAATAAGGGTCTGGGCCTGAGGGTTACTATATTAAACTGTTGCAGCATTGTTAAGCAAACACTCAGTTCCTTTCACTGAATGTGATTCATTGTTTTTGGAAGAAACAGAACGTTTCAACACGTGACACGTGTGTCCAGTAATGAAATGTGGTAAAGCGTGTAATCTCATAATTCAGATTTTTGTTGTGTGTGTGTGTGATAATGTAAGAGCCAGCTCAGCATTACTAACAGCACAAACTCTGTGGTTGTTTGCAGACTGCAGTACAAACATGTCAGCCTTTCATGTTTTAATGAGTTTTAAGTTCCTCCTAAGTGAGAGGAAATCCGAATGGTGCTGATGTTTATTCAGTTAGTCACTCTGCTCTGGGGAAACATCTCACCTTGTTCTCACCTTGTTCTCACCTTGTTCTCACCTTGTTAACTCAATGAGTTAACAAGTTTTATCTTGACAGTTACAGCTTTTTTGTTAATGTCAGTCACAATGAATAATTGTTCTTTTTTAAAACAGCTTTCACACACTCATCTTTGTCTCAAGAAGATAAGTTTCAGATAATAAGAGCACATAGCGTTCTAAGGTTCTCTTTTTTTTAAGCCATATTTCTGTCACATTTAAAAGTGAAGCGGATCATTTTCACACTGTTATCTTTCAAAGAACCGGTTTCCTCGACACTCATCTTCCTCATCTGCCATTGGCTGAACAAACAGATCTTGCCTTGATTTGCTTGCTATTGGTATGTTTGTATGTTTGTCTGGCCAGGATGGTCAAAACAAACAAAGTAATGTTTTGTGTTTATACTGTTTGAGTGATGATGTTGTGACACACTTAACCTTAAAGGGACAGTTTACTCAAAATGTTTTCCATCCTTTTCTCACACTTATGTTATTCCAAACCTGTATGCTTGTTTTTCCTCTGCGGGACACAAAAGAGGATATTTTGAGAAATGTCTTAGTGGTTTTGTGTCCATAAGTGCCAGTATGTAGAAGTCAATAGGTGCCACTGGAAATCAATAGGTGCCACTGTTGTTTGGTTACCAATGTACTTCAGAATATCTTCTTGTGTGTTTCTCAGAAGCAATGTCATACAATGGTTTGGAATGACATGAGGGCGAGAAAATGATGAAAACATTTTCATATTTGGGTGAACTATCCATTTTAAAGTATTGTAACCACAGACTAGAGTAAACCTCCTGACTGTGACTTCCTCAGACTAACTCGACTCTGACCAACTGAAGTGTTGGTCATACACACACACACGTCTGCACCTCCAGAAGCAACATCCGCCCGTCCACATTCAAAACAATGTCTTCCATAAACATAACACAGCAGTCACATGTTTCCAGGCAGGTGGAGGTCAAGGTAAAGTGTTGACCTGGCTATGCTCCGCCTGTAACTGACTAGTCTTTATCATCCTAACTGAGGGTTAGGTTTTAGTTAGAGAAATTTCCTTCCTATTCCTATTTCCCTCATGTCATTCCACACATGTGACTTTCTTTCTTCTGTAGATCACACATAGATTATCTACCAGAATTTCCAAGCTCTTCTGTTCCATGCAAAGTGAATGGTGACCACAGCTGTCCATGGTCCCCATCCACTTGCACCGTATCACTGTAAAAGCTTGGGCATTCTTTTAGATGATGTTCTGCAGAAGAACAAAACCCAAAAGCAGGTTTGGAACATGATGTTACATGACAAAAATGTTAATTTTAGAGTGAACTATCTCTTTAAGAGGTTAAGATTACATCTGCCTCAACAACTGCTGAGTGTCTGCAGGTGCATGAGAATCCACCAGCAGAAGCTTAGAAGCAGAGAGATGATATAAAACACCATGTGAGAGCAGCTGACCGTGAACACAGGAAGCAGAGCTTAATTTCAGATACATGGAGTTATCTATCTCATATTAAAGCTATAGCTCTAAATCCATATGTAACATATGCGACACCCTGCTGATGAATGCAAAAGCCAGATTTTGCAAAATCTTTCCTTTTCAACCCAATATTCATAAGTGTCATAAACCAGAAGTTCTATCAGAGATGGAGAGAGTGTATACACAACAGACAGCCAGTCGTTGCTACTCAGACATCAGTGTTATCATTAATCATGCTTTCTGCATACTGTTTATGTCACACATCAGTGTTGAGTGATGCAGATTTGTCGATGCATGAGATGGAAGTAGGTCGGACATCTGTGACCATATCTTTGTAGATGACATCATCTCTGCCCCCTCCCCATCAGAAGCAGGTCACATGATCAGGAGCACCAGATTAGCAAGGAGGCTTAGATTATGTGTCTTCCGGCATTAAAATCAAATATTTTCTGTTGGAAGTCATTACTGTAATTATTTATTGTGGAGTAATCTTTTCTTAATGGATTTTTGTCCTTTGGAAAATCTCTTGAAACAAAACCTGTTTTGTGGTGCTAAGAATTCACCTATGTCAGGTTACACAAGTCCTCTTTAGCTTTAATCGTTTGTGTAAACCGATTAAACATGCCAGTCCTGCGCAAACTGAATGACTGTAGCCCCATTCATCAACATGGTAAGAGAGATTATTAGGTCTGGCCTCAGTTTATTATCATCACTGATTCCTATAGCACAAAAATGATTTTCAGAATCAGTATTTTGTCTTGCTTTCCAAACATCCAAACATCTAAACATCCATGAACCAAGATTAATGAAGGTAATCAAAATGTGTTTAATTAAAGCTATTTTAAGCAAAATTAAGATATTAAGACAAAGGATATGTTTTGAAACAAGTTTGTTAGCTGGCGTTACAAACAAATAAAGTCAAAGGTTACAAAATGCCTGCGAAACCTGTATCAAAACTGCATGTAAAGTATACATGAATTTGTCTTTTCTGTTTACTCTGGGCCGATCATTCATTCTTTAAATCTCTGTGCCTACCCATTACATGTGTTCTGTAGCCAGACTTCCTGATTTATTGAGCAGCGGGGGGTTTGACTTACATAAGACTTTAAGAAGATTTTTCTCACAAATCAAAACATTGCCTGAATATACAGGTCAAAGAGACATTACTGCAGGAAGCTACATTAATATACACGTGATGACAGCTCAGTACCGATTCAATACAACAGATCTCTTGAACCCTGCTGATTATGTGCATGTTTCCAAGTTTCCTTTCACAGGTTTCAAGATCTAGCTGAATCACAGCTGGACGAGGTAACTGAAAATGATCAGGAAAGGATAAACAAGCACGCATTGATGCACAGTTTTCATATGTAGTGGTTTGTGCATGTATTAAACCTGAGCGGTTATGACAGATATTAGGTAGCATAAAATTTCCTGTTCAATTTCCTCTGACTCACGAGTGATGACAAATGCCAGAAATAGGAAGTGTTTCTCTCTGTGTGTGAGGAGATGAAACAGACAGAGATGATCAGCTCACCTCATGTGTTTCTCCATCTCACTTTCTCTCACACTTTCTCTTGTGTGTGTATGTGACAGATAGAGAGTGACAGGATCACTGGAAAGTGGATGCTCTGTCTTGACTGCTTTTCTTCCTCTTGAGAATCTGCTGAGATGTTGTTTTCATTTGGTTGGTAGCACTTTTTCTCTACATTATCAATGAGAAGCTCCTGAGGATTTCACCAGAAGTGAGACGCTTTCAGCGTTGCCTTGAACGCTGAAAGGAGCTTTCAGCTGCCTTGAAAACGCCTGCAATTCAAAAATTGAATTTGACCGTCCCTTAAAAATAACACAGTAGACCTCACTGTCTACACAATTATAATTGGATCACACAAAATGGATCTTAATATCAAGTGTACACAAAAATAGCATATTGATTTAGAACAGCATGAGTGTAAGCAGCGTAAATATATAATATATATAAAGGTTTTATTTTGGGGTAAACTGTCTCTTTTAATTTGTCGTTTCAAATGTCACTGAGCCCTCTGGTGCTAAGAAGCATCATCCACGTCATGCACATTTTGGGATTTTGAGTGTTTGGCTGAATTTTACTGGAATCGCTGCCTTGTGGGCTGCGTTCTAAATTTTATACAGAGAAAGCGTTTCAGACAATGCATCGGTCAGCGAGGACACTTTAAGATAAGACTTCATTTTAGTGGATGTTCAATTAATGGCTCCTCTTGATTGAGGAGGCAGGATGATGACGTTATTAAAGAGACTGTTATGGTGTTTTCTGAGTAATCTCTTGTGGGCCGTGACAGCACTAGTTGCCCAGAGAGACAAATGTCACAAGGCCTGGGTGGGTCCAAAAGGTTCAGAGAGAAAGACTTACAAAAATGTTCTCAGAATGTTGGCTGATGTTCTCTAAAAGTTCTCTTAAAGTTATCAAAAAACATTCATGCAGTAACATTTATATTACATTTGTTTAACAGTATATTATCTATACTAAAAAACATTATTCTAAAGTTGTTAGTGGAACTAACAGAATTTTAAAAAAAAGTTTAAAACTTGATGTTTTGACTGTTCCCAGAACAGTTTTTGTTACTTAAAGGAAACATTAGGGAAACATTCTTGCAACTTAAAATTGTTAGCTGTGTATGTGTATGTGTGTGCATTTGTGTTTGTGTGAGTGTGCTTGTGTGGGTGAACAGCTGAAATAAATTGAAAGATGGCTTCTATAGATCATGTGTGTTAAACAATAACTGGCTTTTATAATGTCCAGTATTATCAGATTCAGGCACATAGCATGAATTTCACACATTTCTCAATTACTCATTCATCCAAACAAAAGCTCCTTGCATAAGATTTTCATAAAGTGGTTACAACACACCAGTGCTTCACAATGTCCGTATTAAACTATTGCTGCTGATTTTTCTGCACAGATAAGAATAACAACATTATTGTCTGTGGTGACTTCAGAATCAAAATTCACAATTGATTTTTATTGGTTAAGTAAGTTGTACTCGGGGAATCTGACATTGTGTTTTGTTCCACTGGGGCTAGTTGACACACTTTCTCCTCACATAATGTTTTTTTCACAGTAGATTGAGTTTGGAAAGTCAAAACTAAATGTTAACGACACTGATAACCTGTTTTCTGGATCTCTCCCTCCACAGATCCTGAAGTGAAGAGCAGACTGGAATCTGTCAGGTTCATGAGCCATGGCTGACCACTGTTAGATGGCAGAACCTCACAGCTGGAGATCCTTCATCATTCTCAGGTATTTTATCCACTGTTGCGCTTTTGTTGCTATGGAGACAGTGTTTGCTTCCCATGAAGGGATTGGGTGGCGCTGTTGTTTGGTTACCATCATACTTCAGAATATGTTCTTTTGTGTTCCACAGAAGAAAACAGTCATACAGGTTAGGAATGTTGGTTACTTGGTTAGTGGAGGTTACCAGACAGCAGCGCTTTATCTTTCAGAGTGCAATAACTGAACTTACAGCACAAACAGCTATACAAGCCATCAGTCCCCTCAAACCTTTCTGTTTACTGATGTTGCTGTGTGAGCACCTGGCCGATTTCTCACCTGTGCCCACTCTGTATCCGCTAAGGCTCGGTCGAGGCGGATGTTCTGAGGTATTTCTCTGGAATGATATGGTGTTACCATACGGATGTAAACATGTCAGGTGACCTACTGGTTTCTGCATGCGAAATGCTGTTGAAATGGATTTGTTTTACAGCAACACCCGTCAAAGTGAACGTTATCGTGTTGTATCATTGTGGTCTTCAGTAAAACTAATATACAACATGCAGGATACCAGTGAACTTCTGTGGAGTACAGACTCTGTCATTGGCATGGAGGAATGGGGTCACCAGTTCCAGCTATTGAATCCGTGTTTGATTTTATTTCTATTGTTAATCAAACCATCATGATGTCCGTTATAACCTTAACATACGCCTAAACAAACTTCATTAAAGCGTGTGGCACTGTATGTTTCGTATTATGTACAACACTAAATAATTCATCTTACTGTCAATTCATCTGCTTCTCCAGATTCCCTCAAGCCTGACCTTCCCACATCACCGGATATCACATTCAGGTTAGAATTCACATTCAGTTCACGTTCATAATTGAATTGTTTTACCCATTTGCACATAAAACAGTTTATCTTCAGGTTATGGTATCTACCCAGTAATACAGCAATCTAATGTACATTCAGCCCTGTTATAGATCACAGAGAGATGAAGGGTAGAGAGTGTGTGATAGAGAGGGCAGGGAGGGGGATTAGGGCTCTCTGACTCACACCTGACGCACCTACCCCATCCACCCCTCCCTGGGGCATCACGGGAGCAAGGTAAATCTCCACCTTTCAACAATCAACCACACACACACATCCTAATAAGATTGCAACAACACAGTAGGTTATAAATGGGGAATCCCTATTGGCCAAGACACAGTCAGGTGACCAGAAACCATGGCAACAGCTGCCTGCCTCTGAGGAGCTTAAAGAGTGTAAGAGGTTCATTCCTGCTGTGAGAGATGAGGGAGGACTCCCCCATGAAATCAGCATGAATGAAAACAGAGCAGCACCCGGGCATTTTTCTGACCAATCCAGCATCTGCTTTTTATAGGTTGTGTATTTGCATTTGTCCGAGGTGCAGAGTTTCACATTTATGCTAATGTTCTTTGAGGTCATTTCCGTAATCCCCCATCTAGTAATTGACCAAAAAACTTTTTTATCCTCAAGCACTTTTACTTCTGAAAATGCATCGCACGAAAAAGACAGCCGAGCTATAAACAATCCCACCTCGTGCATTAACTGCTGTCGCAGTCGTGCAACTGTGCATAGATTTGCGGAGATCTGTAAAAGCTGCTCTCTGTTAGATAGGAGAGTCAAGGGCTGAGAAAAATATTTCATGGGCGTGTGACTCAGTTTCTAATAAAAGATCCACGTGAATCAGTAATGCCACTTTTCTGAAACTAAAATCCAAGAGTCTGAAAGTCTCAGCAAACCTCAAAGTTTAATGTAAGATTTAAAGCAGGTTAGTGTAAGCACTGTTTGTGTCGCTCATGTGTCAGCTCAACTGGTAGAGCATTGCATTAGGTGGTGGGTTTGAGTCCCAGGGAGCACATGAACCGATAAAAGAATCTATTTGCTAAATGCTTTTTAAAAGCATCTGCCAAATGCATAAACGTCATGTAGCATGTGCTCTACAAATTCATACCAGAGTAACATGAGGAAAATGAAGTAGTGCTGCCTTTCTCACAAGGTGATTATTATACACTTGTACTATTTTAGAATCACCCAGATGTCGAGGGTAAATTGTTTTGAAAGTAAAATGTAAATTATTAAGTTCGGTAATGACGTCGTTTCTCACGATAAAACAGTTCTGGTGATTCATTCTTGCTATTTACGGTAATAAACACAGCATTAGCCGTACTCGCCTGTTTCATAAATCACACGTCAGCCATCTTTGCAATTCAGATGCATTTGTGTCTCACACACACACGGGTATGAGAAAGTGATGTCCAGTGTGCCCGTGAGTCAGTGTGGTTTAGAGCAGCTCACGTTTTTAAGTCCCGTGACCCCTCCGCCCCCCTCCCCACCCAGCCAACTCATAATGTAACAGTGTTAATGTGTGCCGTCTGATCACCGACTGAATCATCTGATATTTGGATTTTATTATCAGACTACACAGTTGACAGAGTGTTGCTCACTGTAAGATGGTGAGCATTACTTCCTGTTTCCCACGTTCTGCAGTTCAGTGGGTTCACCATCACTGTGGCAACTGTGTTTTCTTGCTCAAACAACGTCAAGGTCAATTTGAACTTTCTATACTAACCACTGATAACATTTCTCATAAATTAAAACAGATTTATGAAATCCTGTGAAACCTCTCAGGGAGGGTGTGGGAACTGTCACTGTTTCAGCGCTACTCTAGGCTAAATTGGTCCATATTTTAGGTTATTAAAGTGTACTTTACTTTACTTTTAAGTACTTAACTTTATTAGGAAATGTGTACACTAAACAAAAACAGTTAGAAACAAAGAAGCTTTTTTATTAAAAGTGCTGTATGTACAGAGAAATGCAAAGAATTGACCTTTTATGAGGTAAATATGTACATAATCCACGTAAACAGGGACATAAGAGAAAAAGGAACAAGAAAAACCTAGTTGTGCTACTTTAAAATAAAAGATATTTGAAAAACAAACTGCACAGGTCAGATCTAGAGAAGAGACACGCCTGAGAGAAGTTCTTATCTAGTACAGTGTTGATCCTGACGGAGTTAAAGGTGATCTGAGCTTCATAAAAAAAATAAAACATAAAAAACCAAACAGTTCTGGCATTCAGATCAGAGCACGTCTCTAACAGTAGAATTGAGGAAAGCATCATAACTGGCCTTTCTGGAGAGCTCGCTCTGGAGAAACAGAAAACAACAGCGTTGAACTAGTTAGTCAATTGATCCTTGATGTAATGTGTGCACTTTAAATTGTTAACAAGCTTGTCTTTAATGTGAACTGGTGTTCACAAACGAGCATGTTTCCAATCACTGATGCTGCATTTGGAGTTACCACACATTCACTGATCAGTGATCAGACATACCGTAAAGTCAGAGTAGCTCATCTGTGCCGTCTTACTGTCACTGTTGAAGTCCTGCAGCGGCGCCCGTGAGACAGAGCTGCTCTCAGCAGTCTTGTTTCTCTGTTGGACCAAAACAGTTACAACATTGTGTAGATAGATTGCTCAGGAATAGACTGACATATAGATTCAGGCCAAACAATTGGGCCACTTATGAGACAGCAACATCAGTCGATAATTTTGCTGGATTAACAGACGTATTCAGAATCATTAATATGCTAATTTCACATCTGGAGTTTCTTCAGGGCTGGATAATGGAGTTTACAGTCAAACGATTTTATCATCAGCTGTTTAAAAACAAAACAACATTGATAAACCATGTGATTACTTCCAAGATCTCTGATCTTCACTATCAAAAACAGACGAATGGACTATTACAAACTTGCCTCTTTGATTCTTGTTGTTGTTATATGCAACAGTGTCCCCTAGTGTTAGTTGAAGGAACTTCTAACAGCTCGTGTTTTAAGTAAAGCTCTGGTGGCAGGGCTGAGATGAGGCTTTATTGATAGGGGTGGTTTTTTTTACCTTTGCAGACAGTGGAGGTCTTCCTGGCACACACAGAAATGTGGATGAAGTGCTGCTGGCGGTGCTGATGCTGCTTCCTGTGGCAGTGCGAGGAGCCAGCTGATTGGTCGTCTGACAGACAGGTGATTACACAATTAGAAAAACTTTTTTTGGGTTTAATTGAAATGCTTGTTTTTAATACAACATTCACAATGGGGCAGTATGTACCTTTTTCACTTTTTTAGGCGTGGGGGTGGCACACGAGCTCGTGAGAGCTCTCTTTGTTGGAGTTTTAAACTGTGAGGTTTCTGCTTTCTTTGTCATCTGGAACGTACACACAACAATATGTAACTCAAGCTTAATGAAGAAAGTTTATAAAGAAACCAAAGTTATCTAGAGTAAAACATACAGACCATCCGTTTTTTTTTTTAAACTCAACTCCTTTGCAGAAGAAGCATCTATGAAGTCTAACTCACCCGATCATTCTTCTCCTTGTCTTTCTGCAAGCGATGCTCTTCCCATTGGTTGCCGATATAATCCATGATTCTTTGTCCATGCACTATGTAGACAGAGTTCTTCTTTTTTTCCCACTCTTCCACACGGCCTCTCAGCTCCTCCTCCAGCTGTGTGCACAAACACACACTTCATTAATACCAAACAACCAGACCAATTCATTTTTGTGGTTCTGACGTTTGAAGTTGTTTTGCAGCTACAATGAACTCTGAACAGAATAATCAACCCTGAAAATTCCCTGTTCCAAAACTGTCCATGGAAAATTAACCCAATAACAAATACCAAAACTGAACTATCACATGGACCAATTTTATGGTGTTTTATGTGCCTTGACAGTCACTGAACTTTTAGACAAAGAATAACTGATGCTTTCTTTCTGGGTTCTTGAAGTAAAAAAACAGTACCTTTGGAAGCAGTTTCTGCACTTTGGCTCTGTCTTTACTCTCTCGAAGTAAAGACCCTCCTCTGTTGCTGAATCGACTCGGATCTGCAGCCTTTCTCTGGCAACATAAACATGAAAATATTAAACGTGTGAAGTCACGTTTCAGTGTGACATGTAATCTTGGGGTCAGTGATGCTTGTGAGAACCTCAAATTCCTGAAATAGAGCCCAGTTCTTCTTCCACTTCTCCAGCTCCTCCAGTATTGGCTGTGCTGCCTCATAGAAAGTCTTCATTCTCAGCAGTTCTTCATCATGTAAAGCCAGCAGCTCTTCTGTGTAATGAGCTAATCAACAGCAGAATCAGACTGCAGTTAAAACTTATGAAAAACTGTTGGGATGCATTTTAATGTCATTAGTGACAACTGCTCTGATAAGATGATCACCTGTAACCGTGGTTACAAGTCTACATGGTAAGCCTTAAACCTTTCAGTTGTGCAGAACAGCAGCCCAACTAATTACCTAAACAATGTTCCCTTGAAAGTAACTTGCAGTTTCATGCCACCAGAGGGCCACAGTTACACACCGTAGCTTTAATGCAACGTTTTGGTACAAACACACTACCAGAGCTACATGTCCTCTTACAATATTAATATGAGCATGCAACACAAAACTTAAGGGTTCAGTTCCCAGCAAACGTAAACACTGACACAATGTATATACCTTAAATATTACAGAGAATATACATTATGATAAATGTTAAATGCATGGCTTTGGAGAGCACTCTGAAGAGAGGGCGTGATCTTGCTGTTTCTAGCCTCTCTGAAATTGCCTGCACTACCTTTAACTTCATTAAAGTAACTGCAACTTACCGTCACAAAAGTGAAGATTAAACTTCTCTCTCTGTTCTGGGCCAAACATGCATTTGTCCCACAGAACCACAAGCTCCTGTCGGACCTTATCGATCACCTGCTCCAGCTGAGTCTTCTGCATTTCCTCCAGATGATCCACTGTGCCCTGCCACTGCAAGAGGAAATACACTCCAATAACACCCAGAATGATCTGTGAGAGGGTTCTGATCTCCTGATGACATGCTGTGGGTCAGACTCAAATGACTCTCACCCGTCTGATATCATCAGATAGAGTGCTCATCGCAGCCTCTCGGAATGCCTTGCCTTCCGGCTCCGGACAACTCAGGCGATTCCACAGGCTCGTAGCTCGCTCCTTAAGCATGTCTCTAGCAGAAAGCAAGGATTCCCTTTTCATTTCAAGCTGTGGGGAATAAATGTTTATTTAACATGAGCGGCATCAAGTACAAGATCTCCATTTCTGCTTTTATTTTCAGTGCCTTTATTTGCTCATCAGTGTTTTTCCATAAAATGTGTTTATAGATGATTCTAGGTAGCTACATTCAAAAAACAAACAGCTGGCCTGAGATGTATAATGTAAATGGAAAGTGTCGCACCTGGCTAAGCAGCAGCTTGAGGGCTTTGATGTTGTCATGCGTGAGCAGGAAGATGTCTGCATCAGGGCAGACAGACTCTCTTTCCAGACTGCTCTCAGGTTCATGTCCCATCTCATCCATCAGACACCTGATGTCATCCCTGAGTCCAGAGAACACCCTCACCCTGCTCTCCTACAAACAGAGATGATGTTCACACCTGACATGCCACCAAAACATCAGAACACCTCCCAAAAAAAACGTCTTTTAAAGTGACGTGTACTTTTTCCTTGTTAAGATTTTCAACGTGATCCTGGAGTTCCTGCAGCTGGGTTCGAGAGGGCACACTTCCTGTCGGGATGTAGTAGGGCGTGGCACACAGAGTGATGCACAACTCCTCGTCCTGCTTCTTCAGATCACTCATCTCTCTCATACGCTCATTCTTCTCCTTCTGAAGAGACTCCACGCAGCAGCGCAGGTTCTTCTCCATCTGCAGAACTGTAAGGCCTTCCTCCAACTAAAACAGATTACATATAACATTTGAGAGGAAATAATCTTTTATTTATTTCCTTTGTTAGTTAATACATTTACTAGAACACATACTGTTTCAGACAGCGTTAGACATAAGCCAAGAGTGTGTGACAGTGCTTTAAAGACTTACTTTGTATGATTCAAGTGCCAGCTCCAAACACAACGTGTCCAGTTGTTTCTGGGAGGTGATGATGTCAGTTTTAATGCGATGCCTTAATGCCTCTTCCTCCATGATCATGGAATGCAGCAGATCCTGGAAGAACATGGATAATTCAGACTAAACTATAAAGCCTGTGTCTTAAAGGAACAGCTCACCCAAAATGAAAATGTATCCATCATTTTCTCACACACCTGTTTGACTCATCAGTGGAACGCTAAAGAAAATATTAGGAGAAATGTCTCAGTTGTTTAGTGTCCATACAATGGACAAAGTCAATAGGTGTCACTATTGCTTGATTACCAACATACTTCAAAATATCTTCTTTTGTGTTTCTCAGAAGGCATACAGATTTGGAAAAACATGAGGGTGAGCAAATGATGGATCAAGTTTCATTTTGGGTTGAGCACTTTTAAGACGGTGAGGAGGAGAAGACAGCTGATCTACACAGTCAGGACCTACATCTATGTGTTTCTTCACAGTTTGCATCCTCTCCACTCTCTGCTCCTCCATGATGCCGATGCTGTCCCATATGTCCACCAGCCTGGCCATCGCAAGATTGATCTCAGTAACAAGAGAGGAAGCCAGAGCCTCACTGATCACACAAGCACAGGAAAATAAGCAAGATTGAAAGCATGCTGAGAAACATTAGGGCATGCCAGGAAAGCTGACAGATAATAACCATACCATTTACACCATTTACACCATTTACACTATTTACACATTTTCACTATTTACACATTTTCACTATTTACACATTTTCACTATTTACACCATTTACACATTTTCACTATTTACACTATTTACACTATTTACACATTTTCACTATTTACACATTTTCACTATTTACACTATTTACACATTTTCACTATTTACACTATTTACACATTTTCACTATTTACACATTTTCACTATTTACACATTTTCACTATTTACACATTTTCACTATTTACACTATTTACACATTTTCACAGTCACATATGACTGCTTCCTAACTCGCGTCTTTCGAAAGTCTGCAAATAAATACAAATGTGCACAACAGAGGGTTAAAATCCGAGTTTAATTCGTAATTCAAACGCATCCACGAGCCCAAAACTGCTGTCTAGGTAGGCAGCGCACTAGGAATAGAGACACGGCCAAAATGAAGTAAGTCGCTCTTTTGACACGTTAATATTCTTCACACACACACACACACACACACACACACACACACACACACACACACACACACACACACACACACACACACACACTTACCTTCTTCGACACGACATGTCTGCGCCGTATTAAACGCCACTCCGTCGTTAAACTTTATAATCGGTGAAGTTTGATTGATTAAAACCCTCGTCCGGTCGCTCCGCTGACGGCGGTAGAATTTGAATGGCGCTGACGTCACGGCTTCTCTTCTTCTTCGTCGTCGTCACATGCGGCGGCGCGAACACCGTCACAGGCAGCGCGACCCGACGCGGTCCGGAGCGGCGTGTTTTATTCTTTATTGCGTGTTTTATTCTTTATTGCGTGTTTATTTCATTATTCACGTTTTCATGTGTGACAATAAACTCACAAAAGCGACCTTATTGTGGAGGATCTTGTGCATAAGTGAGATAAGCTGTAAGACGGCCTTTGCGTATGTTTCAATATGCTGTACGGTGCAATACAGGAAGGCGTGACGTAAGCAGAAACAGATAAAACTTTTGACACTGAAACTGAATATTGAAGGCAAATCTGTCTGTTTTCTTTCTTTTGCAAAGTTCTTTAGGAGTTCAGACTTTTCTGTGTCTCATTCAGTCAACATGAGACCTGTACTCATGCCAGCTGGTACTGTATACTGGTACTCATACTGCATTTGCAGCCATAATGAACAGTTAGAAGGTATAAACTTGATCATTTATACCAAGTACCAAGAAACATAAAATTGCAGCTTACTTTACCTACATTTTATTAGGTATGTTGAAGTCAAACTGACATTTCCGGGAAAATCGGACCCAAAAGCTCAGATTATAAATTATTATTATAAACTTAACGTTGTGAATCGGGGAAAGGTAAAGAGACCGTGCTGAACACTGATCTGTTATGTACTTGCTTAATAACATTTTTTTTGTTAAATAATAATAATATATGTTGTAATATTTTTGTTCATTTTTAACCCAACAAAGTTACGGATTGCAGCTTTAACCCAATTAGATAAACTAGAAGAGTCCACAGTTTTGTTTAAAAAATATTTATTGTCACAGACGTAAGACTCAACACCACATTCCCTTGACATACAAAGCTTCCAATGCTCTTCCTGATGGACGCATTGTTCTGTGCATCACTACAGCACTGAAACGCAGCGCCCTGCACGCCTCATCTCATGCCAGCAAAGAATTCCTTCTTGTTTGTTCCAGAAGCTTAGCAAGCGCCTGTAAAAATAAAAACGTTTTGAACATTCCTAGAACAAATACGCTTTTCAGCAATTTGGTTACTTAATGGAAACATTAGGGAAATGTTCTAACAACCAAAAATTGTTATCTGGTTAACAGTATTGACATACGGGGCCTGAATGCTTAGCTACAGCTTATCTACATAATGAACTTAAATCGTAATAGGGTTACACCACTTTTGTTTCATTTTAGCTTGAAAGCAGACAACAATTTCTCCATGTCGGTTTGACTGATGTTGTAGAACTTACCAGACTGCAGCACGGGCTGGAACTGACCAGCCATGCAGATCTCTTCCTGCTTCTGGCGAACAATGCGCTGGATTGCTGGAGGCAGGCCGCGGGGGTTGCGTGAGAACACCAGAGCGTAGCCGTCATCACACGTGCCGTCGTCCTTCAGGGTGCGGCAGGCATAGGTGATAGCATAGTTGTCATAATCAGTGTCAATGACCCAGTAGTTGTCACCTGCATGATGAACAAATGACCCAAAGTCAATCAGATTATTCATGAAGACATGACACACTGTCTCACATTGAGTCGTAATGGGTATAGATGTGATAACGGAGTGTCTTCTGACCTCCGCTGGACAGGTAGCTAGCCAGGCCCTGGTAGTTCATGAACATTTTGCCTGGGGTGGCGGGGTCAGGCATGCTGTACTGGGCAGCCATGTCAGCACACACCACCCAGAACCTGTAAACAGATAGCAGGATTAACATTAGCAGGATGTCATCACTGTCATTATATTTAAACTTGGATTATGTAATTGTTCCTTTAGGTTGTTATGAGTAAACTCTTTGCTGGAAAAACTGCTTAAATCATTTTAAGATTGTTTGGTGGTCTTAGCTGGTTTAAGATGGTCTTATGTAAACTCCTGTTGTTCCTGCAGCTCACCTGGTGGAGCATTGCGTTAGCAGCGCAAAAGGTTGTGGGTTCGATTCCCAGGGAACACACATACTGATTATATGTATAACTTACTTGAGAGTACTGTAAGTCGCTCTGAATAAAAGCGTCTGATAAATGTAAATGTAACGTTGCTCTTCCTGACTGATGCTGAGATGGTTTAGCTGGCTGCTCAGCCTGACCAGCTAAAATGTGCCCAAAACTCATCTAAACCAGCCAAAGTCAGTTTAAGCTGGTATAAGATGTTTTAGCAGGGTTATAAATATTTAAAGATTATTTTCTCACTAACCCGAAAAGGGTCACACGACCCTTGGAGGAGGCAGTCATAGTGCCATCATCATCAACAGTGTATTCAGCTGAGATGTTGTCCTGGAGGAAGAGCCCCTCTGGATCTTTCTTCTGCTGGGCGTACCACTTGCCTGCATACTACAAGATACAAGTCACGTAAACCTGTCTGTTTACATTAACACTGTACATAAGCATGCATGTATCCCCACTGAGGTCATGATCTGTGTGCATCACACTGTACATCACACGTACCCGCTTTGGATCAAAGTTTTCCTTGACTGTAAAACTGTCCACAACGCAGGAAGCAGACCAGCAGCGGTCAATGTAGGACAGGAAAACCACCAGCAGAGCGAACTTGTGGAATTCCATTCTGTGCTGCGGAGAAGTACAAATGAAGTAGTTATGCAGCGATCTGACACTTCTGTCAGCACACCAGCACCCAGGAAACATTCTCAGAACATTGGCTATTCTCTAAAAGTTCTCACAAAGTTGCAAAAATATTCTTGTAGTACCATTAGTAGAACATGTTTTAGCATCCATATATATATATATATATATGGCCTAGAGGAAGAGCCCCTGCATGGCCTAGAGGGCTCACTGTACACAAAGCACCAGATCTTACCTGATTGTTGTTTGCAGTGATCAGACAGGAGGGTTCAGTGGTGTAGGATCTCTCTCTGCGGTTCTCCACAGGGCTGTGTTGTCTACACCGAGCAAAAGCCCTTTTATACCTACTCCACAGTCGGGCTTATTGATTATTTTCACATCTTGTGCCTAAATAAGGTTCTTAAATCTAGCGTTAATCCGGTTCTAGAATCTTTACTGTAATCCACTCAGATGAACCCTCCCACGCTTAGTGCAAAAACAATGACAGCATTATGTAAGTAGACTAGACTTCGTTTGATTAGAGACAGAAACATCTGGGAATAGAGGTAGATGATGTTAATGTTAGTTTATTTTGTTAACTTGGCAATGTGTTAAACATCTGTTATGTGTTTTTCTACACTAATTCTACTAATTTTCACTAATTTTATAAAGCAAAAAAACAATTATAAATATAGTTTATAAGTTTTTTTTTAACCCCAATGGGGTTTGGTTTGGGGGAAAAAAAAAATAAATATTAAATTCCCAAATTTTTTAAAAGGGGAAAAAACCCCCCCCCCCCCCCCCGCGGGGGAACTCTGGTTAATGTTGTCTAAAAGTTCTCTCAGAGTTATCTAAAACGTTCTTTTTGTAATGTTAGTAGAATGTTTCTTTCATGTTAATGTAACATGATAATGTAACAATGTAACGCTATAGGATTACACATTTTTGAATAATGTTCTTATAACGTTAAGTGAAATCAAAATGTACCATTGAAAACCTCAGTCAGAACATGCTTGTGATGCTTTTGATGTAGTTTGTAAATTGTCATGTAGTTTAATGATACTCAGACACATTTCTGATATGAAAGAAGATGTTTATTGTACAGAATGATCTAATAATCTTGTCTGTTCTAGATGCAGGAATCCCTCACCTGGTTGACCTTACTTGGCACAGACCAGAGACACCGTGTTCAGTGATGTTATCTGTTCACACCTGATCTCCACAGAGATTAGTACAGCTCTTTATAAAGACCTTTGTTTGTTGTTTTGGACCACAGCTTCTCAAGCCTATGTCTATATATATATATATATATATATATATATATATATATATATATATATTATATATAATGTATAGTATATATATATATATACATACATATATATTTATGTATGTATTTGTGTAAAAAAGAGAATTGAATGTTTAAAAAACGTTATTATAGCCAAAAAACATTAATGCAATGTCATTTTTAATGTTTTTGTTACTGAATTTTTACCACCTACAATTGTTATGAAACTGAAGGCAGTAGAATTGTGGAGATGCAAAAGACATTGGACAGAAGATGAATGGCTTCAGTGAAATTGTGTAGTCCTAGTGGACTTATAGATAATGACAACAAGATGAACAGACCATCATGGAAAAAATTACAACACAGACAATGTATTTTTACTATACTAAAAGGTAAGAAATGTATTAAAGAAATGGTTTATTTAAGAACCTTTGACTGACTGTAGTATAAAATACTACATTAGCAGAGACAGATCAACACACAGCAGCTCTGTGTTCCCCTGTGCAGGTATGAAGTTATTAATATGCAGATTATCCTCATGACCTTCTGCCTAAGACGGCTACAGGGATAGGTAAGTATAAACTTCATCTATGAAGAATTATCGGAAGTTTATTTTAAGAATATTTATCATTATTTCATCTATTGGTGTTGTAAAACTACACTCAATAATAAAGCAAAACAATATTGTGTTTCTCAATTACATATTCTTCTACATCACCCATGTGTTAAGTTCAGCCACTTCAGTGTGTATTTTCTCTTGTTATTCTACACACCACTTCTGTGTACACACTATGTTGTTAGTGGCAACTGCAAATGTCTTGCACTAATGTTAGTAGAACTTTTAACCATTATATAGCATATATTATAAACGCCACTCTTAAGTTGTTAGTGGAACGTTTATAAAATGTTACAGATTTAGAAAACTACTACAGCTGCTGTGCGCTGGTGTTGATATAACATGAATGAAGGCTTTAATTTAAAATACTTTTCCATTGACAGCCTTACAAAATAATGTCTTTTAATATTAAATGCACCTTAATAAGGGAGGAGACCTGTGCTGGAGGAAGCATGTTTGTCTGGATAGTGAGCGAGAGTAACTACACTGTAAAGGGGACAGATAACATGTACCAGAAACAGTTTCCTCCCAACATTATGATTTTACTTAAACGCTTCTGAATGTATATTTAGGTGCTGTGATAGTTGCAATCTTTAAGCTTATATCATGAGTGATGTTAAGTGAAGTGTCATAATTTGGAAATCATTAGTTATAGTATATAGTAAATCTGTGCAGCTGAAACTATAAATATCAAGATGAGAAACCGAATCTTGTCTAGATTGGTCACAGGTAATATTTTATGATGAATCATGCTTCCCAAATACATATCAAGTCAATCCCATACCAAATGACATATATATGTATACCAGGCTACTTTTGTAAGTTTTTAGTTCCACAGATAAAGTATTAAGGAAGTGTAAAGAATATACTGTTTGTTTCCACATGAGTTAAACTCATTCCTTCTTTTTTAGTCTATTTCCGGAGATGATGTTGTTTTAGAGACAGGTGTCAGTTTTCTGTAGGATTTGTAGGCTTGCCAGAATGTTCATGGGTTAAATTTAAGTGTGACAGAATATGATGTAAGTTCTGACACAAGCAGAAAATATGCACTTATGTTTCACGGCACAGTTACTACAGGTTTGTTTTATGTGTGTATTGTTTTATTGTAGTTTCATTAGCATTTTGAATTTGCTTTAAATGATGTATTTTTATGTTCATTGTCGTTACATTTTAGTTATCTTGTTATGTGCTTTTGTTATTTCATTTTTCATTTATTTTTATTATTAGTATATAAGATGAATGAATTATATTTCGGTTTCAGATACATTTTCATTTGTTTTATATTAATAATTATAGTGCCTCAGCTTTAACTTATTTCGGTGTATTTTCATTTAGTTTAATGTTTTAAAATTATATTTATGCCTATATTTTGTTTGATTTCGCTTAACAGAAATGTTTCAATAGTTTAAGTTTTAATAAACCAAATTAACCTTGTTCCACTGAACCTTTTATTTTGGTAACTCTTGTGCTAATTACCATTGACTGACCATTATTATTATTATTCACAACAAAAAGAATTTAGTGTTAAAGGTCGTGTCCTCTTACATTATAACCTCTTCCCTTAATAGAAAGTTATGCAGCCCCATTCGAGTGTTGCGGTGGCGACTGTAAATAGAATAATGATGTGCGTCTCTGGTATTTAATAGATTTACAGGCTGACTTGTTTTGGAAAATGACTGCAAGTGTTCAGTCATAGCAACCCTCCTCAAACTGACACATACTGCAGGGCTGGTGGAATGTTACTGGAACGTTCCAGGCAGCATATAAAAGCACTGAGTGTTGTTCACAGGGACAGAAGCACAGAAGAGAGAGTCAAGCAGCACAGCACTTAGAAGAACAACTGAAGATGCTTTGCCCAAGTTCATTTCAGCCTCATCTCAGCCCATTCATGGACTTCCACTGGCCTGTGCGCAGTCTCTGGCCAGACACGAGACCTCTGTTCTATCAGATTGAGAAAGAGATGATAAGACATATGCAGGAAATGCAGCACAACCTGGAATTCATGGAGCGCTTGCACCAAAGCATTTTTGAGCAGATAGACAGCGTTTCACCCTTGACGACTTTCAAACCAATCTCATTCCAGCTTGGAAAGGAAGGAGATTGCTTTGCACTGACATTAGATACACAACACTTCTCCCCGGAGGAGCTGTCTGTCAAACAAGTGGGCAGGAAGTTACGGGTGAGCGGAAAAACAGAGAAGAAGAAGGACGATGGGAACGGATCATACTCATACAGATGCCAAGAGTTTAGGCAGGAGTTTGACCTTCCCGGAGGTGTCAGTGCTGAGGCTGTGACCTGTTCTTTAAACAATGGCCAGCTGCAGATACAAGCACCCAGAGAAACTTCTGCTGCGAGCAATGAGAGAGTGATTCCCATTACATGCACCCCAGTTGTGAAGAGTCCCACGTCTCAGAGTCCGGACCCTCAGCCTGAGAGCCCAGCAGCTGGGACTGAGTCTACCCAAAACTAACAGTATTCTTTATGAACAGCCAGCCAGGTAACAAATAACTCAATGGGACAATGATTTATAGCTTTGAAATCAGGATAAAGTGCTTTTTGACTTTTCGTAGCACTACATTACTATTTTATTCAGTGTTTTAACATTCACAAGAGCCGAACTGAAATATTTCAGTTTCGTTCCTTTGTATTGTGATGCTATATCTGATTGTGTCAAATCGCATAGAGATTTGTGTTCACCCAATAAACTGTGCATCGGTTGCTGACCGCTGACCACCACTATTTTGTAACCGAATGATCTGTAAGCCGAATACTAATAAATAACGTTTTATCCCGCATTGTTTGTCACAACGTTTGAGGATTGTTAAAACAGAGGCGGGCATCCAACAAACGCACAACTTTGTGTACAGAACAAATTCACAAGTATCAAGGAGAAACTCACTAGAGATAACAACTACAGATCTCAATCACAAAGGCTTCATTCTTACAGTCCAAACACATTTTAGAAATGAACATTAATGACAGAGGAACACAAACTTTTGGGCTTCACCATCCAACTTTACAGCAATGAAGGCGCTGTAATAACTCCAATCCTCTAGGTGGCGGTACTGCTCGTTAAAACGCCCACGACATCCGTGCGTGAAACGGGGTTGCTTCCGCTCGTTCACCCGCCGCAAACAAGCGAAGGGGGCTGCTTACAATAATATTGTAAGAGCTTTTTATATAATGCAATGAAGTGGTGAATATATATATATATATATTGCTAATAAAGCGCTGACCGATCGCCGTGGACCATGACGGCCGTAATTCGCGAGTTACTTTCCTCCGTCATGGCGGTGCTGGTGGACGGGGTCGTGTCCGAGCTGAGCAAACATCTCTCGGACTTCACGACTGTCTTATCCGAGGAGTGGAAGAGCCACAGGGGCAGTGCTGGGAATAAAAGCAGAATAAACCAAGCCAAACTGGCCCATCAAGCCAAAACTGTAAGTTTGGCTGCAAACAGATCATGCAGCTTTCTTAACATGACATGCATTGTGGTTCACATGGACAGGAAGACCTCATTCATGGCTTTTCGTGTTGGTTTTGGACCTCTCTTTGTCTTTGAAGCTTATCTTTTGGACATCTTGCTCTTTTCATCATGTATTGAACACCTGATGACATGGAGTAACACAAAACTGCAGCTCTTTAGGATTTCATATATACAGTTGATTAGCACAAGCATGTGTTGTCTGAAGGTTAGAGACTGGTTGTTGTGGAAACATTGCAGTCTAGAGTTTGGGCAATTTGTTGATGTCATGTTGAACATGATGTGCATACAATAACCATAACCGGTGTATACAATAACCATAACCGGTGCATACAATAACCATAACCGGTGCATACAATAACCATAACCGGTGTATACAATAACCATAACCGGTGCATACAATAACCATAACCGGTGCATACAATAACCATAACCGGTGCATACAATAACCATAACCGGTGCATACAATAACCATGACCGGTGCATACAATAACCATGACCGGTGCATACAATAACCATGACCGGTGCATACAATAACCATAACCGGTGCATACAATACCAGAACATCAACAGTTACTTTGCTTTTCAGAAGGAGTTTGCTGAATTCATGGAGATGTTGAGTAAAGCAGCAGTGGAGACCATGGTCAAGTTGATTCATGATCGCATCTCCAGTCAAGTGCTGGAAGCGACTGCGAGGTTACAGCTGTCAACACAAGACAAGTTAATGAGTAAGTGATGGTGCTTGCTCATGAATTCAAATCCAAAATCAGACACGTGTTTTTTAATAGTCTTTTCTTTACGTTTGTCTTTATTGTTTTAAGTCTGACAAATATAGCTCATGTTAGCACTTTTTTAAAAGGTTTATGGCTGTTTGTTTGTACTTGTTATGATAGAGGGTGGGTTCATAAATAAGAGCATAAAAGAAAATTGTTGCTATAGAAAATATTTCTTCAAACAAGGCGCTATAGACACCAGTTTGGTAATTTGTTTTTTTAACGTTCTGATCAGTTCTTTTACATTTATACAGATGCTTCAGCTATATCATTTATTCCATGGTAGAGATGTTTTTATATAAAATATTTGATTTACATGTATGCATTTGTCCAAAGCATCTTAGAGTGAATTCAAGGTATACATTTTATAATTGTGTCAGTATGCATGCTCCCTGGGAATCGAACCCACAACCTTTAAGCTGCTAATGCAATGATCTATATATAATAAATATTTTATATTAAAAGTGGAGTGTTAGTGCCACATATTCATAATAAGCCTATTGATACGTTTGTTCTAAAATCATGGTTTTGAATTCTCACAGATGGTCCAGCAGCCACATCTGAACCTGTGAACATCATCCAGCTGGAGTCTGAGAGGAACGAGGGTGATGAAGAGGAATTAGAACATCATCACACTGACTCTGGACATCCTGCTAACAATCAGTACCAACTGCTGTCATCTCCACCTGCAGAGATTCTGGCAGGCAGTTCAGGTCTGAGTGAAAGCCAGCCTTCTGCCGGCACAAATGGAACTGCAGAAGAGAGACCTGAGCTTTTAATTTGTGATTCCTGTGGAATATCTTTCAGTGATGTGGCCTTGTTGAACATTCACAATACTGTACACAAAGAACGACCTTTTAACTGTCTCATATGTGGGAATACTTTTAAAATGATGAAATGCTTCATGAAACACCAGAAATTTCATGCAGATGAGAGTTTGAGTATTGAGTTTGAAACGGCTCTGCATGAAGAGGAATTCATCGTGCAGCTGGAGACCTGTGATGCTGTCGACGCATCGCTAGACACGCTGCAAGTGACAACTCAAGGTAAATATGAATGCTTTACAATGATCAAATGTGTATTCATTTAAATAAGTTGTTTTTTATGCTGAGCTAATAGTCACATTGGACTTATTTATGCTTAGCAATTCAGTCTAAAATACAATAGCTTTTGTTAAGCAACTTTGAGTACGTGATTTCAAAGTAATTTTTCAAATGACTATTCTTTGTAAAACTTTAATAATGATGAAAAAATGACTGACACCTGAAAGACATTTCTATCTTTGTAAATGAAAAACTAAGTTAGTAGTAATATTCCATGGTGAATTGTTTTAACTGCGTTTCTTTAAAACAATCTGTTTGTGTCTTCTTACAGGTAATCTCCAGAGTAACTCTGACGACGTCGACATGTCTTGCACTAACCTACTAACCATAACCAGTCACGATGCAACTGAATTTCTGGTGCAAAGTTTAAATGTTCAAATCCAGAACACAGACAATGATATGAACCTGGAGATGATAAAGCAGTCGAATGATGGTTTGTTCCGATGTAAAACCTGCGGGAAGTGTTTTGAACTGAGGTGGAAGTTCATTAACCATGTTCGGGCTCATGTAAAACATTACAAGTGTTCCCACTGCGATAAACGTTTTACAATGAGGAGTTGCCTTATCAGGCACGCAGCGATGCACACTGGAGCTCAGTTATTCAAATGTGACATATGTTCAAAGTCTTTTGTATTTCAGGCCTCTCTGGAGAAGCACAAGCATCTTCACACAGCAGAGAAGACAGTTACATGCTCAAACTGTCAAAAGATTTTCCCTGGCAAGCGTTCGTTCGGAAGACACAGATGCCGAGCGGTCGAAAAGCTCTACAACTGTCCTGTATGTGACAAGCAATTCAAAATCAAACAGAACATGCTGGATCACCAAACACTTCACACTGGAGAGAAGCCCTACTGCTGTGAGATATGTGGTGAGTTCTTTAGTTGCGAGAGATACCTGAAAAACCACCAGAAGAGCCATGTTGAGAAAACGTACGACTACTCGTGTGAACTCTGCGACAAGCGGTTCAGCGCTCGCAAGCACCTGCAGGCGCACATGCTCGTGCACACGAGGGAGAAGCGATTCGTGTGCGACATATGCGACAAGAAGTTCGCCACCTCTGGAAACCTGAACAGACACAGAGCCGGTCACACAGGAGTGAAGCTGTACGGTTGTCATATATGTTTCAAGAGGTACACCACAGCGTATGCCCTAAAAATGCACATGCACAAGCACACGTCAAGCAAACCGTTTCTGTGCGACATTTGCGGGAAGGGATTTACCAGCTCAGACTACATGAAGAGACACAAGAGAATCATTCACGCAGGAAGGAGAGATTGCGTGTGTTCCATCTGTAACAAGGCTTTTATTTTCCCCAGTTCTCTTAATCAACACATGCTCGTACACACAGGAGAGAAGCACCATGAACGGCTGGTCAGCCCCCTGCAGAAAAAGTTCAGCTGCGATCACTGTCAAAAGAAGTTTTATTCACAAGCCGCCCTAACGGTCCATCAGAGAGTTCACACTAAGGAAAAGCCATACAGTTGCGAGGTGTGTGGAAAGCGGTTTGGATATGCAAGCAGCATTCAGATGCACATGAGAATCCATACAGGAGAGAGACCTTTCGGCTGTGATGTTTGTGGTAAGACATTCAATCAGGCTGTGCATTTGAGAACCCATCATAGAGTCCACACTGGCCTCAAATCCTTCAGCTGTGAGAGCTGTGGGAAGAAGTTTGTGGATCAAAGAAATCTCAAACAGCATAAGTGTAAATACACCATGTAAACTCTTCATTAGCTGTTACCTTTATACAAGACCAAAGTTTTTAACTAAATTAAACACGTGTGGTTTTGTGTAGGACTATCTGAAATAGTTCATTTACTGCATAGTGTTATCATGTTGATGATGATGTAGAGTGCTATATGGAAAAACAAACAAAATAAGAGTTTGTCTGCATTTTTAATTAAGCTGTAAATAATTATATTTTCACAGAGATTCGGTGCTGATGCTTGTGTGTGAAGGTAATAAAAGCAATGAAGAACTACTTCTGTCTTTATTCTTTAGTGCTTTACACAAGGTGACAAAAATGTGATATAAATTAATACACATTTGCATTTAAGAGCATAATCAGACCATTCAACTGAATTGTTTTACGTAACAATGAAAAGGACAGCGATGATTAAAATGTATACACAGAAACATTACAACTAATTTTACTACATACATATATTATGTATAATGCATGTATATTAAGCATAAAATTAAATCACCGTAAAAAGCTAAGAGTGTGTATTTATAAAAATAAAATCGTTTTCTATATAAATAAATGGTGCGACAACAAAGGAAGATTGTTGAATATTAAAGATGTTAAACATCAAATATATGAATATTAATGAGCCTTGTTCCAAAAGTAGACTTCCGGGGCGGAGTAAATCTGCGTGTATATAAACCTGAACCCAATTAGCTGACGTCACGGTTGCTAATTGGGGTTTGGGGTTTAACTCAACCTGTTAGTTGTTTTGGGGGGATAAACGACTAAGTTAGTTCTTCGATGACAGAAAATCGATGATTCAGTTTGTTTGAAGTCATCGGACAGATGAAGGTAATGGAGATGATGAGACGAGTCGGACCCTTTCGACATCTTACACGAAAAACAATGAAAGAAAAAGAAGAGATGAAGAAAGAAGAGATGAAGAAAGAAGAGATGAAGAAAGCATCCAACACAGTGAAAACGGGAAGAAAAGCGGGAATGGCTGAGGTAAGCAAAGGGCCTGACTGAAATATTGTTACTCGATACAAGTCGAGAGAGATGATCGTAAAGATTACAATAACTAATGCAGTTATCTTGATGAAGTAACTTAAAGTTTTAAAGCTGCAATCCGTAACTTCTGCCTCTCTGCCGCCACTTGTGTTTGAAAAATACAATCGCAGGTTATTACGTATGTCGTAGACTGACGTTTCCCGCGAAATCCGACCCGACACCTCCAATAATTATTCAATATAATAAACTTATGGTTGGGAATCAGGGTAAGATGAGGAGACCATTTTGAACACTGATTTATGATGTACTTGCTCAATACCAAGTTTTCCATTTTAACCAAGAAGTTACAGCTTGCAGCTTTGGAGTAACTTATTTCATGCAGAATTAATTGAGGCTGTGCATCTGAATGTTGAAATTTATAGGGCACGTTCGCCTCGCGCATGGAGAGGTCGAGGAGAGAATAGAGAGACGTGTGACTTTGGAGCGCAGGTTCAAAGATGGCGACGCCACCCTCAGTTTCTCTGTTGACAGGTAGAGGTCTCGAATTCTGTATTATTTATTGTCTGTATTATTTACTGTCTTTTTTGTTTATTTGTCTTGAATTATTTTGTATGGCCCCATTCTGTCTTCCTTTTTGTAGGCCTGTGGATGTGTTGGACACAGCTGGTAGAGGAAGAGGTACCGGGAGAGGACGAGGAGCCCGAAGCCCAGGATATCCAAGATCCAGTGATGGATTTGACCAAAGGGGAAAGAGGAAATTTGAAAGACACAGTGGCAGTGACAGAACGCAAGTAATCATTCATTGTTTTCGTGTTGGATGGATTCTAAGCATCATAAAGGACGTAAAGGGCAAACTTTGGTATTTAAGCCTGGTGTTGTTTTAAATCAGGAGTGTCCGTTCTGAGGAGAAACGTGGTGGTAATGGATCTCGCAACTGGGGTTCTGTGAGAGACCACGTGAGGTGATGTTTCATGTTTTATACCAAGTTATCTTAATATCGTTATTGTAAGGATCTCAGGTTTGGCTGAGTTTTTTTTTTGTCTCCATTTCAAATGGGTCTCATTGTCCTCATGTCCTGTAGAGAAACTGAAGAGGGGTCACCCCATGAGGAGGTTGGAGAAAGTGAGGAGACCCCTGAGGCAGTGGACACTGATGGAGAAAACAGGTGACCACAGGGAATATCTTGTGGCTGCGCACTACGCTTGGCAGTGAATTTGATTTGCTGACTCCATGAACTTGTTTCATCTTTTTATAATTCATAATGGATTTTTTTTTGTATAAATCTTTGTCATGCAGAGCATCAGAGACAGAGGAAGTGCTTAAGGTTGCTATAGAGATGACGCTGGATGAGTGGAAGGCTCTTCAGTTGCAGAGCAGGCCTAAAGTGGAGCTGAATATCCGTAAGACGGACACGGCCGTGCCTTCCAAAGCTGTGGTCATCCATAAGTCCAAGTTCCTCATGGTAAGGAGCTGCATTCTGAACACAAACCTCTACTGTAAAGATTTCTGCCTGTCTGAGGCTGAAGTGTTCTTGTGTGGCAAACAGCACTTTGTAAAATGGTATTGAATTAAACGGCTTAGTAATTTTAACTTTTGTTACAATTGCTAGAGTATTGCGTTAGCAGTGCAAAGGTTGTGGGTTAGTTTCCCAGGGAACATGACTGATAAATTGTATACTTTAAATGCACTGCAAGTCACTTTGGACAATAACTTCTGCCAAACAAATAAATATAAAATGCAAACTTCCAAAAAAGACCATAAATGGGACTAAGCGCTCACTTTCTGATCACTCAGTGAGTGTTTTTTTTTAAAGCTGTGTTGATATCTTTCTGTATTTTTGTTGTAAACTTAAGCTGTAAATGTGTCTTTTTTCTCAATTTCAATTGATGCTCTTAAAATTATGAACTTTAAAAACGCTTTGGTGTACTATCAAGCTGTTAAAGTAAATTTGATTATATTTTTCCAGCAGCGGCTGCATAAATTGGAAAAGTTCATTGGAACATTTCATTTATCCGTCTTTTTATAGGAACATCACAAAGGCATCGAAGAGGATGTGGTTTGTCGTCGACCAGCCAATGATATCACCCATCAGCTTGAGATCAACTTTGGGAGTCTGGCTCGGCCCTCTCGCGGTGGCAGAGGTGGACGAGGTGGCCGTGGAGCTTCCTCCATGCCGTCCCCAAGATTTACAGAAAAATATGAAGCGGTAAGTTGGTATTGTTTAGCTGGTTGCATCAGAAAAGCAAACGTTTTTGATAATCTCTACGTTGTGGGTGCTTTGCACAGTTAATGAGTCTGAAATCATGTCATGTAGCTTGAGAGAGTGCGTTGGGGGTTAAATTATGTTTTGGTGTTTCCTAAAGGCTCCAAACACAGATGATCCTGAGGACTTTCCCGCACTGGGCTAGAGATACAAGATCAAACTGTTCTGTGATCTGTTTTTGAAACGATGCAGTGAGCAGAGTGCGCTTGAAATGAGTTCCAGTTAAAAGCATGCACGTCTTTTGTATCGTTTTGTATGTAGATGTTTCCCACTTGTTTGGATGTTTTCAATGACTGGAGAAATGGTTTGCTTGGAATAAAGAAAGCTAACGGATGCATTTGTGTATGTATTCATGTGGTACTGTTCTGTGAGTAGGTGGTAAAGGAAAACTTTGTATTGCAATCTAATTTCACAACTTCAAATGTAAAGTAAGACCAAGGACACATGGCCCTGGATTTCTTAAAGCTGCGCAGTATATGACGGGTCAGTTCAACAATACAATCTCCTTACCCTGACAGTAATTTTGATAGTTTGGCTTCATGTGACTTTAACCTATGTAATGAAATGTATGTAAAGTCCTGCAGTTTAATGTTTTTCTGATGTTTTTCTTGACGCATTACTTCATTTTGCCACCAGGGGTCTGTATACCCTGTAGAATAAGTGTCAACTGAGCACTGTAGCTAATGAACATTGTCCTGCCAGTAAAATTCAACCAAGTTCTTTCACATGTAAAGAGGATCACAGTACAGCGACTAGTGGGAAGACATTTTGAACTAAAAGATCGATAACACCTTGCACCACGCCACTGTTAAAAATGGTTTGCTTTTTAAAAAAGCCTCTTGAATTCAGACAATCGGTTTTATTTTTGTGGAAAGAGAGGTTTCCTTCGTAAGGTCACAGTATTTTAGCTGGTGATGGAAAGTCACACTGCTAGCCATACAGTGAAGAGAAATGACATTTACCAGGAGCAGTTTTCTCCAGCTCGCAGTGTATTGCTAAAGATTTTGGCAGTTCGCTAAACAGTCCTGTCAATCTTTAAGAAAAGAAACGGGCATCTTGTACCAATCCTCGTCTTCACATCTTCTGCATGTTGAAAAATGTTCTGTAAAGTCCATTCCCTCAGTGAGGAACAGTAGTGTGAAATCACAGGTTGAAATGGGTTTGGTTTTTTTGTCTGGCACCCCCTCGGTCGCTCTGACACTTATCTTTTAGCTGTAAGATTCTTGACTTATTGTAGTCATATACTGTTCTGTTTTGCTCTTTGAAGATGGATAAAAAAAGACTTGACATTCATGTGGCTGGGTTAACACTGAGATAATGAAACGTTAGTCTTAAGTATTCTCTCTGCAGTCTCGGGGCTGGTTTTTTGTAGTGGTGTGTTTGGGCTTGTGTAACACGGGCATGAGCTCACTATAACTGACCGAGTGAATCCACATGGATACAGCAGTGATATGGGAAGGATGTGTTTGTATGATTGACGGGGATTTTGTGGAGATCCTGAACTGTGTGTGATTGTAATTAATCGTCAGACGTTTTAAGTTAATATAAATCCATTGAGGCATTGAAAAACAAATTATGATTGGTTGTTGGCCTCCAGCCCCGAAAAGTGATTAATTCATTATAGTGTTGAAATTGGTATAATCCCAACAAAGTATTCGAACCTTATGTGTTTATTTGGCCTGAATAAATGTTAAGTTAAATCTTAAACAAGTGAAATCTGGCTTTTGTTTATTCATTAAGGGGTTCTGTCATAACGACCCAGTGTTTTCACAGATGTAGTCCTGCCATTTTGAAATCTAAACCGAGCTTTCGTTTGTCGTTTTTGAGCCTGCTGTTGTATTTCTTCTTGTTGGATATTTTTTTAACTTTATAAAGGGTTAGTCAGTTTTTCAATTGTACTTTCTGGGGGAAAATTAAACTATACATATCACTTTATTTTCATGGATATACCTGTTTATATTTTTACTGCAATGACATGGTAAAATTGTAATTGTCTTCTGCTCTGATACACTTTTTGGGTATCATATATAGTGATAAATAGGCCCGAACAGAGCTTCTCTGGTTTTGAATGCTTGTAATTTGCTAGTTCATACACAATTCCTCCCTTGGCATGTTGTAACAAAATATTTTGACTAATTGACAATTAAGACCGCAGTACCATCAGCTCTGTTTTGCTCAGTTTGCCACGTTTAGATCATTCTGCTGAGTTCCCTTTAATCTCAGCAGAGTAAATATGAAAGTCTGCAGGTTTTGTCTGGTCCTATCAATGAGTTTCTCAACTCTTGTGTAGCTTATTAAAATTCATGGATTCCCAGGGGCCCTGCATTGTGATTGGACAGCTGTACTAGATGCCTAATTTCTCTGTTTCAGGGTTTCACTTCATGATTAAAAGGTGAAACTTAAGAGACAAACTCAGTTGATTAGGGCTTTAAGTCTTGAGATGTTAAACTTCATGGTGCTTTGGGGGCTGGATTTCATTTGTCTCATGTGTAATGGGTGAGAAAATTCTACTGAATGAAACTGTTATTTACCAGAAGGCGCATTCAGCTGTCAACGTATGCTGTTCTCAACCATGTTTTCTGGCTGTGCGTGCAGCGATATTTACTGTTTTTCTATACGTTTTATGGTACATGTGTTTTCAAGTAGGCTGGTAAAGTCTACACTCACTTATTAATAATAAAAGGGCCTAATCAATCAAATGTCTGGAGCTATTGAGACCCAAGCTGGTTTGCCCTGCAGGGAGAGAGGGAGCCAGTCGACACTGCCCATGCTCATGTTTAATTCAGTAGCTGTGGGACCTCATAGCTCTCTACCTCATGGTCTTCAGTGCTGTGTCAGCACAAAGTGAGTCTATTACAATCTGGCCCTCTAAGTATTGATTGGGCCTGTTGTGTTAAATGTATTTGAGCAACAAAGATTTTGCATCAATGTATAATGTGATTAACATATGCATGAGATGTTGTAGAGAATATAGGATTAAACATTAAAGATTTAAATGTTGTGTAATTTAGTTATTAGTTTCACTTCATAGATGGTGAAATCGCAAACAGTAAAAAATGCAAATTTATGTTTGGGGGTGGGAGAGTAAAAAAATTGATCTGTTTACAACAGCAAAATGATTTTTTTTAAAATGATGGTTCTTATCATTTCTCTGACTTCATGATAAATAACTGCCTTGCCTGAAACGTTTCTTCCGAAGAGGACTAATCAAAATATTCATTTTTCCCAGTTTCCCAGAGTTTGGCAGTAAGTCAAACCAACACTGGAGATCTTGGGACGGTTAATCTTGCGTTATTTGAAGCTAGGCAGGTGGCTTATGACTGCCTGTAAAATAGCTTTTTTGGGCCACAGGCAGTGTGTGGTCTGACCTACCCTAGTTCTACCACATCACAGCTTACAAAATGTGGGTAAATGCCCCTGGGGTGATCTTCTGTTAGGAGACTGCTGAGTGATCTCCCGATGGTGTGATCCTGTACAGCCCTGACAGCTTATGGCAGAGTAAGCCAAACGGCACATTGTAAGCTTATTCCCCTAGTTCACACCCCTTGTGTCATGGACACCCTAAAGACCCCTAAGCATGCTTTATGAAACGTTTACCAATCGAAATACCCCTTATATTTATTACCAGGCACTGAACACCTCAGTGCATTAGATTAGTGTAGTATAGAGAAGGTTTATAAAACCTTAACGTTGCAATCAGTAACGTTTGCCTCTCTACCGCCATCTCTGTTTGAAACAAAGTTGCAGTTATTTTCTTAACATGGATGACAAGTTTAATTTCTAAACAATTGCTGTAAGAACAAGCTACAGATGCTGCATCATCCACAGCACACAGATGAACACACAGCACACACATGTGATGTAGCAGCCGGATCTTCTTTCTGTTTACTGTGAAATCAGACCCAACTTCTGCAATTATAAATCATTGTTATAAACTTACCGTTCTGAATTAGGGTAAGGTAAAGAGATTGTGTTGAACACTGACCTGTCATGTACTTGCTCATTAACTCATTTTTGTTCATTATTAATCAAAAAGGCTATTGTGATGGTTACAGTGAGGGTGCGGCGGGGCTTTTGGCCTATAAACCCCTCCTGTGGCTCAAAGGGCATTACAGAGGCATTTGATTTGTTTATCCTTCATAAAGGATGTAAACTTGTGCAGAGCTCAGACAATAAAGACCTGAATCCATTTACTGTAATACAGAGAGTTATTCTCTGGTTATGGAAAGCACTGTAATCATTGCCTTGTAATGAAAAACATGACTGTAAGGGGTGAGAGGAGTTCATATGTACACACATGCCCTTAGTGGAGTATTATCTAACATGGAGTTTGCTTGATCACTACACAAGAAGTGAAGTATCGTAGACAGCAGCTAAAGACTTTTGAATGTTTCTTGAGGAATGAAAAGGAAAGCTCTCTCTCATTATTAAATTTCTCTGATTTTCCTGTAGACTGCACAACTGTGTGTTTGCTAGGCAACATAGAAACTTGGCACAGTAATGCAGAATGTAATTTTTACAAGGAAACGCGGTTCCTTACAATCAAAATGGTGTTGTAACTATCCTCTTGTTCAGCCCAATGTTTTCACTAGCTTAGCAGCTTTGCTGATCAAGAGAAATTAAACACATTTATTAACTTTCAGTTTGTCTGGAATATAATTACTTAAAGATTTCCTAAACATAAACTTTATTTTGTAATGAAGATAAAAGGGCCGATAAAATGATTGTGTGTTCATGTCAGATTTACGTTGCAACTGAATGGGGCGTTAGATCTCATATGACCGTCGTTGTTTGTACATATTACGGTATTTGACCACGTGTTACCAGAGAGATGCATGAACACAATTAACTCGCACAATTTATATTGAAGGCATCCGTTATTCTCATTATGCTCCAGTTTTGGCTGTTAAGAACTTAATGAGCTACAAGGGAGACATTTAGTTCACCATTGCGTCTGAGTGCAATCCTGGAGGATATATTTATGACCTTTATATGTGACGATTTGTTCAATTAGATTGAACAGGAAAAACCCTGGAGAAGGTAGACAAACAGTGGAAGAGTGATAGCCAGAGTAATTAAGACTTCATCTTTAACACAGTTGCTCTTTGGGTTGGTTAAGCAGACACATGATAATGCACAGATTTGTTAGGACGCCGGCAGTCTTCATAAGTGGTGTCAACTATCTTTGGTCATTTCACATGGAGTAGCATGTTAGTGTGTCTAGCATTGGCGTGTATGCCTCAGAGAGAGAGAGAGAGATGGAGAGACTTTGTGAATTTGTGTCACAAGGCATTATGGGTACACAGCTGCAGTTTGTTAATAAAAACTAAAAGATTTCAAGCGTTTAATGTCGGATTATTAAATTCTGCTTGTCCCCTCGACTGCCTCGAGCATTCAGTACAGCACTTTTCTCTGTGACCTTTTGAAAAATGTCAGTCCAGCTGTAAAAACAGAACAATCAAATCATTTTTTAATGTAACACTTCATGTCAGCTCTCTTATTTTGCTAATGAGGAAGCTCATGTTCAGACCGCTTGTGTCAGGTCCATCTTGCATTATTCAGTGGCATTTAAAATGTCCATATTCAACAGATACATAATTTAGTCACTTGTCTGTAAGGCAAATTTTGGTGAGAATTAAACATAAATAAATAGTTAAGATTTATGTAATAATCATTTTGCTTAATACATTCCCGTCACTTTTAGGATTGCCATATGGATTGTGAATGATCAAACACAAATATTGACGTTCTATACTAGGTTTAATCCATTTGTATAGATGCCGGTTATTTAATGTATGTAAATTTAGGATGGCTGATCTTTGTTACAGTGATTCCTGCGTCCCTGCTGTGCTGTCGTATGAGGTTTGTTGATATTAGAGAAAACAGGACTTGATGCTTTGAGTGTTAGGAGACTGCCAGGACATCCAGCCTTTTCAGATTATTGTGATATCAAATCTCTTCATACAGCATGCATGTTCTGAGGCTATAACAGCTTTCGACGGATCCATCATTCTCTTATGCGATTAGAGGGCTATGCTTTTGTCATCTGCTTATGTGCGGTTTGCAGTATAAGCAGGAAATGTGTCACTTCTGCTGGAGTTTGTATTTGATCAAATTGGATTGAACTCAGCCATAATATTTTGGACCAAGAGCATTTGAAAAGGACTGAAACACTTACATCTTTATTCAATTAAACCGAGGCACTTTTATGGCCACAGGTTTTTATCCTGCAGTAATCAATAGCGATACTTTAAAGCAATGACATGTCATGAGAAGAGACCCGGGTTCATGTATATCTGTATGTATATATAAAGTGTGTGTGTGTGTGTGTGTGTGTGTGTGTGTGTGTGTGTGTGTGTGTGTGTGTGTGTGTGTGTGTGTGTGTTAAAAAACAGCTGTCAACATCAACGCTATATGCATATATGCATGTACGTGGCAAGTAGTTCCACTATGCAGACTTACTGAGAAAATATTTAATGCTGGTTTGGCATTAATGAGTGGAAGGTCAGATCAATTAATGCAGCAGTAAGACAACAGCAGAGCAGCTCTGTTAGTTTAATTTAGCTTATCGTCTTTCTTTACCTCCTGTAGTCGGGTACAGACTCAAGCAGCCTCATTGTACAGCTGCTGGAGCTCAGGCATGATAACGTGGCGTGACTTCTGTTCATTTTTTATAATTTCATTATATTGCAGGACCGTTGTGTCTTTAGATTTGTGCTGTAGCGTCTACTCTTAATTTCAACATTTGTTAATACATGTTTAAAATCAAAAGTTGAATCTGCTAACATTAATGCACAATAAGCTAACATGAACAAACAATAAACGATTGTATTAGCATTAACTAACATTCAGAAAGACCAATAATGGCATAGAAATATATTGCTCAGGGTTAGTTCATGTTAACTAATACATTAACTAATGTTAAAGAGTGGAACCTTATTGTAAAGCGTTACAGATATTTCTGTCTGTGTGTTAGAACTAAGGGGTCAAGATTAGTCTGGTTAACACAATTCAGTTGACAGGCAGATGCAAAAGCATCTTTGAACACTGACAAAAGTAGTGAAGCAGTCTGACAAAATCACATTTTTGCAAGCAACAAATCAGAATATTTCATATTATAAATCATATCTCATTACTGTAGATGGTCAAGTAGTTTTGGAGGGCTTCTTGCTTTCTTTGGAGGGTCTTTTTTCTCTTTTTTCAGAGTGATTAGTCACATGACTAAAAACCTTTATGGTTCCTGTGAGCAAAGATAGTAAATTTCAAATCATGTGGTAAAGGCTGCGGCACCTGGATAAAGACTCTGAGATGAATGGTAACGTTATGGGATGGTTTTCTGCAGGTGTTACACAGAACGGCAAACAGGTGGTGTGTGAAAGACACATGTAAAAGGAAACCTGGCTCACCCAAAAACTCAAGCCTTGCTGTGTTATATGAAATGTAATATAGAAAACAGCAGAGTAATAAATGACAGTCTATAGAGAAGATGAGTATTGCTGTCCCCTATTATTCTGTAATAATGCTGAGAAACAGATCTAAGCTTCAAGACATCAGAACTGATGTCTGCCTGCTGGAAATACTATTAGACCACACATGGAGAGTTTTAAGATGAAACCGAGAAGATAATGAGGACTTAGATTGTCCTGCTGTCCTGAGTGGCAGGAGGATGTACGTGTCCTCATGAGACAGGAGAGCAGAAGTACAGACTCTGTATATCACTCAGAAAGCATCTGGATTATGTTTGGCCTCAGTGCCAAAGTCTTGAGCTGAAATCCACATTCTGGAGTCAGTTTGTTGAATGTGCATCTTGGCTCGGGTTCTAACTGTGGACGGTTTTGTGATGACAATGGGCCAGGAGAACAAACAAGCTTCTGGAAGGAGAAAAAATGTGTTTGAGTTTCTAACTTGGTCAGTTAAAACTGAGTCCTAGTGATTTCATCTGGTTTAGTGCTTGTGGACCAGCATTAGCATCTTCTGGTTCTTACTAAGAAAATGTATAACTTGAATGTACTATAAGTCGCTTTGGATAAAAGCATCTGCCAAATGCGTTAATGTAATGTAATGCTCAGCTAGCAATTTTAGGTTGTAAGAATGTTTCCTAAACATTTCCATTAAGTTGACCAAAGAAATCTGTCTTGTTAGTGTAAAAGCCTAAACGAGCACCAGAGAAATCAAATACCAGTGATACCAGTGACCATCAGTGTTGGTCTTCAGCATTTGAAGAGTAATGGAAAAATGACTAAACATTCGTTCTGTTTAACACACATAGCCACTGTATAGATTTGGAAGACTTAGAAAAACATGCACAAAGTTTTTTTGTTCTTTTTGACGCTTTACAGACCGGTCATTACACACTGTTGATGTTGAATGGCAAAGAGCTGCGTATTGATTCTTCACAAACATCTGCTTTTGTGTTCCCCAGAGGAAATAACATATGGGTTTGGAGTGACACAAGAGTGAATAAATAATGACAGGATTTAGTTTATTTGGTTGAACTTTTCCTTTAAGTCACTTTATATAATGACACGTCTGTCTTTTATTTTAAAATGTCAACAGGGAATAGTTGAAAAGTTGAAAATTCTGGCTTTAGGGTTTTATTCAGAGGGAGATGTAGGTCCTCACTGTCTCGGACTTCAGGCAGAAGACCTCTGAGTGTCTTCATCTCATCACAGAGAGAAACATGATTCTTGGGTACCGCACACATAACTTGCTATTTAGTGTCAAACACAACTGGCTTTCACTGAGACTACTGAGCTGAAGTGCTAATAAAAGTCTTAAACTTCCTGAAGTTTGTCATTTATCTCGTTAGGAACACCATTCGGTTTTCATTAGTCTGTGGAGATGATAAATACAGGTCATGGGTCGAAGCAACATGAACAAAATACAGAATATACTGACCTTTAGTTATTTATTAAAGAGGAAAATGGGAAAAATAAGAATGTAGCCCTGTGTAATTGGTAGGAAAACCAGAAATTGTTAATAACCGGACAGAGCAGGAAGTTTAACTCGGCTAACAACCATAACCAACCGCCGGCACTTCATGCACTGAGATGACATTGTAACTTAGCAGCTACAGTAAAGAGAAGTATTGCATGGGCTCCGGCCTGTTATTACTATTAAGAAACGCCTCATGAAGAGCAGCTATACTTTGTTGGCCGTCCACTTTGCGCAGCTTCCTTCTGCTGTCACCACAGAGACACCAAGCTCATTCATTCCTACTTTTTTCTGATTGGTGGGGAGATTCAGAGGAAAATTGCCTCAGAGGAAATTACGTATTATAAGCTAAATTCGTATTTTGGATGAAGGAAAGCAGTGTAGCTGTTATCAATCAACGCAGAGTCGCATAACCGTCCAAATGAATTTCACTCAAAAAGGTTCTTTGGGGAAACGTACCCATATCCTGTCTGACAGTTAACCCTGCGCTTGGCATAATGTTGAAAGATGGAATTAACGTTCTAAAGTTATACAAATAATGGATGTTAAACGTTGTAAGGAAATTTTTGTTTAATGAAGTCATATACTGCACGTAGGAAACTAATCAGACATTTACAGTCATCAGACCTCTTGACAGTGCAATAAAAACAAAATACTGATGCTGGTCAAAATGTTCCAATATGTTTTCAGTGCAGCGTAATCATGACTCTCAGTAATGTGAAAAATTCATATGTGTTAGAAAGATTAGGACTGTATCATATAATGGTGCAATACATTCATATAATTCAATGATGAGAAAGAAGTGAGTTTGTGTCTGTGGGCGAGAGGAGGCTGATGCAGAAGTGGGGCAGAGATCAAGGCCATCATGCACCTGTTTTTTTTTCTTTCTTCTGGTGGTCTGTGTTGACTCGGTGCCCTTGGCAAGATGAAAAACGTGTATGACTTGTTAGTCTAGTAGTGCAGTGTTTGTTTAGTGTCCAAGCAAACTCGGGTTCAAAAAGGCTTTTTTTTAAAAAATATACTAGAACACATTGCATGTTGTATTTCATTTGATGTATTATTAAACCTAATTGTTAAACTATTTTCGTTTTGTTAATTGCATTTAAATCCACCGCTGGCTTAAAAATGTAATATTAGATTTTGTTTAGAGATATGAATGATGCTTCTGGCTGAAGGCATGTCTGTACAGGGACGTATGTGTGTGTATTTCTATCCTTTATGCAACACATGTGCAACATATGTCAACGTTCTCCATGTACAGCCTCTGTAGTTCTCCATTTCTTTAACTGAATGTGTGTTTTGTGACCTTGACTGTGTTCATTTATAATCTCTGTACTGTTCTTCCAGCCCTCTCTCACTCACACATCCATCTTTATGCATTTATAGTTTTTATTGTGCATGTGACAGAAGCCCCCTGCAGAAGCCCATGGCCTCTGGTCAGGTTATAACAAGGCAAGCGAACCATATCTCCTGCTTTTCACCTACCCTCAATATCATCTGATACTGGCTTGGCCTGCCATTCGGCTGGGTACACAGCACTACTCAGCTTCAGAATGTCAACGAGTGCTGTTACCTCCGCAGCACCTGGATCTAATAACCAAGCAATAACGTTAATGCAGCATGTAAACACTGGTTGTTTGGAATATTCCTAGAACAAGTTACTTAATGGAAATTTTAGGGAAACGTTCTTGCAACCTAAAATTATTAGCTGTGCAAATGCAGGTTCACACTGAGGAAACAGAATCTTTGAATCTCATGTCACACTGTGTGGTTGTATTGTACGTCTGGAATATTTTGCTGATGTATAGTGCTGTTTGTATTAGCTCTTATAAAAACAAATCCAGCATGTTTTGTTTTTCTTTTAGAAGTCAGAAAAAGCATGTAAGCTGTATATGAATATCATTTGTTGAAGGAGTTGTTAATTGTGGACGAGATCAAATGAATCATGCTTCATATTTCAAATTAACCTTTCCTGCTGAATATTCTAGTGTTGTCTTCTACCCAGTGTAATTACATTTCATCACAAAGAGAAAATTGAAAAATGATTTTTCTTTTTCTTTCCCCCCCACCACGTTCAATCAATACTCATTATAAAACAAAGAAAGGCAGTTCCTGATTATGGGAGTTGGTATTCAGTCTAAAAACATTTCTCTCCATCCTTTAAAATCTTTTCAAGTCATTTCTGATTCCTCTCCCTGCGGGTGCTCGTACAGCTCACAGATAAATCGATAAAGAGCCACAGGCAGACAAAGCTTTATTCAGAGCAGATTCACAACTGTTTCCCGTAATGTCCATGTGTCGAGTTTAGCCAAACTATTTCTGGAGAAGTGTTGTGCGGTGGAATTCAGCCAGGGGAACTCTTGAAGAATGTAAAAGTGAGGTTCAGTAATTAAAAAGGTGAAAGCGCAGGACGTTGGAGGTTTTAATCTTTTATCACGTTTTTTTCTGCCTTGTAGCACCTGTGTGGATCTCTCCTGAGACTTTGGTGTGATGAATCAGACAATACAAGCCCCCTCCTCCACAGAGAGACTCTTTGAAGAGAGTTGACATTTCTGTAGATACAGCGAAGAAAATCAATTTCTCATTGACCCTGGCCATGTTCCACACTGCCTTGCTGAAACATGCTTTGGTCTGTGTACTGATGTGAAAGATGCAGACGTTATGGTCTGCCTGCGTTTCTATAATTATTCTCACAAACACACGCATACTCAGATTATACAGGCAAGTATTTTTACAGAATTTTATTTGCACTGATTTCCTTGTAGCTGCTGTATTAAATTGATGCAGACAAAGACCAATTCAGCCTGTAACAAAGGTGAGCTTGTGGGTTGTGTACACACCATATTATAGCCACATTTCTACTTCTCTTTTGAGAATTCTGTGGATGGAAAAAGCTTGTGGATGGTATATGACAGTGAGATCAAAATACTTTTCATAGTTTTTATGAAATATTGCAGTGTTTATTATAAATGATTTATCTGTGCATGTTATTTTTTTAATTCATGTTTTATTTTTAAGTTGGTTGTCACTCACTCCAGGTTCTCTCCAACTTTAAAAGAAAAGATTTGCACTCTCAATAGATTGTGTAATACTGTATGACTGCGTCGGGGCACAAACATTTACATTTGTAATATACAGAATCTTTAATATGTAAGATGGTTTTACTGCTGACGAACACATTAAAACAACAAGCAGTGTTTTAACACAGTCCATCATTTGTGCATAGACACTATAAACATACACACACATTAAGGGAAGGTCTGAAAAAACAATTGTTTTGCATTCTGAGCAGCATAATTGATATGCAGAATATGAGTTTGTCAGGCTAAACAGCTTGACGAAACAGCTTGAAGTTTCATCATTCAGGTTTAATATGCAATATGATGAGTCAAGCTGTGTCTTATATTCGAGGTAATCTGCTGCCAGGACAGCCCACTAATTCACCATCCCTGCGCTTCAGTTGATTGGCATATTTCACTAATGGCTTTTTCCTCCGCAATTGCTAGTTTTACTAGATTGTAGTTTATTTAAATAGGCAGAGGGACAAATCAAATGACCATACTGCTGCTGTCAGAGAGAGTGATGGATTATAGTGCGTTCATACTCGTACTGTTTAAAATTCCTATGTTGTCATAATGCATGACAGAACGAGTGATCTGATGTCGCATCCACTCATCGATTAATTGTCTGAGTATGGTCTGAGTCACAGGTGCAAAACGAAACGGCTTCTAGTGCATGAACGGTTGTTTTTAAACATCACAAATGAGTTTCTTCACAATTTATGCTCATGTACGTTTGTCTAACGTTTCCATTATGTAAAAAAAACTTTAAAAATGTGACTTTGAAAGTTCTAGGAACGTTAAAAATGTCCAGTTGTTAGTTGCTGTATTAACAGTATTGCTTGGTTACAAGAACGTTACTCAAACTTTAATTCTGTAACCTTTTTATAACATTCCACTAGCAACTTAAAAATTATGTCTTTAATATATGATACTCTATATAATGTTAAAAACAATTCTGCTAACGTTGTTGCAATAATGTTTTTGATAACTTGTTTTGATGTTTTGAGACCTTTTAGAGAATGTTAGCCAATGTTCTGAGAAGGTTTAACACTAGGAGACATCATGCCCCCAATTGACTTCAAACTTTTTGGCTGATGAGAAAAAACCCACAACTGATCTGATTTCTAAATCTGAATTAAAAACCAAGTTTCTAATTTTAATTTTGCCCCCACAGGTCTAAGTGAGTGACTGTCATCTCTTGTCCATTAGACACATTCCCAACACAATTACTCCAGTACTTTTCTCTCCGTGACTAAATTCATCAGGCATCTTTTTGTGTGTGTCGTGCAGTTTTGAGAGGCGGAGGTGCTGAGCTGCTTATTTATATTTATGAATTCGCACAGTTTGCCCTCGTGTGAAATAATAGGTCATTCCAACACAACATGGAGTGCAGAGGCTGAATTTCAAATTGATTTCCAAGTTTCACGCCGCTGAGCTCTTTGAATGCTGAGTGCAAGGAGAAAAGCAAGAAGCAGGGAGGGCAGGGGAGTGATGGAGTGAGAGAGAATGAAAAAGAGAAGATATAAACCGTAGGGCATGTGAGGGGCAAGGCCACACCCTGAACTGTCATTGTTCTGGTCACTGGCTTTATTATTACGAACCGTTGTAAAAATGTAGATGCCCTCTGTGGCATATACTCCCTATGAAGTGTACAGCCAGATCAACTTTTCGTTTGATTCCTAGAGTGAAAACAAATTGTAGTGTTACTGCAGTGTGGATCACACGCAGTCCACAATGCAATTCCAACCCCGGCCACAGTTCATACCTAAACATTATATATACACTATCAAGAGAAACAGCATTACATTTGAAGTGGACCGGTGCCTGTAAACTGTTGGTAAGAATCAGATTTTCATATCTAAGCCTACGGAGCCCATGAGTGTTGAGGGAAGCTCTCTCAACAGGGAACATTCTTAGTTGGACAGGGAACATTCTTAGTTGGCTAATGTTGTCTAAAAGATCTTTGTTAGTAGAACTTTTTCTTTAAAACTTTATTCTAAAGATAACGTTCCTTTTGTTACTTAATGGAAACATTACGGAAACATTCTTACAACCTAAACTTGTTAGGGGTTTCTGTGGGGTGTGACAGACTGTGACAGTGGGAGGTTTTCTCTGATGATGCTGGGATGCTGGAGCTCACACTGCTGGACTCTTCTGACGGCACACCTGGTTGCCCTGGCAACATGTGAAAACATTGCCAGGAGAAAAACAAGCAATAGGAGAGAGATTAAGTCCCATTATTGAGATTAAGCCCCAGACAAGTAATATTTCTTCTGCAGAATATGGGTGCCAAACAAATAATAACTGCATATACAAGAATGGAACTGGATGTTTGTGAATGTGTTTGTTATGAATCGTTCTACATTTTAAAAGCTTGTATTACCTCAAATACACCTCAGGTGATTTCATTTGACGTAAATGAAAATAAAGCTGTGTATGATGATTGTGCAGTTGTGTAAATATGCTGTACTCTATTAAGTTCATGTGTCACATCTAATTTTTCACAACTCGAGTTTTCCAGAGTTTCCAGTCTACTGGAAATGGGTGTTTTTCAAATTTTGTCAGCTAAATGACACCCTTGTACACAACAGGGACTGTACTTGTTTCCCCGACAGCCTTGTTTTTATTCACATTAAATTAAATGTGACATTTGCTTTGATTAAGTGCTATGCCGTATTGAAGAGTTCTCTCCTGGCCTAAACTCAGAACAGGGATTGTGTGTCCGGAAGACCTAAGTTTATTTTATGCTTAACTGTGTGCCATTTGAGTTATAACTCATATGCCAACCATTTCAGGTTGTTAAAACATTTCCGTAACATTTCCATTATGTAACAATGTCCACATTTTTAGATGTTGTATTAACATTATTACTTGGTTACACATTTTTAAAATGTTCCATTAACAATTTATGAATAACATTATGCTAATGTTACAACTATGGGTAATGACACACAACAATGACATGTAATATAACTTCAAGAAATTTATTGATAATTTTGAGAGAACGTTCCCCGTTAGGAGGTTCCTTTAATGGATCATCTGTCTCCTTAACAAGCTGATAAATACCAAAGTTCACATACAAATAACATGATCCCAGCTTCTCCTGCTTAATTTTCACTGGGGCAGTCAGTGAGTCATTGAGAAACACTGAGGCAGGAGCTCTTCCAGAAACTAGATGTGTAAATGGTAAAGAAGGCCACCAGGGACGTAGTTGTAGTCGTAGATGACACAGTTTTATGGTCTGCATCTGTTCACCAGCAGCACTTGTTTTTCAGAGATTATCTCCATTTTATGTTCATGCATTTTGTGGCTGTAAAAAGAAACCCAAAGCTACAGTATTATTATCTCACACTGTTTGATACTCAACACTGGACTTGACCCCGTTTACTGCCTTAATGCACAATCCTGCTTCCCAACATTCCCCCAATTTTGTTGCTTGTAAAGTGGCTCCATGCGGTAACACTTGCAGTAACGGTTCATGCACAGGTGTTGCTTTGGTGGATGCGGCGTCGCTTGGCCATCATCCAGCAGACCACTGCCTCTCACAGCTGTGACTGCTCAGGGGAGGAGGCTGGATTAACTCCATACGAGGCCTTGAGGGGTACAAATGAACAAATGATTGCTTGACTGCCAAGAGCAACACAATAGTAGTAAATAGGACTGGTTCTGTTAAGAGCCCTGCACTGCAGGAAAACAGCTGGAGACAAACCTCCAGCCTTCAAAACAGGAAAGATTCAGAGATTCAATAAGTGAGGGCAATTTTACTCACAGCAGCCTGGCTGAGGTGATGAAACCACACTTGCACTATAGGCTCAACGGTCTGTTCGCGTCCCAGCTATCAATCTTAGGTTTTACAAACGTTCCCAGATGTTTCCATTAAGTAATAATGTTAAAAATGTTACTTTAAATGTTTTAGGAACTCATTTGCTGATAATTCTGTTGTTGTCTTGTGTGCAGAAAAGTTCTCAATCAAAACTTAAAGGTTAGTTGGCTTCAGTTTGTAAATGGCAACATTTACAAATGACAAATTAGCAAATTTACAAAATTATTAAGCCCAAACTTAATTATAAGCCCAAACTTACTAATAACTTATGATTTATATGTAAAACTCTTTACACCCAGGTATTAAGCCCAAATATGAGAACATGCACAGTGTTTTTAATGACTGTTAAGATACAATTTAGGAATTGATTTACCCTCTCATAAATGAGAGCAAAAATCACGACTCATTGTTTGAAGAACAAACCCTGTAATAGCTATATCGAAACTGCTCTCTGCCTTTTAATCATTTTGTATTCTAGCATGTCTTGACCTTCTATGGTGAGTCTTTTCAGACGTTCATTGAAAATCATTCAGTCTTGAATAAAATGTGACTTGTCAGCTTTTGTTGTTGCGAGCGCTGATGAGAAATAAGCATGCAGAATATCACGCAGAGCAACACGCACCGGAAGCAGCACGCTCATTCAATCCAAAGTGGCACATGTGCCCCACAGTGTAAAATTAAAAAGTCAAAGCTGCTCTTTACAAAATGTCTTGATATCTGGTAGTCAAGGTTAGTTGCAAAATATTTTTAACGTTATTAAAGCTGCAATCTGTAACTTTTGCCTCTTTATTGCATCTCTATTTTAAACCTACAATTGTAGGGTACTTTATGTACTTTCCTTTATGCATATTGAAGTTAAATGAAGCCAAACTGACATTTCCTGGGAAATCAGACCCGACAGCTCAAATTATAAATCATTATTATACATTTACTGAATCGGTAAGATAAGGAGATTGTGTTGAACACTGATCTCTTAAAGGTCTGCTCAATAACTGATTTTTGTTTATTTTTAATCAAAAAATAAGTTACGGATTGTAGATTTCAGTACTGTCAGGATGTGATGTGAACCTGGGTCTGCTTGTATATGCAAAGTGAACCTGCAGACTACAGGTAGATTACAGATATGTGTAAAAAAAAAAAACTCTTTAAAAAAAACGACTAAGTTAAAAACCTTAACTCTTAGTTTAGTATTTCACTGCGGCTCACATGGCATTGTTCCCTCCACACAGGTTCTCAGTACGTTTATGGTTTCGCTAACAGAAACAACCAAGGTAGTAACACTCGCCTATCTCTGCAGCGCTCTCTCAATCCCCACTCAAACGTTAAAAGCTTTTCTGTTGCCATGGGAACCGTTTGAGAGTCCCATTATAGGACACAATAAGATGGAGCCAGATTGCCTGAAACTCAACCTCTCAGTTTTGGTTTCAGGAAGGATAGTGACAGCACCATTCACAGAGAAAGACGAGCACAATGCTTCAGTTGACCAGTCATGTCTTCATAATGTCTATCATTCCTGCCGAGTTGTAATGGAAGAAAGATCACACCGTGTGTTGACTGTCATGTCAATAAAACAGCTCCCATGTATCTATCAATCTTGTGACGTTACTAAACAACTAAAAACTATAAAACATACCTTTGGTTTTCACAGCTAACAGGGAACGTGTTCAGAACGTTGGCTTACATTCTCTCAAAGAAGTTCTTGCAGCAACATTGGTAGAACTTCTTAATTGTTATATATCAAAATGTTATTCTTAAGTTGTTAGTGGAATGTTTTAAAAACATTGCAGAATTAAATAGATGTTTGAATGGAAAAATAACCAAGCAATAATGTTAATACATGTACAAGAAACTGATATTGTTTTTGTTACTTAATGGAAACATTTGTGAAACGTTCTTACAACCTAAAATTGTTAGCTGGGAAGATAACACAAGACCCCTTTGGCTTGTGTCAAGATCCTGGTCACTCTGCTGGGGTTTATTTTACAATAATGACCGGCTAAATGTAAACTAGCCCGTGCTTAATACTCTCACTAAATTACAAATAATACCCTGTCATTAACTATTTTTCTCAGGGATTTTGTCATATCGAGAGGATATCCTGTTTTGTGAATAATGCTAAGCATTCAGTAATCTATTCCACAAGTGGACTGGGCAATTGAAATAAAGCGTCCAGACCGCCAGCTCTCCGTTTTGTGTCATTTTGAAATGTAAGCCAAAAAACATTTTCTTCTGATTTGCAGAGTATATTTTCCTGGCAGGAGTATCAACCCTGCAGTTCCATTTCAGGTATTTAACTTTAGAAAGTCAAAGGTTGTTAAAGGTCTATGAAGTGGAGAATAAAAGTTGGTATTGCACCTTAGTTTCTGTGATTTTATTCCTTTTAATTTATCAAATGTTCTTGCAGTAACATTAGTAGAGCTTTATATGTAACTTTAACATTAGTAGAACGTTTAGAAAATGTAACGGAATTAAAAAAAATGTTTGAATACCTTTCTAATGTTAATACAACATAACTAAAAACATTTTAGCTGTTGTATTAACATTTTGAGCGTTCCTAGACACTGAAAATAACAATTTCAACATTTGTGTGACTTCTGTTTGGATACTGAGAAACACTGGCGTGGCATTAGCTGCCAGTAATAACAGACTGACTTGAGATTTCCTGTTCTGTGTTTGATGGTCTCCTGCTCATTGAGATTAAAAGAGAGAGAGAGAGAATGAGACAAAGCAGACTGTGAGAATGAGAGAGCGGAGAGAGAGCAAAAATGGAGAAACTGTTGAATATGTGAGAATACGAAACTGACCAAACCCTGACGTTTCATTAATCATAAACCATCTGTTCAGAATATGAAGTGATTTTTTCAGAAGCAATCTCATTCAAACCAGAGTCATTTGAGCTTTTTATTTTTCAGCATTATTATGTTGATCATTCTTCAAAAAAAGCTCACACAGGATTTATTGTTTATATGGCTTTGCTAAAGATGAATCTATAATGTTTCCTTTTGCGCGTGCTAATTTAACAAAACACATTTTCAGTTATTAAAACTCGTATATTTGTAAGCTATGAATGTATTCATTTTTGAACATTCATTTTTTTATGCATATCAGTCATTTTCATTGACATTATTTTATTAATACTATGGAAAAATATTAATTGCTGACTAATTTTGAAGCTGCAATCCATAACTATTTTTGTGTTAAAAATGAACAAAAAGGAGTTATTGAGCAAGTACGTAAAGTAACCTGCACTTTTATGTTTTAAACAGAGATGGCGATGGAGAGTCAAAAATGACAGCTTGCAGCTTTGAAAACACATGGCTGGAGTGGGGACATCAGAAGTGTGATTTATGCTTACTAAAATCTCAACAGAATACTAATGGTAATATGGCTAATACCAAAACTAGGTACCAGCTTTCAGCGTCAACATCAAGGACATGAAGTGCTTTTTCCTTCCTTTTTACACCTGACACTTTATTTATTTAGCTGTTTATTTTCTTAGATATGCACAGTTAAATGGTTAGTTGCATTTTGCCCCTGTGACCAATTAGCAATGTAGAAAAAAACTGAGGATGATCAGTCTTCTCTTTGAGTATCTGACATTAACGTTTGCTAAGCATTTGAAGCAGAAAAAACTCTCCAGAGCGCTCCAAAAATGATTTCTTAGCACATCCAACTCCAGCAATGTCAGCATCATCACTCGGAATTGATTATATTGGAATTTCCCTCCAGCATCTCCAGCATACACGGCCTGCTTTGTGAATATCCCCACAGGTGTGACTGGAGCCAGGCATGAGGGTTAGGAAATCACGGTAAGGGGGGCATACAGCGGATACGCGGCGCTATTCAATTCACGTTTATTTGTATAGCGCTTTTTACAATATGTATTGTTTCAGGGCTGCTTTAAAGAAATGCAACAGAATGTACATTGCCAGAAAACTGTTGTTTGTAATGATTTAGGAATAGCAGATGTTGGTTTAAAAAAGGTTTCATGAGATTTCAACAGCAACTCTAAAGAGAAGCACATAGAGGAGAAATGACTCTTCTCAGACTGTTGGCCGCCAGGCGATGGGAAGATGTTTGGATAAGGCCCAGAGTGATGGAGAGCAGATTGAGGGATGAGGGGAGAACCAGAGAGTTTGGAAGCTCTGTTGAAGTTCTGCTTTTGTAGATTTCACAGTGGACCACTCAGTTCATGTGAGGGGGCTTTAAAGGAAGCCCCTCTGACGGCTTTTTCTTTTGTTGTTATGTTCAGAATGTCTTCTGCATTTGGGGAGAGTGCAGCCATTTATCATAGCATTTTGCCGTGTGTTTGATGTATGTGTGTTTTTGCACTTTAGTAGCAATTTCCCAGCTAACACGGAACGTTCTCAGAACATATCATGTATCAAAAACTTGATTCTTAATTTGTTAGTAAAACGTTTTAAAAACTTTGTGTACTGATATATTTTTTCCTCTTATTCCGATGCTTGTTGATGATTTTACCATGTGTGTTCTCTCCTCGTAAACTTTAAACCTCCGAGCTGCAATATTCTCTTACAGCCCACCTCAGATCTAGATTTTTCTTTTAATCTTCTGAATCTCAGCCACATTTCTGTGTGAATTCATTGTCAGCACACACAACAGAGCTGTTCCAGTGTCCTCATGCTGTTATCATGCTGGGCAGAGCGACTGTAAGTGGGCTACTGAAAAGCCAAGGTCTGTTTCAAAGAAGCTTGGTCTGGTTTCAGAGGCTCTGGCCCATTCTTTGATCCGCTGCTGGTGATATTTAATAGTTAGCTCTGCTTTAAAGGTTGACAGAACGATTCTTTATTCGTCTGATTTATTTTTTGTCTGCACCGAGCTTCAGCTTGCACAGCTGAGTTTTCTCAGGCGCGTCTCCATCGTTGATCATGGTGGCGGAGAATTTACAAGGAGTTTTAAAAGTGGGCTTTGACCCAGCTAACTATTTTAGGTTGTAAGAACTTTCCCCTAATGTTTCCGTTGGTAACAAAAAAATGTTGTTTTGAACGTTGTTTGAATGTATAAAACGTCCAGTTTTTTATGTTTTATTACCTTTATTGCTTGGACATAAAAACATATTTCAAACATTTTGTTAATTTTGTAACATTTTTTAAATTTTTGTAACATTTTTTAAACTTAGAAATAACGTTTTTGATATATATGATATATAATGTTAAATAAGTTCTACTAACATAACTGCAAGAATATTTTTTGATAACATTCTGGGAACGTGAGAACTGGAATGAGGTAAACACGTGGTGTAACCCCTCATAATGCGCTGTACTTTCTCCACTTATAAGCTATTTATGGAAAATTGTGCACCCCTAAATTCAAATTTAGAATCATAGTGCAACAAATAAAAGCTTCAATGACAAGGATATTGAAGATAGTGGAAGATAAAACTGTTTTGTCTTTAAACCGCTTGATTGTGTTAAAAATGGTTTTAAATGGTATTAAATACATTTGCATATTTGAATGAACAAAAAGCGTTTTGTATGAGCCCAGATTGTGTTGCCACTGTGCATTTTAAACAACATTAATGGAACGCTCTCACACAGTCGACACAGAAAGCAAAACGTTTAAAGAATATTGACACCAGTTACAGAAACGCATGTTCTGGTAGTTCTCTCTCTTCTCAACCACTCTGTTTCTATAACGACGGGATGTTTTTATATATTTTTAATATGTATGTGAGCTCAGTGTGAGTAATTCCCCAGTAATCATCATTTAATGTGTTTGGCTTCTCCTCTGTTCTTTTTGGCACCACTCCTCCACATCTTCCACCTTGTAACACAAAGTTGGTGTTTGTAGCCCCACCTGCGTGTCTGCTGTCTGCTCAGAAATGAGTTTAATGCCGATTGCTGGCATCAAGCTGAAATGCCCCGACTCAACCCGCGCTCAGACGGCCACCTCATTCCCGTCAGGGTGAGAGGAGTGAGGTGTCGGGGTTGAATAAACTGAATTAAAGAGGATTGAAAAAGGAGGAAAAACTTCTATGGCCGTGGCTAAATCAATAGGAGCTCACAGAGAGACAGTGTCTCTGTATAGTGCTAAAGAGATCCAGACCTTTGGCCCTGCAATTTACCCAGCTAACAGGGAACGTTCTCAGAATGTTGGCTAATGTTCTCTAAAAGATCTCTTAAAGTTATCAGAAAACGTTCGTGCAGTATCGTTAGTAGAACCATTTTAACATTATATATCCTATAGATCAAAAGCATTATTCATAACATTTATTAAATTAAATAAATAAAACATAAAAAAACATAAAACAAAAAATAACAATAACGTTAATACAAAACTGGACATTTTGAATGTGTGCTTTTCGTCACGCTGCATGCACTTACGTGTCAGTTTACGTGTCCAGACTGCCATGTTGTCCAGTGTAACAAACCAAACATGACTGAATGTGCCTTTAAATCCATGCCGCAGATTTCCATGCATTTGGGAGGAAAAGTCCACAGATTCCGTCTGGGTCTGCCACTCAACTGACTTAATAACTGCGAGAACAGCCTTGTAAACGTCACTGTTTTATGAACACACAACAGCAGCCTACAAATGTAAATTATTCTGAGGATGAGAGACACTGGCTCTTTTCCTTCAGCACTTACTTTCTCTCCTATTCTGCTTGGTTTTGTTTGATTGAAAAAATGAAAGCTAAGGTTATTTTATTCTAATTCGTTTTTGGTCATATTGTGGTGAACATTAATATTTGTTTTTTATTTGTTACATCCCTCTTTTTTTAGTTAACAAAAACATCTTTGTGCTAACTTTTAGTTCATCATCATAACTTTGCTGCAGAATGCTAGGTGTGATGAAATGAGATCTTGGATTCTCTCTCTCTTTCTGCTGTCAGCATTGGCAGTCCAATTAAAGCTGGTCATTAAACGCTTAGCATGAACAGACCATCTCCTGCAGTCATGCAGGTGTCGGGGGTCTGCAGCTCTCCTCTTTAAACGGGGCCTCAGTGCGATATCTTTGTATACATTTTTCTTCTGTCTAAGGCAGTAAAGCATCATTGTCTGAAGTATGTTAGCTTAGCTTATCTAAATTAGCCGCACTCTGAGAAAATCCAGTGACCGCTCGCCTTACATCCCTGTTGGAGGAGACAGAGGAGGAGACAGGCTTACCCATTTATAGCCCTATTTGTGGATCTCTTGCTTTTTATCCCCGCAATTTGCTGTGCATTACTTGTTTTACTGCCCAGAAATCGACTTTCTACCCATTGTGCTGCCTTGAATTTGCCCTCCAGGAGTATTATAGGTTTATTTAAAGAGTAAGATAAACAGGTTCGAAAACCTGAGGTTGTGGAATGTGCTTGGTGGGTCAGCTTGTGTGATTTATAGGGGCTTTTGATGAATTGCCCACTCTTTCACGGGGTGGAATGATCAGCTTTGCCTATCTGAAAGCAGTGAGCTAACTTGTGGATTCAGCTGTGACCCCTGGACCCTCGCACCTTTAGCTGGTGAGCGAATGAGGTGAGTTTGTGTGAATGTTATCAGTCAGAGCATCTGCATGGGGCAGACAGATCAGGCCAAAGTGCAGCCGACAAGCAAACTCATTCAGAATGTTCACCGATTAGGGAGAGCCACACAGTTTATCACTCGGTCCGCTTAAGTTCCTCTCCAACATGACAACTTTATTTATATCAGTGCCTCTGTGCTGAAAGATGAAACGTTGTAATTGCAGTGTTTTGTTTGAATAAACAGAGTTGATCAGGTTATGTGTTTGTCATGTTTGTCAAGTCATGTGTTTACTATAAACTTTCTTCAAATTAATATTTTTCATCATCGCAATATATTATGTGGTATATATTTCATAGCATTATAACATTTCCATCCATTTGGATCACATTAATTTGTGGCATTTTGACTGTTTCTTTTGAGTTTCAGTTTATTTTCTTCAGTTAATGCTGCAATGTGTAACTTTGTGTGAGACTCTCTAGCGCCATCTCTGTTCAAAACATAAAATTGCAGGTTACTAGCAATGTTAAGTTTTACTTGCGTTACTGCAAGCATGTTTTTGATCATTTTGACAAAACTTTAGGCAAGGTTCTGGGAAGTTGCCCAACAAGTAACATCACATGTCAGAGATTAAACTGTAGAAAACATCAGACTGTGTTTCATTGTCTTCGGTGGCTGCAGTGCAGCGGTGGTCTGGTAATTAGAGAAGATCTGCTCAATGAAGCAAACCTGTGACATGATGTTTCTCATATGCACTCTAATTATTCAGAGAAAGAGAGAACAGACTCTTTGTTTAGCACCTTGTTTCATGTGTCAGTCTGGAGAAGAGTCTGTTTTCACCGGCTGCCAGTATCCGCTGTGCCCAAAATGAAATGCATTTTAACAGTATTGACAGTAATACTAAAAGATTCTGAAACAGGTTAAAAACCCAAATGAAATCCAATTAACCAGTTTAATGTCTACATCTTATCCTTTATCTTGTTAAATGTGTGCTGCCTTCTGTGTCTTTAAAGATGCTTCTATGAATAATGTCAATATGGGCATCATGCATGTTTTTGCACATTATGCATTAGAGCATTAGTGGTAGTCCAGCCTCACTTGGTGAGTTTTTTCATTAACAAGCAAGAGAACCTGAGTTTGCAACTTGAATATAAATACTTTAATAAAGCAAGCAGAACTGTAACTGGACAGCTATTATATCTGGACAGCAACTTACCGTTTTCTTCCAAACGTCAGTTTGAGTGTTGGCATCTTACAGGCTTCTACTGAGGTGGAGATCAGATTGATCAGGTGTTTGTCTTAAATGCATTTTCTGAGGGCATCTACAGTTGATGATTTGTGATTGCATAGCTGTCTGATCAGTGACAACGAGTGAAGTGACCAAGTATTAGTACCCTGAAAGATTTCGTTTCATTAAGTGCGTCTCAGAGCTAATAGGTAAATGAAAGGTTATTCTCCTGAGTAGTTAAGAAATGGATGTTTATTAAACATGTCACTCAGTTTTCTTTATACTGTTGACTCTTCATGTATTTGTTGTATCCACTGTGTGCCATACTTTCACTTAAATAATTATAATCAATTCTGCTTTGGCTAATTGCATTTAAGTAGTAAAGAGGATAAAACATCCCATCCCACCTAACAAATTTATATTACTAACATTTCCATTAAGTAACAAAAATGTAGAAAATGTTATTTTGACAGTTCTAGAAATGTTCAAAACATAAATTTTTTAGACATATTAACGTATTACTGCTTGGTTATAAGAACGTCCACTTGGTTATAAAATTCCACTAACAACTTAAGAATATCGTTTTTGTTAAATATGATGGATAACGTTAAAAAACAACTTTACAGCAAAAACTTTTATAGCTTTAGAGAATGTTGTGAGACTGTTCACTGTTAGCTGGGTTCAGCAGAGAAATAAGTAACAAAGTTTTCATTATTCAGGCTGGGTCTTCAATACTTGTTCTGGCTCAGTCTGTAAAACTGCCTGAAGTAGCAGAGATCAATACATTTCATTTTTAACAGAGGGGCGATATCGATCACAGAAAGTGTCTTTACTCAAAGCCTGATCTCGCAGAGTGAGGCGTATTATTGTAATGATTGAGATTTTCATCTGCCAGTCTGCTGTGTGATAAACACAGAGGAGAGAGAGCAGACAAGACACTGTAGTTCAAAGCCAAGATGGAAAAACTCTATGAACTTAAATTTATTTTTCACGCAATTCATTGCCGATTTCTTTCAGTTTTTTGCCGTAGCATTTTGCGTTCCCTCTCTCTCTCTGTCTGCTTCTCTTAACGCACAGGTGTAATATGGATTGTGACGAATGGATCTGTGAAACTGCCGGATACATTAAATAAAAGATGCGTGCTAAAAAGGCTTCCGTCTGTAAAGTCTCATTAAACAATTCACATCCATTGAGCCCCTCTGGGGGTCAGTGGAAACTATCTATCATTCATAGCCTGGGTGCTGGGGAGCGATTTTCAGCCTGGTGTGTTGAACTCAACCCCGACGTATGCTTAACAAACAATTGTCTCTCTTCCTGGAGGAAGCTGTGACATCAAGGGCTGCATCTACCCAGGTAACAGGAAAATGTTGGCTTGCGTTCTCTAACCATTTTCTCAGAGTAACCTGGTAGGATTTTTTTAATGTTAACATCTAAAAATCTTGACGTTTTGAACGTTCCTAAAGCATCCAAAATAATGTTTTTGTTACTTAACGGAAATGTTATGGAAACGTTCTTACCTTAACTTCAACTGCAAACTGGGAAGTCTCTTATCCATCTCGTCCAATAAACAGCTTTGCAGTTATGAAATTATACAATCTTGGGTAAATGCCACAATCATTATGGTGGCACTAAATGGCAGCCGCTGGTTTCACTGGAATGAGGGTAAATGTTACCAGGTCACTGGTGTACCAACAGGGCAAATAATACTGTGTTGTTTCTGAATGATCAGCGACATGGTAAGGGACAAGGGCTGTCTTATACTGACATGCTGGGAGCCACACGGACTGTGAAATTGCTTTGTAAGATGTCTTAGTCTTTATGAGCCATAGAAATACATGTTAGCAGCTTTTCGTTACGTGGATGGTTGCTCATCTTTTACAGTCTGTTATCTGAGGGCTTCATAGAACCCGTGTTGCTGTTACTCATTGTTATTCTGGGTGACAAGTCTTTGTCTTTGTATGTTTGCATTCTGTCATTGTTGCACTGGCCACTGACGCTGTTTACACAATAATGATAATGAGAAGAGATAACCTTGCTGTTAATAAATCTGTCTGACACAGTAGAACTATATTTGCTTTCAGCAGAGCCTGTCTTCACCCTTTGTTGCTAAGGAGAACCATGCAACATGCATTTGTAATTGTGTTGTTAGTATTTGGGAAATCTGCAACATTGTTTTGGAGGAGAATATTGAATTTCAGTTGTAAGTCTTTTGACAGCTTGTTGGGCCAGACAATCTGCATAATTTGTTTTAATTTTATTCATTGAATTCAAATTCATTAAATTTGCAATGGAAAATACCAGAACGTTCATACAGAGTCAATGGGATAGATTGAGTACCGTCAACTGTGCTTCTGTTCGCACAGTGAGTCACAGGCCACGGCTGATAACAGTCTGCTGAGGTCAGACGGTGATTGTTGTTCAAGAACACACTATGCTAACATTTCTAGTGATACCCCCTATTATTACTGGATTGTCTCTTGATCCTACGAGCAAACAGGGAACGTTCTCAGAATGTTGGCTAATGTCCTCTTAAAGTTTTCTCGGTTATTAAAAAGGTCTTGCAGTAGTGTTAGTAGAACATGTTTAATGTTATATATCATATCAAAAATGTTATTCCTAAATTGTTATTAAAAAATGTTTGAATAATGACATTTGAATAATGTTCTTATATGTTCCCACAGAAGAATGGAATTGTGAAGTGAGAGCAGCCCGTGATGTGATCCAGTGTCGACCCTCCGGTCTCATTAGAATATCTCTATAATCCCACAGAGCTCATTTCTGCAGTTACTGCTTGAAGACAAATACCATTCTCAAAAAAAACCTTCAAAAAAGAGCTCCAGCTCTGTGAGGAGGTCTCCGAGGAGCACAGATGGAGTCGGACCATTTCACCACTACTAAATTTCCACTGCTGGTGCTCATAAACCAGTTTACTGTATAAAATTAGCTCAAGGTGTATTTGCTTTAGATCGTGTGTGCAGTGAGTTAAACTGTCACCTGTGCAACTTGTAGTGTGTTTTCTGGCTGTAGTTGCAGTAATGTTAGTAGAACATTGTTTTAATGCTATTGATTGTATATATCAAAACATTTTTCTTAAGTTGTTAGTGGAATGTTTTAAAAACGTTACAGAATTAAGCAGCTAATTTATCATTCTACAAAAAAGGGCCCTGTTGTGTCCTTTATATACCTACAGTGTTAAAATGAACTAACAATTTAGCGGTTGAACAGATAATAGATAATATCTGTTTATAAAAGGAGCTTTTAGAAGGTTTTCTTCTCTTGTTGTTAACTTTCTCAGTAGGAAACAAAATTATCTTACAACGTCAACTCTGTTACCTTTTGACAGTTCTATTTTTATAGATTGTGTAGTAATTCATTCATAACTGAAATGTGAAAATTGATGTAGAAATATCAGCAGTAAATTTTGTGCTTGTAATTTCTCTGCCTTGACCACAGAGCTTGCAATTCAAATAAAACCATAAAGCTGTCAATCCTGTTACGTTTTGGAGGGCACAATTACATCCCAGCATATTTAAAAAATATTCAGCGTGAGGTTACACAAGGCAGTTCATTAGCACTTAAACACATTATTTTGTCTGAAAGAATGTTTATAAAATGACTTATTCTGATTAAAACAGAAACGGCTGTGAAATGGGTGTGAGGAGTGATTGGAACAGAGGTGGAGAGAGAGAGAGCAGTAAGGAGTGCGAGGTGATCCACCGCTAATGTATCCTGACAGGGTGAGTTAAGAGACACCTCATTATTATACCTTTGCATCAGGAGTTTGGCGCTGACTTCTGATTCTGTAAAATGACCTTCCATGTCATTCAATCGCTCGCCATCTTCCAGCAAACCTGCTGTGGAACAAAGAGGTAAACGTACCCTGTGATATCAGGCCGTGTAACATACCCTTCAGTATCTGAAGTTAAAGGTAGGGTGTGACGTTTCAGAGACAGTTTCTGATCTGTACGTTAGTCCAAGTTGTGCTTAGAAAAGCAGTTCAAACTAATGAATCACAGGTCTGACAGATGCCGTGCGTCTTAATAAGGAAGTTATTAAATGCAACGAGTAACCAATAAATCATTTTACTGTGTCAGCAGTGTTTAGGTCATATATTAGCAATAAATTGAGAGATGTCAGGAAGAAAGGACGGCAGTTTTTACGGCATGGTTTACGGCAACAATAATTTGCGTTGCTGTCATGTTTGCGGTGAGCTTCGCGATCCGTGGTCACCTTGTGGTGCTTTTCTACCATGGCGGATAAAAAGGTCACAGCTGCCCACCCGTGACATGACTACACAGAGACACCCGCTGCTTACTGTTCTCACGCCATAATATTGTTGCTCTCATGCTGAGGGATGCATTCAACGTGGTACAGCTAAAACACCATTGTAAACATACCGTTGCGAATTGGTGTGGGATAAGGAGGTCATGTGTAGGACAATAGAACATCTGTCATGTACTTGCTCAATAACTGATTTTTCTTCATTTTTAACTAAAAAAGTTACGGATTGCAGCTCGAAAAGTTCCAGTACGGATTATTTATTCCATTGTTTCTTTCACTTTATTGACTTTAGAATTACTTCAGGTTTTCGTTTCTTTTCTGCTGCCTAGTCTTCTCTGTATCAGAAATCCCTGCAGACTTATTTTGTGTATGCTGGAAGAAATTCCTATAATACTTCCTGGCATGCAGTTCTTCCTCTGTTAGTCTGTCATCTGACAATGTTTTCAGGAGATTACATGAATGGAGTCAGCCGAAACTGATCTGAACTTTTCTGACCTGGATTTATCCGCTGTGGCTCACAGCGACTCGAGCTTTCTCTTTCTCCTATTCTACCACGCCTGTGATCAGAGACGTGGTCAGTCTCCATGGTAACATAAAACTACGGTGAGAACTTCCCATTTTGGAATAGCTGGCATTCCGATGTCTGCCAAGTTTGTTTTCTATATGGTGAGCTTGAACAGGAAAGGTTTCGTGGGTCAGAGGGATTTGGTACTGTGTAGTCTGGATACGCTTGTCAGTAAAAAATGTGTGTTTAGCTCCATCCATCCTGTTGAGGGTATTACAAGCACATTGTGCGTGAACCACAGTTCATCTAGACATGAGACAGAGGTCAGTTTGCCCACCACAGCTGGACTTTATTCAAATAAATCATGTTCAAACAAGCTCATTGTTCAGATGTACTTTTCTGCTGGAGACAGTGAATTCTCTCTGTGAATATGAAAATAACCGCTGTTGATCGAACAATCCAGCTGGAGTCATCCAGTTTCATTAGTTTCATTAGATAGTCCAGCCTCTAAACGGAGAGATAAACATCTTGTCCGCAGAAGACAAATGTTTATTCTTCCACACTGTAAAAAAAACGTGGATGCCTTGCGTTTTTAAGTTTAATCGGTTTGGTTGCACAAGTCATTTCAACTTACTCTTTGTAATCTTGACTGGTGTGGAGTTGAGCTAACTTATAAGAAATAGTTGGAAAATTGCTTAACAATTTTTGCTTAAATTATACCAGTCAGGAATTAAAATATTAAGTTGATTAAGCATAAACATTTTAGGTAGCAAAGTTTTTTGTTCGGCAGGGTGTATGATGGACAGAGAGTACAGGGGCCTTCAGCATCCCATCTGAAAAGCAACGTTTTCAGAATGTTGGCAAACGTTCTCTCAAAGTTCTTTGGAGGTTCTCAGAAACGTTCTTGCAGGAGCATTCGCAGGACTTCGAGGAGAAAAAGCTTTGGTCAGCGAAGGCCAAAAGCAAGACGTGCATCTTGGATTACAAATCAGCCTTTCTGACGCTTGTGAGTGCGTTTGTGTGGCCGCTGTTGCGTCGCTCCGCTGCGGGGCGCATTGTGACTTTAAGGTCTGGAGACGAAGCGGTAGATGTGGATCTTTTATCGAGCTTATCGTTTGTGGATCGGTCCAGAAGAAATGTGCTCATGACAATGAAATCAGATCCTTTCATTTCTTCACAAAAAAACAAAAAAACACACGGGACGCCCATCATTCACAATGCAAACCAATGAGAGAGAATGAAGGCTGGAAACTGAACCTCTCTCTCTCTCTCTCTCTCTCTCTCTCTCACCCTGAACCACCCGGCTGTCTGGACTATCTCCTCTATTTGTTTATCTGATTTAAATGCTTTTATCATTCAGGCTGGTTTGGTGTGAATGCGTAAAGCGCATTTCGTCTTCAGAGGTGCTTTGATCGGATCGGATTCAGGACAGCCCTGAAGAAACATCTGCGTAAACCTGTTTATAATCGGACCGTACGGACTGATAATGATGGACATGCCGGAGAATAAGCAGAAACGAACCCCAAACGGACAGGTTGCCGGCTTGTAATGGACCTGAAATGTGTCTCCTTTTTCTCATGCCAAAATAACTCTTTGGTTCTGTGATCGTATGCAAGAAAGGATGAGCTTGAGACCAGACTGGACTTACCTAAACCCTGTTTTATTGGTCCTTTCTGGTAATGGTGACTCTGTGAAAGACTACGCAGTTTTCAACTATCTGCCCTCTATCATCACCATCAGTGGGGCAACAGAAGCATCATTTTATTGTCTGTGAAGGAGAGAGTTTCGCACCTGGATACGGATCACAATCATACGAGGTCTTCTGCTCGTTGCTTCTCACCGCATCCAAAAGGGTCTCGACTGAAACTTTCAGAAATGTGGCAGGTGGAGGTTTTTTATTTCGTGTTCACCAGCCTGTGGATGTCTGTGCTGGGTCTGGATCCGATGTCTAAGGCTGCGGCGGATCGCTATGCTGTCCACTGGAACCGGACGAACGCACGGTGAGTTACGTGCGCACTAAATACCAAAAGCGCAGATGCTTTTCTCCATTTATAAGCCGGCTTTTAGTACATGAAATGACTGGAAGAAAAGCCCAGTTGTAGTCTGGTACCGAGCAAAGGTTTCGGGGTTGCCGGCTGAACGGGCTCTTTGTTGTTTGAGTTCGTTTGGTTGCCGTATTGTCAGGCGCAACCAACGCGTATCCAAACCCGCCGTGCGCGCTTCTGTTGCGGGGGACGCACTGGACGGCGTTCATCCACAGCGCATGGATCAAGAAACAGAAGGGAAAAAATAAAGGGAAATAAACATTAAATGACTTATCCTAACCAATTTGACGGGGGAAAAAGTTGCTTTATGGTGTTACTGGTGCAGAATTTTGTGTATGCACATTTTTGTTTTGGAAATTTGGACATGATTTATCTGCGAGTTTATAAGAGTTTGGGTTTCACAAACAATCTCTTAGAAATAAGTTATTATCTGTGCGTTTCAGATCCTTAACAGCTCATCCTAGACAATGCCCAATAAATCATTATTGGCACTAAAATCACAGCGGAAACTTAAATTCTAGTTTAACTCCTTGATTCTGGTTTTATTTACCCTAATTTTAAAAGGACACAATTCTGTGCTCACTCTTATTTATTACAAGACACTTAGAAACATTGTGTCTGAAAAAGTCTTGGTACAGAATATCTAGTTCTCTGGTAATATAACCTGAGCAATGACGAGTTTTGATCTAGAACAGAATGAGGAGTTTGGTAAAATGAGTGATTTTTTTTGTTTGTTTTAGTCTTTAGATGCACTGAATGTCTGCAGGCATTCTGTATTCATCCCTTAATTTTTTACTATTCATTTAAAGAATATTGCTGAACAGCTTAGTAACAATATGCCCATTTATAATAATGTCCTTTTAAATTATTTACATTGTGAGAGTATCCTGCACCTTGAAAATTCCATGGAACTCCGTAAAGTTGCCAGAAAGCATTCCGGATCCAACTCGCCCTTATTCTCAGTTTTTCTTCAGTTGCCATGGGGCTCACTTTCTCTCTGCCCTGTGCCCCTGCCCCATGCTGGGTTTATACAATGGAATAACTCTAGAGAAGCATTTTAGGAGTGACTGATGCCGGTTGGATGCATGCTTGTGAGAGAGAAATGCATACAGGGGTCACACGTTCAGTGATAACAGCCCAAAGCTCCAGATAACCATCATCGGACAGTAGTGAGCACTAGGTAGGCTGAATCCGAGGGCGAGCCCTATCTGTGTAGCTTGGCAGAGCGTGTGTATTTGTATACTTGTAAATATGTATGTATGCATGTTGGAGGCCTGCCTGAGTTTTGTTGGGGTGGAATGAGGCCCCTCTAGCAAATAAATGAGTTAGTCCAAATGAATATCTCTCATTCGCATTCATTTTGAATTCATTTAAATCTTGTTGTGTTGTGTAATGTAACGGCTCTCTCTGTTACCGCTTTGTGGCCCTGAATGTCAGTCAAAACCCCAAAAACAAATGACCTCCGTTGCACTTTTTTGATTTGAAGAGGTCAATAAATTATAATTATCATTAATGTAGAATATGTTGTTTCTTGGATAGCTGAGAACAACAGTTATGAAGTTTTTAAGATAGTCTGAGATGTCTAGTTCATTGTGTTCATTTAAATAGCAATACTATCCTCTCAGAATATACTGCTTGATTAACATGAACAAATAATGACCTTTAGAGACAGCGGCGCAAAAGTATAACTTCAAACTATGTCAGGAAATGCTAATACCTCATCGGCTGACAAATTTCCTTTGTGAGAGCTTTGGCATTTTAAACAGCTAAACTGCATTTAGTGACAAATGTCTTACCATAAATGAATAAACACTTAAGTTTCTGGTTAATGTTTCTTTAATTGTGCTGCAGATTTATCTCCCGAGCTTTATTTTGCAAGTGATGGATATACTCAGTGACTGAGTGTATTCACATGAGCGAGTACAGCGGAGTCAATCGAGATTCTTTAGGGGATTTAGGAGCTGCTTTAGTTTTTGGCTTCAGATTTGCACCCATTCAATTGTAAGCTTCTGTCTTGCTCTATGTGTGGTGGTCTTACGAGCTTCACAGAGTCCGGCTTTTTTAAATGCGGTTCATGCTGCTTGCGATTACAAATTCAATTCAAATGGGCAGAAGTTTCCAGCTCATTCTCAGATGAGCAATTTCTTGGTTGGAGAAATTTCTTTCTGAAGAATTACTGGATTGACTAAAGAGATAGAGAGCTTATCGTTTGCCTTTTCTCTGTATACTTCTTTTTGAAAAAATTGCAGTAAATGAATTACAAATGAATTCATCTGTACATATATGTGTGTGTATGTAAACTATGACCTTCGACTATCTTAAGTATTCTGTCCTATTATTATTAAGCAGAATAAGTAGAACTGTGTTGAAATGAAACCTTTTTATTTGTTGTTAGTGGGGATTATTTGTTGTTGATAGGCAGGATCAGTCAGGGATCAGTGCTGAATTCCTGCAGTAATCTTCTGGCTGTTTGTGTATGTGCTGGAAGTTGATACTGCTGTCCATCAAAGAGATTTGTGAAATGCGGCTAACAGCTGATGAGAAGGATTTCAGGATTCTGATGGTCCAGTTCTAATCACTCATAATGCTTCTCAGATCGTTCAATAACAGATGTGGCACTTTTTCCTACAGTTTTCAGAGCTTTCTCTGTCCGGTGATGCATACCTCTTTAAATTTTAAATGTGTTTGTTTTTTCCTTTTCACAGTTATAAGATTTCTCTGTTGCCTTTCTCTGCATGCCTCTTTGCTGCAGAAACGCGAAGTGTCATGGATCTCCTGTAAGATCGGTCTGGGCCTATACGACCTCAGATGGTTTTCTTTTGGTTTCAGCTCAACTTTAATTCCCTCTTTAAAAACAAAGCCCATAGTTTGTGGCCAGTGGCGATTGTGATTCTGTTTGGTGGTATTGTGTTGGGTTTAGTCTGTATTGTTGTGTGTGTTTACCCTCCTTCCCCCTCACTGGAACCTCTGGGCTCCTAATTCTAGGTTCTGCTTGAATTTTCAATATCTGGAAAAACATTGTCCAATATTGACCAGTTTGAGGAACTCCATCATTCCCTGTCCAGTACTCAGCCCCAAATGAAAGGGTGCTATGTTTCTGTCTTTGTGGACCTTTACTGGAGTTTTAAGTATTTAGGCTCTTACACAGGCAGAACACACGACAGGGCTTGTATAAGGACATACAGAGTGCTTGAAAGACAAGATATGTGATTGGATGTAGAACATTCTGATATAAAGGCAGGGTAGGTGATTTGTTCCTGAAACGTTTTTTGCGTTCAGACTGAACGCAATTATTGGATGAACGTTTTATGGTCCTGTTGTTTTATTGTATTGAAGAGCGCTGTGAAGGGAGGGCTAAATTGTACACTTTCAGAGCTAGCTTGTTATTGCTAGCCCCTTAAAAATTGCCTACCCTACCTTTATCTGTTCCTCTTTTTATATACGAATTTACGCTTGAGTCATCACAGCGGCCTCTCATCCTCTCTGAACTTTTGGCTGGTAATTGATGCATTGCGGGTCTCTAAGTTTGCTAGGGCTAAGCTCCTCAAACTGTGTGGATTTTAACTGTGAGTGGTGAAATGTCTCGGCTGGGGTCTTTGAAGGGCTGGCTGAAGGTATTAGCAGAAAGACACTAAAGGGCTTAGGAGGTCATCGATCTATTGTGTAAAGATACAAAACACTTCCTCTGAGGCCTTCACCCCTCTGTGTTTCCCTCAGAGAGCCACGACCTCAACAGCCATTCACATGAATCTGCTTTAGACATTAATGACCTGATAAACCTCCGTAAAAGGACCTTAAAGTTTGCAAACCTCCCTTGATAAGAATTGGAGGAAAATGTAGCATGAGGTAATGAGTGCTTTGCGTGTTCCTTTGCAGAGAAAGGTTTGCTCTTTGTACCCTTCATTACGCCACATTTAATCACAATGTGAAACAACAAGGGAAGCATTTGTTCGACAGACTAAGCTAATAAAAATGGACTGGCTTGGCAAGCGTTACAATGAACCCAGCTAACAATTTAAGGTAGTAGGAACATTTCCAACAAGTAACTAAACCGTTAAATGTTGTTTTAAAAGTTCTAGGAACATTCAAACATCCTGTTTTTAGACATTGTATTAATGTCATTGCTTGGTTGTAAGAACGTTATTCAAACTTTTTTAATTCTGTAACTTTTTAAAACTGTTCTGCTAACAATTTAAGAATGTGTTTGATATCTATCATATATGACATAAAGTTCTACTAATGTTACTGCAAGAATGCTTGTTGATAACTTTAAGAGAGAACGTTAGCAAATGGAAAGGGGGCGAGAGAGCTTCATAGACTGAAAACTTCTGACAGATTTAAACTTGGTCTGTAACCTCAAATATAGCTTTCACCTGCAGAATTTATGGGCTTTTGGCTGAAGAAAACTTGCTTTGAAATCTGGTGTGAAAAGAACGTACAGTGATGTTTTCATGCTGTCTTCTATAAAATAAATCACCATATAGAACAAAATATTGGATGATTAGTGTGTTTTAGGTGCATTTTGCTGTAGGAAGGACACATACTTGTTTTGCTATTTAAGCCCCTTTGGCTGCATTACAATGAGCATGGAAGTGTTTCAACAAAATGTAAAATTCCAGAGGAAAAATACAATGTGACATTTTATCAAATGACCAAACATTTAGTAAACAAAAATAACATGTTAAAACAACAACAAAATCTTGAGGAATAATGCCATGAAGTATATTAAACAGTTAATTCCCAGATAACCAATAAGTCTATTAGAACACAACTGCTTTAATTTTCCTAACTGTTTAATAATTCCATGTGATTTAACCTGGCAAATGTTTTTAAAATGTTTTACTTTTTCTAGGAATAAAAGACAAAGAACTTTTCTAATATAATAGGTGGCAGTTTAGATGATGTTTTCATGTACCTGGTTTTAGATTGAAGAAGTTTATTAGAGTTGATCAGTCTGTGGTGAGAGCCAGAGTGATTCCTCATAACATTTGAGTACGAGGATTGGGACCCATCAAATATTAAACGCTGTTTGCAATCTCATAGTCAAGTCTGGCCAACAAAAGCTTCACACGCAGTGTGGAGAAAATGTCGGAGTGATGACCATATCGTAGTGTATCGTGACTTTTTTTAGATTAATGTTCTTTTTCACTTTGAGTATTGTCAGGTTCACAGCAGTAAGATTGTATTCAGCCTTCTGTTAAACACTTAACAATTAAACATTTTACCATGTTTATCATTAGTCTCCCTTCTCGTCCTCCTAGATAATTTTGTTTATGTAATGAAACGGTGGGATTATACACGCGGCCATTTTCAAACTCGCTTCCATTTTGTGTTTCCATCAGAACAGCTGTGGATTTGGGAGGAGGCTTCCCTCTTTTGTGATGCTTTTTCAGCACATCAGGTTATAGCTGCTTTCTTTGCACATTGTATTTAATTTATATCTTGCGCTCAATCAGTGTGACATGAACTAGCGGAATTCCGGATTGAATTACCCGTTTATTGATTCCTGGCAGTTTCACTCTGGCGTTTCCAGTATTCACTGAAGAACAGATCTCGTAAACCGCCCTCGTTTTTACGCAAGTGCTACCGTGTCACTCTGTTTGCATACTCGTGCCCTCCCAGCTAACAATTTTAGGGTGTAAGAGCATTTCCCTAATATTTCCGTTAGATAACAAAAATGTTGTTTTGCATGTTCTAGGATGTTTTGAATGTTCTGTTTTTTAGACGTTGTATTAACATTATTGCTGGGTTGTAAGAACGTCTGTAACGTTAAAAAAATATTCCACTAAAAATATTTAAGTAAAATGTTCCACTAAAAACTTAAGAGAAACGTTTTTCATATATGATATGTAATTTTAAACAAACGTTCTACTAACATTACTGCAAGAACATTTTCGATAACTTGGAGAGCGTTTTTAGAGAGCGTTAGCCAACATTCTGAGAATGTTCCCTGTTAGCTGGGCTGGTGTCTTGGTACTAGTATCACTGGCAGGGTGAATATGCTGGCAGACGGGGAATCATGAAGGCTTTCACGCTTCTTTTATGTATCTTCTGTGGCCAGGCCTCAGTTATTCTTGTGCATAATTGATGGAAAAGTAAGAATAGCGGAAGTAATGCGATGAGAGCATGCAGTGATGCGGCAGGACGGACAAGCGTAGCGCTGGAAGCTGCGAGCCGGTCGCGTGTGGGGCAGCAAACACTGCAGGAGATGAGAGGGCATCTGAAGTAACAGGTCATCACAGCGAATCAGAACCCTCCGTCAATCAAGCACTTCCTGTTCCAGATGTGACCTTCTGTTAAATGCACACACAGCACAAGACCTGCTCAGTTAACGGTCTTAGGTTATAAGAACGTTTCCGTAATATTTTCATTGAGTAACAAAAATGTTACCTAGAGAGTTTAAGGAATGTTCAACCCATTTTTTAAGCATTTTTATTAATGTTTTGCTTGATAAGAATGTTATTAAAACATTTGCTTGATAAGAATGTTATTAAAACATTTGTAAGTCTGTAACATTTTTAAACTTTTTAAATTTTTAAACTTTTTTCATATAGATGATATAACTTTAAAAAACATCCTACTAAGGTTACTGCAAAAATGTTTTCAATAACTTGGAGAGAACTTTAAGAGAACGTTCTGAGAACATTCCCTGTAAGCTGGGTGGTGGCTGTGAACAAAAACCCAAATTCTGTTCTGATTAATGAGCTCTAAATAGTGCTGTACTTCATGCTCGGGCTTGTATTGAGCTCAGAAATGACATACTGTATATGCATACAGGTGTGTTCAATTGTGTGGAATCCTTTGAACTCATGTTATTCAGTGATAATACAGGCAGGCGGAGTTGTGTGTCACACCTTTAGCAGGTACTACAAAGAAGCACTAATGGGCGAGCAGTTCTACTTCTGTGTCATAGATAATGAGATGCGAACCAGTGTTATCCTGTTTCAAATCAGCCTGGTGACCATCCACAGGGTCTGCAGAACATGAAGGTCTCTTTCCCCCAGGCTCTTTCCTTCTCTCTCTCTCTCTCTCTCTCTCTCTCTCTCTCTTTTCTCTCTCTCTCTCAGCTTGTAATGCAGTACTGATCTGAAACTAATCTTCAACCCTCCCAATATGACGACGCTAAAGCGACACATTGAAACTGGGACAGGCGCAAACTGGAAGTTCGTGAATTCTTACATTTTAATAGACTGAATGGAAAATTCTTGTGTGTGTTTAATGCTTCAGGGTATAATGCAGCATATCTCAGGAATACGGATGTGGTGAGCAAATAATAATGGAAAAAAAACGATCAAATGGCCTTGTCAGATTTGCTCAGACTTTTTTGGTTTGGCAATATTTCGAAGCATGAAGGCAAACAAACTCAGATGTGATTTAACATCTTATCAAAGAGATAATCTTCTCTTTGGAGGATTAGTTTGGGAGATCTTTCTGCTGTTGATTTAATGTTGAATTTTTGTTGTTGCAGAGAATTAATGTTGAGGCTTTTAATTAATCTTTTCATAACTGACTATAATATATATTTACAAATGTTGCTTTTTGTTTGATTAATAATAATATTAAACAATCTCAAGTTCTTTTGACGCTAGAGCAATTTAACAGCAACATTATTTTATTTTGTCATTAAAGAGTCCTATCAATTTTATAATGCCCATATAATCTACATTTTAATAATTGTATTTTTTCCTAAAATACAATAAGTTAAAAAAACGTATAATCTGTGGTTGTTGATTTGATAGATTAATAATAATAATAATAATAATAATAATAATAATAACTTCGCATGCACAGGTTTCATTAGGAATCATATCCAGAGTTTATACTTTATAAGGTAAATTTTGGGCGAACACAAGACATGATGAAAAACACGATTCCAGTGTAAGTGGAAGAAAACCATCTGGACGTAAATGTTTTCCGATGGACTTCCGGTGGAAACATGAGCTCTGAATGTGCTGAGAAAACAAAGCTTTTTTATGACTCTCTGTGCGTGTCTGAGAACACATGAAAATTCCACGGAATCATCATCATCTCCTAATGTTCCCAAACTGACACTGTCATCTGCTGCAATTTAAACATTTGATTTTCATTACTTTAGGATCACAGTCATCGGTCAAAAATGAGTTCGATAGATTTTCAGATGTTGTTAGTGTAATTGATGACGCCTTGGATAAAATTGTGAGATTAAAAGCTTACATTTACATTTTAAAAGATTACAATGACTTAAGGGGGAAAAATCTCAACATGTTAACTTCTGTTTTTGTGTTTTAATTTACATTTTTTCTTTTGAGCCAAATGATTTTTATTCAGCCAAAATGTCTACATTTAAGGACGTGAAAATATTAAAATTAGTTTCATTCGCATTTTTTGCAGTAATGACATGCAACTTCATTTGAACAAATCCATTTCTGTGCAGATGTTTTAATTTTCCTATTTAAGCTGTGTTGCTTTTCACTCATTGCATTATGTTTCTCTCTGTAAAATCTGTCATTTTAAGGGTAAAGTTGCAGATTGCTCTGCATTATGTGGCTTGTAAACACTGATATGCCTTGATGATAAATGGCCAGATGAGAACTGGATGTGAGAATAAAGTCGTGAGCAGGATGTGAGTTCAGCTGGTCAGGTTTAGACACATTGCACGTTATTAAATAATTAAATAATTAGATTAAATAAAGAGCACTGTGTAAAACAAAACTTAGAGTACATGTACCAAATACATTTTTTACTTATATACATTAACGTTAGTTTTTTCACATTTTATAATGTACTCTATATTGCATTATGCACAAAACAGTAATTTTTTATTACTGTATCTTGATATTTTTCAATAAAAAAGGAGGTGGATGCTTAAATATTTTATTTAATTTCTGTCATTGTGGTTCTTTATTCATTTTAACAGCGCTGTACATCTGCAGTACTATTAATGTTTGTTCAATATGTAAAACTAGGACAAGGAACAGGGCAATCGAGGGGTGTGGTTACCAGAACCAGCCAATCGAAACATCAGTAGGGGCTCTGCAGATCTGTGGAAACCAATAAGATTCTGACTGTTCGAATATCCTCATGCACATTAATATCATATAGTGGCTTGGGGTGACTTGTGTGCAAAATGTATGAATTCTTATCAGAATCAAGTTCACTCAGTTGATCTGAATTGATTTGCTTTGAGTTCACTTAAAGATCAATCAATCCAGACTTAAAAACATGCGATTGTAATTTATAAGTGGAGAAAACAGAGCCACTGCTGCTAAATTTACAGTATTTAATTGTTGAGCTGGCGCTACCCAGCTAATACGGAACGTTCTCAGAACGTTGGCTAGCATTCTCTAAAAGTTCTCTCAAAGTTCCCAAAATGTTCTTGCAGTAACATTAGTAATTTTTTTTAAAACTATAAATCATATATCAAAAATATTATTCTTAAATAGTTTACAGAAACAGTATGACGTATGAACTTCCCAGAGCTTTCAAATTTTTTTTGACATTTTTGTTAGTTAATAGAAACATTAGAGAAACGTTCTTATGTTGATTCACAATGTGCTCTTATTATTATATCATATAATTCAAATGCGTTTTATTCTCTGTCATCGTTTGTCCGCTGTTAAGGGCTGATATCAGATATGGGTGGGTTTGAAATGGCTTACGGTGGGGCTCTATCTGGCTCAACCTCTCTCTGTCATCTGCCTTAACTGTCATTTCCATCCCCTCTGGTGACCCTGTCGAACTGATAATATCTTTCGTCGGCCAGTTCCTTGTACAGATAATCTCTGTATGCATACCAGACTTTGAAATCAGGCAATATGTGTTGTGCGGGTGTTATAGTGTGAGCACACGGCCTCTCTTGATTTTTGTCTTCCCACAGGAGGACTGCACCCATCTCGTCCCTTATAATGAAATAGTTATAATGAAAAACTTGGTGTTTTCTCTGGTTCGTGTTTGATTTTCTTGACTGTATCAGCTCTCTGCTTAAGAGCGATGTCACTCGGTGGCTGTTAAATCCGCCATATGTTGCAGATGTGATGAAAACTGACAAATGACTGGACTAAAGAGTCCAGATGCTCTTTAGCTTGGTTTAATGTGAATCCCTGCGCTTGCTTGGAAACATACTAATTTCATTTGGTGTGAAAGCGTGCTAGCAAACGCAGTAAAGATGTGCTGTTGAAGTTGGCCTGCAGTACCAGACCGTGTTGTGGCCATGCTTATCTGTTCGTGTACGTCTTGTCACTTTGCCAGGTTTTTATTTTTAATGGGAACGTTAGGGAAACATTCTTACAACTTTACTTTTTTAGCTGGGCAAGTGGAAATGGACTGTGGCACAGAGAACAGAAGGCGGCAATGATCAGCAGAAGCTATCCCAGAATTCCTCAATTATTGAGTCTGTGAACAGAAGATATTTACAGTCTCCAATTACAGAGTCCACTGTCTTTCAGGTGCTAATTGCTATTGAATCTGTGCGTTTGCCAAAACTGCCAAAAGAAGAGAGAGAGAGAAAGAGAGACTGCTCGGGCACATTCCTGTATTAAGCTCAGGGGTGGTTTTACAGGGCGTGATGATGGTGTTTTTAAAGAAAATATGTGAAGGCATATTTGGTATCTGTGCTGGTGTGTGAATCATATGTTGTGCTCGTCTGATGAGCAACCTGTGACCACAACACTGGCTGTAAATATCACTTTGAAAAACAAGATTTGATTAAATATAGAGGATCATCTTAAATTGTAGTTTTGGTGTGTTAAATGAATGAGATCACTCTGTGTGGTTTAAACCAAACATAAGCACATTTATTTTAATGAGACTTTGGATTAATTGAATCAGAATTACCGTGTCATCTCACCATCATTCAGGAGAAACAACAGTGACGTTCATTCTTACCCCTGACGTTTTAAACCTGTTCTTATTGTCGTTATTGCTGCAAGCGATTTACACAAACTAGTAAAATTAACAGTCACCAGCAGATGCGATTTCAGCTGAAAAAAGTGTGTCCACGAAAGCCTATGGCAGCAACATTGCGTAGAGTTAGACGAAAGTTTCTACGATATAATCCCAGCTTACAGTTTTAGGTTATAAGAACATTTCTTAAGTATCAAAAATGTAATATTTTTAAAATGTTCCACTAACAACTTGTTAAATAAATAGCATTATATTTGAGTAACATTTTGCATATACAATATATAATGTTAAAAAAGCATTCTACTAAAATTACTGCAAGAACTCTGAGAGAACATTTAGAGAATAACGTTCAACAATGTTCTGAGAACATTCCCTGTTAGCTGGGACATCCAGCGTAATAAATGAAAAATTTTTTTCAGTTTGTCCAGCTGTAGCTAAAAATGTTAAGAATGTACAGATATAATAAATGGGCGTGAAGGTTTCTTTTAATGAAATTATATTTTAGCCTGTAAAAGCCTTTATTCTTTGGATGAGTGACAGGGACCATTAGCATGTGCACATTGTTTAGTCCTGAACTGAGGACTGTAAACAGTTTTATTGTAGAACAATAAATTGTGTTTGAACTTAATCTTTGGAAATGTGATGAGCAGTGTGTCGGGTCGAGAGGCACGCGAGGACACGGTGTCTGTTGTGCCTCATCCCTCTCTCATTACTGTTATGTGACTCACAGAAGTCTATTGTTTGTTTTGTATTGTCTGTCATATGAGTAATTTAGGACTTTCCATTAGTTGCGTAAATACATTTCACACTGTGCATTTATATACTCTGATGAGGACGAATAAACATGGATGAGATACAGTGATTGGAATCTCAGGGCAGAATAGTGGCTCTGCCCTTGTGTGTGTGTGTGTGTGTGTGTGTGTGTGTGTTTGTTCTTCACCATATATATCAAAACCTGACAAATCTGAGCAAAATTCTTTGGGATGTCCTCATTTGTAAAAACTTTTCTGTTTTCTGTTAGGGTGAGAGTGTGGTTTAGGTTATAGTGTTTATAACTAGCTGTGTATAAAAAACAATAAAAGTCTATGGAATGTCCCCATTTAGATAGACACATGTGTGATTGTGTGTGTGTCTCCGCTGTAGTGACCAGCACAGGCCATTTGTTAAAACAACATGGATGTTTTGAACATTCCTAGAACTTTCAAATAACATTTTTAACGTTTTTCTCACCTAATGGAAATGTTACAGAACCGTTCTTACAACGTTACATTGTTATCTGGGAAGAGTTGTTTAATAACATCTCTTTAACAAGACGTATCGCTGATCAGAACCAGACGTAGAGCATCGCAGCCATGAAGAGAGAAGATACTACCCACTTTTCTGGGAATGAGAGTAGTTAACAGGCTCTGCCTTGTTGGGTTTGGACTGATTAAGCTAGGCAGTTTTGGTCCCAGGATTTTTGGACTGCCTGCAGTTCTGGCTGCAGACATGTCTGCTGGTTGAGCATGTAACAGTGATGATTAACATGCTCTGTCACGGGGCCATGACGCCACATGGACAAAGAGCCGGTTTTATGGTGCTGCATTTTTGCAGATGGAATCAGGTTTTAAAACCGTCTCTGCTAAAGAGGGCTGCTCTCAGATCTGTTTGTACTGGAGTTTACGTTTTCTGCTCTCCTGGCTACACACATTTAGCCTATTTTGCTTAAATGTTTTGTTGGAAAGCTACGGAAGGAGTTAAATTTGAGGCGTTTACTATTGTCTTTTATTAATTTTTATTGATAATTTATGTGTAAACAATAATATTTTTGTTCTTTTCAGGACAAACTAAGAATATAATTATGCAAAGTACTGAGAAGGGCTGCAAAAAAATCACTGTATGTTTAGAATAACTAAACATTTTTTAAAGCTGCAACTTTATGGTTATAAATACATTTGGTCATTGAGCAAGTTTATGACAGATCAGTGTCCGTACTTTACCCTGATTTCCAACTCCAAGTTTATAATAATGATTTATAATTTAAGCTGTCGGTTCTGATTTACCGGAGAGGCAGAAGTTACGGACTGCAGCCTTAAAAAATATATTACTGTGTTATATATTTTGTATCGCACACATCTTGTTTTTAGACAGATGAAATATCCTTAGATGCACAGTGGAAAAATGAAATTCAGGGCCAGTGGAGATGTCGTCATGGTGACCATAAACATGGTAACATTTATTGAACTGTAGTGAGGAGCTGTTTGGATAGACTCCCTTATGCAACACCGTTCCATTGGTTTTACTGATCCTGGCTGCTGACTCCAGTCTTTAAAAGTTCCTCTTAAACATAACTCACCCGAAAAGCTGTACCACGAGCTGAGTGACTGAGTTCATTGTGCGTGAAGGTTCGATCCCAGATTTCCTGTGGTAATTACACAAACATTTTACAATAAAAAGCCCTGAATTTCTCACGCTCTGAAAAACGGGCTGCTGTGTGTGCCGTTGTGCTCTCGGTGAGTATTGTGAACCAAACGAGTTTCTTTCTTTATATTTTTTACACTGAACGTAGTGAATCGTCTAATAAGTAATTCCTGAGGTGCCCGCAGCTTGAAAGAGCTCATTGTGAAACCAACGAAATTGTTGTGACACCTAAATGCCAAACAAAGAGGAAGAAACCTCAGCGATCTCCACGGGTTATCTTGAGCGAGCGTGACCTTTGTGACATTTGACCGGCAGACCTACACAAACAAGCACAGCCGCGTTTCAAATGTCTGAGCAGCTCTGTGGTTTATATGTGTGGTACTGAGCTCTGTAAAGCTGCCACGGTGTTGTGCTCTCCTGGCTGCACTAAACTAAATATATAATATATATATATATAAAATCAAAAAAGTTAAAAAAGTGAGAACTTTTAGGGAACGTTTTAGAGCCAACAAAATAATCTTAAATGCATTTTAGGTTTTTATTATATTTTATACAACGTGTAACCCGCCAGAATCACATCTATGTTGCGTTTGACGGCTACCGTGCTTAATAAATCTTGCTGGGGCATTAAAAGTATCGCATGCCAGTTATTAACATCCCTCTGATCTGCTATTGGCTGGAACGGTGCTGGAATCAGTCTGGACTTTTCCCAGCTTTTCCATTTAACTGACATTAGCTTCTAAAGTGAGGCCAAACATGTGCTTTCTGTTAACACTGGCCCAGAGATAACCTCCTGCGCCTTGTACGCAGACAGACATGTTTTTCTGTGAGCTGTAAATAAAATACACATTTTCTTTATTATATGCAGACAGTCCATGTGCCCGTGTATGATCAAACAAATGAGGTGCATCTGTCTTCAGCTTTAAATCTGTCAAAACTGAAAGCGTTTCGAGGAAGTTGGCTGCAGTAACTCTACCCTTATTTCATCATCTGCACAGGTGGAGTTTAGTGCCGGGCATCGGCTCCATCTCAGTCCCACACAGAAATAAGGGCCATCTATTTCTGCTTAGAGCCGCACCCTCTCAGCCAATTAAATGTTGTCTTGGTTTGTGGCTTGATGAGTGATGTCATCGCAATGTGTTTTCTTCGATTTGAGTTCTAAGGAATTAGCTTGTGGGTGCATATAACCCTCCAAAAATGAGTTTCCACCTAACAATTTTAGGTTGTTTAGGTTTCCACTAAGTAGCAAAAACATACAGCGTATATGTTTAACAAAACACACACGTGTAGTTCCAGTTTGAATGTTTTTAGACCGTGTTCACTTTATGGCTTGGTTATAAAAGTATTATTCTAGAACGTCTGAGAATGTCCTCCAGCGCTCTGCTCTAACCTGATGCAGTCACACAGCAGAAGTGAATGTAAACAAGCAGCCCAGCTTTTATTATCACCTGGATAATAATGTTGCATCACATGCAGCGTTGCAGGAAACCACAACGTCTGACACTTTCCACGATTGAAATATACCGCGTCTCAAATGTCATCATAACATGACAATTGAGAGCGCCGTTCACTCGCAGTGTGTCAGACAAACCCAACCGCTCTGTGTTTTCATTTGGGACTAAAAAAAGACTGCAGCTTTTTACACTCAGTCAAATACAGAAAAAAGGATCAGGTACATGGCTGTGGTTTAAATGTCATTTTTTGCTTAATCCCTTAACTTAGTTTATTATTTTTAAAAATTTGTGTATTATTATTAGAAAATTAGTATGTACTACATGCCTGCAGTTCCTTCAAGAAAGTCTGTGACTCGGTTGTTTTAGTATCATTGTCATTATTCTTGTCCCTCTGTCTCTTGATCTCATTTACATGCTGTTTCAGCTTCTGACAGCCCTGAGTTCTGATTCACAGCCTGATGGCATTGAGATCTGATGGCTGAGATCTACCCAGCATTGCCCTAGGTGAGGGGCAGAGCATGGCGATGGTTGCACCACCCCCCTTAGCATATTGGATGCAGAGAAACTGGCTGGACGAGAGCATTTCTCTGAGTCTTTTAAGCTCCACAGAAGGCCTGTGGGAGCTGTGCTGTGGTGTGCGTTTTGTTTTGCCGTGCATCTGTGGCCCTGTCCCAGCTAACAGTTTTAGGATAAAAGAATGTTTCCTTAACGTTTCCATTATGTAACAAAAATGTTACAAATATTTTTTCAATGTATGCAGTAACATTCTAGCTTTTAGACATTGTGTTAAAGTTACTGCTTGGTTTTCAAAACATTCCACTAACATAAGAATAACATTTTTGATATATATGACATGTGATGTTTTAAAAAGTTCTGCTGCAAGAACATTTTTGATAACTGAGATAACATTTAGAGAATGTCAGCCAATGTTCCGAGAACATTCCTTGTTAGCTGGAACTATTGTTGTCTGGATGAAAAAAATCCCATATTTTCCAAGATGCCCCATGTGCTTTTGATGAAAGCAGTGTGTGCTGTTATCTGCTCAAAGATGGAGAACATCAGTTCGTTTGATGCTCTGAGCCCATTAGAGCAAAAAACCTGCATGGATCAGATATCTCTCCTTGTTATCTCAGATCTGTGAAATAGTGCAAAAAAAATCTATATCCAGTGGTCCAAAAGTTCAAATGATGAGAATATCTGGGATTTAAAATATCATTTAAACTTGTAAATAAAGTTTTAGGATTTAAATCAGTTGTCTGTAACATTAATAAAATGTATTTCAGATTCTGGATTATTTCTAGATCAATAATCTAACTTAACCAAATTTACTTTTGACATGTTATACAAAGGGTCAACAAAGACGAGCATTCAGGAACGTCACAAAATGCTCTTTGGAACATTCTCAGGTCATTCCGGTTTGATAGAGATAATCAGGTTTTGCACAAACTTGTGGAGGCCATGCCAGTTCAAATGTGTGCTCTCATTACAGCAAAAGAGAGACAGACCGATACAAAGACATTCAGGAATCTTGTGCATTTTTAAATCAGTGTTCCACTCTTATGTTATGTTAATATTTCACAAGCGGATTCAGGCGGACTGGATGTAAACTCATAGATATATGCTTTTAAATCTTTATGACCTGTTAGAAGTTGACAGTATATACTGCACATTTCATCAGATTTGAGAGTTTTTAGTTGGAAATGGGCAGAATGAGGGCAGATAAGAATAATGAAGGTGTTATATGAGGAGCTACTGCTGAATCATCTGAAAGAGAGAGAGAGAGAGAAAGAGAGAGAAAGAGAGAGAGAGAGAGATTCTTCACCAGTTGGGTTTTACAAACGTTTTGATTTGACAGCAACTCCCGCTCAAGCATCTGTGTGTGTGTGTGTGTGTGTATGTATGTGTGTGTGTGTGTGTATGTGTGTGTGTGTGTGTGTGTGTGTGTGTGTATCACTTCTCCCTTCAGGGCTGAACAGTAAAGTTTTGTTCTGCAGGCACAAGTAGTTCATACGTTTTATTTTATAGATTTTTATATGAAACATTGTTTTCTTTCTATTTTCTGTATTTTTAATGTTCTTTCTATGTAAAACAAATTAGTTAATAAATGTAAAATATATATACTTTTATTTACAGTAATAATTGGCAATTGTACCGTATATCGTTTGCAATACATAAATGAGTGGTAATAAATAGTGATGTAATTTCATGATGTCACTTTATAAACACTTCTGCTAGAAAACCTTTATTATTTGACAATATGGTTTTCATTGGGTTTCGAAAAAACGAGTCCTGCATTTGCTGTGGAAACATGTAAACCTTCCTCAGCCTAAATGTTTTACAGGCTTGTCATGGAAAACGGTGCTTGGCGGGAATATATGAATCACTAAACATTCGGAAAACAACATATGCGCTCACCTAAAGGTTGTGTCAACTCTGAGTGGTGACATCACTGTTGAAGAAAGCATTTAATTGTCGAGTATGTAGAGAAAACTCAGGGAAGGTGCGAAAACTATCCCTCATTGTCAGAAGACTGGGTTTCTCTCCTGATGCCGTCAGAACATCATTTATGATGTGGATTTATTAACCGTTTACCTGACAGATTGTTACATACAACAGTGCAATGCCAGGATACTGTGATGAGTGAAAAGAGATCATTACCGCCGAAGTGCTTTCCATTAGGTAATGGACACAGAGTCGTAACTGTCCACTCACGATAAAGTGCCAACAGGTCACTGGGCAACTGTGTGTAAGACAGGAAAGAGATTTTAACCCACCCAAGAACACACTGCCAAAAGTTTCCTGCATGAATTCGCAGCTCTTACGATTTTACGCTATTACTCAGTGGTGCTTTCACTGTAATGGAGCGTTGAGGTAATGAGCACTCATACAGTGTTGTTAATTCGTGGGTCACATTTTAATTAGTTATTTGATGTACGGCTTTATGAAAGCAAATGACTGGTATACATGTGCCCTGGTTTTTATGTCAGTAGAATTTAGAAAGTAACAGAGGTACTTTATTCGGCTTAGATTTATAGCAGGCAGTACGGTTTAATAAACGTTTCTGTAAACGTTTCAGCTAACAATATCAGGTTGTGAAAACATTTCCCTAACATTTACATTAGGTAACAAAAATGTTTGAATGTTCAAAACGTCTTTTAGATGTTGCATTAACATTACAACGTTATTATAATGTCTAAAAAACTGGACATTTTAAAACGTGCCTAAAACTTTTTAAAATATCCTTTTGAATGTTTTTGTTACTTAATGGCAACGTTAGGAAAATTTTCCTACATGCGAAAATTGTTAGCTGGGGAGTTGCCGTAGAGACTCGGGAAGCAGTTGTGTGTTCATGTCAAGCTCATCTGGCTCTCCTCTCTGAACCTGCCTGATGTGGGAGTTATTGATGGACAGCGGCCGTGTGTCTGCAAGCAGTGCGGCTATTAGCACGGCACTGGTGGACAGGAAGAGAGACGGAGAGAGTGAGAAACTGTGGGGAGGTAAACGTGGGAGTGTGTGGGAGAAAACAAGTCCTTCAGGACTCGTTCATCCCGCCGGCCCATTGAACTCTTCTCGGGACATGATTTTCAGACAGACTGAAAGAGCGAGTAAGAATTATGGGTAAAGAGATGTGGAGTACAGTAGGGCTGCATGATTCAGGGTGGAGGAAGAAAATTGTACACATACACACAATACCGTGTTGATGTTCTTTTGCCAAGAATCAACATTTTTTTGGGGAAATTCAGAGAAAATGTCTGTAAATGTGATTGTGACAATGTTGAAGTACTGCAGAGAAAAGAAAGCACTTTATATTTGAAAAATGTAAAAAAAACAATAAATTTAAATAAAATTTGGCAACTATTATCGTATCATTGCATTGGCTTGTGAATTCTTACCCTTATTGCCCTCAGTTCTGCTGATTTACCCCCACTGTAGGTCACTATAACCTATCATACAGCTCTTTTTCCTCCAGTTTTCCACGTATGCCCAAACTTTTCAATGTTTTTAATGTTAATGTTTATTGCTTAGACTGAGCAATAGAGTTTAGAGTAATTTCTCTGAGGGCTGTGGTTATGGCAGAATTACAGCAACTGTTGAGTCAGCTGCCCCCCTCCGGCCTGTGGAGGGCCACAGAAAGTTCTTCTCCGCTTAGGTCAGGGTTGGAGGTGCTGAGAGACGAGACTTTGAGCCGAACCCCAATCAGGTCTCACGAGTGCCTCCTGCATTCCCACCAGCCCAAGATGTCCATCTGAAGAGACAAACTGTCAACGCAGAGGGTCCTCTCGTAGGCCTGGAGTGTTGCACAGATTAAATTCCCACATTCCAAAGATAAACGGAGGGGGTTAGACCTCATCGTGATGAAGGCCTGCTAACAAGGGTGTGCTAGCTAATGCCAGGCAAAACCTCAGATAAAGTTATCTTTTCTTCAGGTGTCATAGACAATATCTGTTTGTATCCTGCTGGGTTTTGGAAATGGCCTGGATAACTTGAAGGAGAATTGTGTTGTGCCCCGAGAGATTAAAGATGAAATATATTTTCTGTTGCATTACCTTTTAAAGAAATTAAGTGAAAATTCTTACTCGCACTTGTGTCAATCCAAAACCAAGTTTTTATTTTTTATTTCTTTATTTATATATTCTTTTAACCTATTAGAAGAAGTAACCTATTCTTCAGCTGTTGTAAGAAATCTTACTGGTTTGAAATGACAAAATGAGTTTCATTTACTTCCTGCATACCATCTTGGAAAAGTTATTGGAGGTCATTCCTGCTGATTTTATCACATTAAAATTACAGTCAGTTTTGAGCTGTACAAGACACAAGCGCGCTTACCGAAACACACTGACATAAACTCAAGCATTCAGCAGCAGTATCTCTGGCACACACAGCTTCCCGCTGTCGTTTTGCCTGCAGCATTATGGCATCAAGTCAATTGGTTTGGGAAAAATGTACACCTACAACAATGTTTCATTGTTCTGCCACGTTTACGAGCAAACGAAGCTTTCCCTTCTGCATCTGGAGTCGGAGGTTATGATAAAATGTCACGTCTCATCTCTCTCTCCTGCTTTTTGCCTTCTTAAACTCTCAGCTGTAATCATTCGCTGATATTATTCATAAGTATAATTTAGTTCAGGGCTGGTCTGACACTGAGGGTTTGACTAGTGCTGAGTAAGGTTAAGCTTTGTCTGACTGATAACTGGTGATGGATTAGTTTACTAGTCATCGTTTACTCACCCTCATGTCATTCCAAATTGTTTTGTTTTTCTTCTGTGAAATGTAAGAAGAAATTTTCTTCCTCTTTCTATTTGTGTTCCAAACGGATAGAAAGTCACAGGAGTTTAGAACAATATGAGGCCAAGTAGATAACAGACATTTTATTTTTGGCTTTCTTCACATTTATTTAGGTCCTCACAAGGAAACAAGCTTATAAATCATACAGAATGATCTTTTTTGAAAATATAAAATAGCAGAAAATTTCCTGTGAGGGTTACGATTAACAGTAGTGTTAGTGTAGGGGGACAGAATATACAGTTTGTACAGAATAAAAAACATGATGTCTATGTACTCATAAAACATAAAAACCCAGTGGGTTTGGTGTGTGTTTTATGTGTGTGAAACACAGCTTATTAGGTGTGAATGGAGACAGGGACATGCTGGGAAATGTGTTTGTGTTTGGAAAACGGCCTGACACTCATTTGTGAAGCAGTGAAAAACACTGGCAGCCTGGAGGTGCTTGAGTCCACTTCCCGGTCTCATGTTTCAAATCCTCTTAGATCAGGGAAGATGATAGTGCTGTGAAAGTGGAGATGATTATATTTACTTTAAACAATGCCCAACAACAGCCCGGTGCACTGGGAACTTCTGTACTGTTGTAATGGGGTGTGAGATGTCACCTGGTTTGTTCTTACGTCTCTGTTATTGGTTTAACATTCTCTGTCAGTTTCACATTATAAACTATAGGGGTGTAGCACTCCAATAATCTGGTCTGATGTATTGATAAAATAAAGGCAAACCTCAGACATAAGGGACGTTCTCAGAATGTTGGCTAATGTTCTCTAGGTTTTCTTAAAGCTATCGAAAACATTCTTGCAGTAACGTTAGTAGAACTTTTTTAATGTTATTTATATATATATATATATATATATATATATATATATATATATATATATATATATATATATATATATATATATATATCAAAAACGTTATACTTAAGTTGTTTGTGGAACATTTGAAAAATGTTATGTTCAGCTGTAATGGCGTTAAATATTGCAGCAAGAGTGATTTTATAAAAGAAAGACTGGGCAACCTGACCAATTTTAGGTTGTGATAATATTTCGCTAACGTTTTCATTGAGTAACAAAAATGTTGTTTTGAACATTGTAGGAACATTCATAATGTCCAGTTTTTTAGACGTATTAATGTTATTGCTTGGTTATAAAAACATTAATCAAACTTGTTTTCATTCTCTAATGTATTTAACCCATTCCACTAACAACTTAACACATGATATTTAATGTTAAAAACATGTTCTACTAACATCACTGCAAGAATGCAAAACTATAGGGAGACAAATATAAGATTACCAGGCTCTTTATCTTAGAAGAAACATTTCAGAAACATGAGACTCATGTCTTTAATCCAGGAGAAACAACTGAGATAATGAAAAGATCACATTTGTTATTTTTCTTTCCTATGGGATTGTGGAAATCTGGTTTAAGGTGGGATACCATGAAATAAGAGCATAAGAGTACAGTTTCACCTTTTCTGTGTTTCTTAATGTGCATTACATCTGTTTGGCATTTAATACTTTATACTTAAAACTGAAATTGTTCTCCAAATATACCTCCAGAACTGTAAAAACATTCAGGCCCTTTGCCTTCCTCTTGTTGCCAAGCCCCACTTTGAAGCAGGGCCTGAAAGTCTACGACCTGCGATGCAAAGAAGGAGCTGGAGGTTGTACAGCCAGATGGTGCTAAATACTGATTAAACCCTGGATCTTTGAACCCCACAGATCTCTCCAATTAGCTATTGTGTGGAAGACAGAATGAAGTGGGAAGGGGCAGGAGGCCCTTGTAAGTTTTTAGGCCCGGCTTTGTCACCGGACACTTCTCCCATGCTAACAGGCTGGCAAGAGACTCTTCAGAAGACTCTACAACATTCGAGTGACTGAATTTCAGTGTGGCAAGTGTGGAGGGAAGGGGCCAGCGGGCACAGTGGAATGCTGGGGTTCTGTGTCTGCTTCAAGAGCTAACAGGGAACATTCTCTGAATGATGGCTAATGCTCTCTAAAAGTCCTTTCAAAGTTATCAAAAGTTCTTGCATTAACGTTAGTAGTTTTTTAACATTATATACCATATGCCAAATGTTATTCTTAAGTTGTTAGCCAAAACGTTAATGCAATGTCTAAACAAACTGGGCGTTTTGAATGTTCCTAGAACTTTTAAAATAACATTATCAATGTTTTTGTTACTAAATGCAAATGTTAGGGAAACGTTCTTACAACCTATAATTGTTAGCTGGGATGGTGTGTGATCTCCTGTGATCTTGCATAGGCACGACAGCTCAGTGGACGTTTGAAGAATGCTCTTTGTTGTGTCTCGTGTTCTTCTTACAGAGCGAATGTTTCCGGTGTTCCTCATTATATTATCTAGAGGATTTGTTTCTCAGTGCTTCGCTTTCCTGTGTGACCTGTCTTGCCTTCTGTTTGTACATCCTAATTTTTATCCTCCAGCCAGAGGTGTGTTAGTGTAAGATCTGATCTTTTCTTGATTACTTCAGGAAGAAAAGGGGATTAGCTCTGTTTTACCTGCTGCCAGAAAAAGCAACATCATTGGTCTGTCTGTGACAGCCCTGCTTCAGATCTTTGAGTCATCTCAAAGATCACTCTGATCTCAGAGTCCATCAGAACTGCACAGGGTGGGTTGCCAAGACCTGTTACTCAAATAAGCCCATTCACATTGCTTCAGAATTCCCATACCATGCCCCAAGTCTCACACACACACACACACACACAGGTAATCCCACTTACCACCCATCTGTAAACTTCACCCTCCCTGCAGTGTGGTGACTATGAGTGATCGCTTCTCCTTGTGGGGCTGAAAGTCATTCCACTGAAGGATAAATAAAGTTAGAAAGCTTTTGTCTAGTTAACTCACGGTCTCCAGCAAACAGAAATTACCCACCAGGCAGCTTTTAATACCTGTTGAAAGAAAAATTCACTGTTGATTTAGCAGAAACCTGAAGCTTACAGAACAAATAGACAGCTGGAGAAGAATGGAAATACAGAGATATGAAGTTAGGTTGATACAGAATCCCCCAGTTAACAATTTAACATTATACAAATGTTTCCAGGCAAATTCTAGGAACATTCAAAACATCCTTTTTTTTAGACATTGTATTCACGTTATTGCTTGGTTGTTTTATCAAACCTTTTTTAATTCTCTAATTTTTTTTCAACTTAAGAATAATGTTTTTGCTATATGATACATAACATTAAAAAGCATTCTACTAAGGTTACTGCAAGAACATTTTGATAGCGTTGAGAGAACTTTAGAGAACATTAGCCAACATTCTGAGAACGTTCCCTGTTAGCTAGGCAGGCCTGTTTCTTCAATGTTGTTGGCCATTGAAAATCCCAAATCGTTCAAAGGCTGCTCAACATGCGATTAAGTCAACTGAATTGGTTGTTGAGTCTTTCTACAAATAAACAAGGACCTACATGTTAAGCCGCTGTGCTGATGAAAGCTTGGAAACAGTGTGTTGAGAAGCACTTTATGTCTATTAAGTGTGCACAGAAAATACACACTGAAGTGTGTTGACGCTGTTTCCATGCTTCTCGCAGCCCTCTGTGTGCTGTGGCTTTCAAAGCGACGCCAAGCTGCTATCTGTTCCTACATTACAGCTTTATACTTTTCAAACTAAATTACACGTTTGATTTTATTGTTTTATCATTTTTGTCCATGCAGCTTATATAGCTTCATATTAATTGAGAGGCTACATGAGATAGTTGTACATTTTAAAATGAATTTTTACAGTGCCAGGCCATTCAAAATGAACTGGGGAAACAATTAAACAAATAAATAAATAATAGATACATTTATATTCATTTTATCCTGACCTGACTGATGTCAAATGTTTTCAAAATGATAAATGTCATTTCTCCTTTTATTCTGTTTTAACTGGATCAACTGAAGTCATGTAGAAAATTTAAAACCTCTTAAATTATGACTTTTGAGCATAGTTGGAAAGCAAGCAGAGTTTTCTGTGTGTGTGGCAGTGTGAGTGTGTGTGGCAGTGTGAGTGTGTGGCGGTGTGAGTGTGTGTGTGGCAGTGAGTGTGTGTGTGTGTGAGTGTGTGTGTGGCAGTGAGTGTGTGTGTGTGGCAGTGAGTGTGTGTGTGGCAGTGAGTGTGTGTGTGTGGCGGTGTGTGTGTGGCGGTGTGAGTGTGTGTGTGGCAGTGTGTGTGTGTGTGTGTGGCAGTGTGTGTGTGTGTGTGAGTGTGGCAGTGTGTGAGTGTGTGTGTGGCAGTGTGTGAGTGTGTGTGTGTGTGTGTGGCAGTGTGTGTGTGTTGGCCCGCAGCCCTGCAGTGTGTGTCAGCTGGTTGATGGAGGAGGTTCTGACAGGGTTCAGATGAACTGGGCTGGATGGAGGAGATGGAGAGCAGCAGGTGTGGGGGGCTGAGCTCGGTATGCCTGGCACTCTGAGGGCACTCTATGTTTAGATGTTACATTACATGTGCTGTTTTTTTGTGGAGCTGCTGCATTTGTTGAAGATAAAAAACATTTCCATGCCAGTTTCTGGACCACCCTCTCTCTCACCCCCCAACAAACTACATAACAAAAAAACAGCATAACAAACATAACTAATCCCCATCATGGGATGCTGGTTGGTTCCTATAACTCTAGCTAGTACTAGTTGTGCATTGTGCTAACAATACCAAGGTCATGGGTTCGATTCTCAGGAAACACAGTGATATAAAGTGTGGCTTCCCTTATACAAATTAACCATGGTTTAATTATTGTAAAAGTGTATTTTGGCACCAAATACCACGGTTAAACTATGGTTACAGGAGCAAAACCACGTTTCATTTGTGGTTACCATGGTTTAACTATAGTAACCATGTAGAAATTATTACATTTTTTTGTTTGATTTGTATTCAACCATGATTAATTTTGGTGTTCTGGATAAACGTGTCTGTTAGATGTAAATGTAACCAGCACAAACCAGCTTATAAATTGCAAAACCTGCTGATTAAAGCTCTTCTTCCAGCAGAGAAGCTGGAGATCCACCAAACGTACTTCCTGCACTGTCTCAGTGCAAGACCACCCTGTTGATTAAAGTGTAAATTCCGGAAAATTACCCTGGTAATATTCTCACACAGCTCTTTAATAGGATGTAAACAGAACGTGTTGTGCTGTAGAGTATTTTCACTCGGCTGTAAATCAGCGGGCGAGTTGTGGATAATAAACATGAGCTGTTGATTAAATCCAGACTTTGTGGTTTGTTAACTGCGGTTCCTCGACTTTAATTGATTCAGTGTTGTCTTGATTGGGTGTAGAGGAGCTTTGCCCAAGGCGCTGTCCACAATTTTAGGTTGTGAGAATGTTTCCCTAACATTTCCATTAAGTAACAAAAACGTTAAAAATGTTACTTTGACAGTTCGAGGATCACCAAGTTTTTAAATGTTTTATTAACTGTATTGCTTGCTTCTAAGAATGTTACTCAAACATTTTATTAATTGTGTAATGTTTTTAAAACATTCGATTAACAACTTAAAAATAACGCATTTTATATATCACATTAAAAAAGTTACACTAACATTACTGCAGAACGTTTTTTCTGATGAGTTCGAGAGCTTAGAGACTGTTAGACAATGTTCTGCGTATGTTCTCTGTTAGCTGGGGTGTCCCTTTAAGAAAATCTCCTGAAACATTTTCCATGGGAAACTCGGCTCTTATGCTTTTACTTCCTCCTCCTTCAACAGTCTTTTAAAGGCATTCGCCAAGCCAGCGCAGCTTGAGGTCCTGGCAGGCTGTTGTTTGACTGTAATCTAAATGCTGCTGGGCAGACAATCTTTTGGAAGAGGTGAATGAATGATATCAGAGGCACTGGGAGATGTACGGTTGCCTCCTGAGTGAATGATGGGACAACTGCGTGAGATGTAACCTGAGGAGGAGATCCTCCATCTGTGCCACTCAAAGACCTGCAGAGCTCGAGTCTTGAGGTTTAGTTGACCCACACCCCAGGGAGCTGTCAGTCATCGCCTCAAGTGCGCCCTCTACAGGAAATACATAATACTAACACTCCATTGTCCTCAGACGGGTCATCAAAGTACTGCCGTGCGATAGACATTTTGGTCGAAATACAATTTTTTATCCTTCAAACATAAAAATAGATATTTTCAGCAGTGTTTCCATGTATATTTTGGAAGTTTATTCAGAATACATCGCCTGTGGTACATTTAGCTTCAGTAGGTCTAATGGTCACACTTTGGTATTTTGAGGTCATATTTTGATATTCAATTTTCTCTCGATTAATGAACGAAGACATCAGCTTGACTTGTTTTTCTCCTTTGTTACCACACTGCTCTGTTTAAACAGAAGACATGCCGTCTGTTTTTGCTGTCTTGCACCGTTTTCACTGTCTGGTCTCCTGCTGTTGTCGATCCTGCTGTTAAGTTTTGTTGTCTCACCTCAGACGCTCTATGGACTCAAAAACAAAACACTTGACCTCTGAACCCTGAGAAAACATAGACTGTAGCCCTAAAAGACAGACAGCACTTCATCAGGCATTACATAATCAGAAAGATATAGTCATGTCCTTTTTTTCTTTCTTCTATCTATTAAGTGTTTCCACTGAAAAATGTGTGTTTGTACATTTATGACCTTTCTCATGATACTCTCAGTTAACAGGGAACGTTCTCAGAACTTTGACTAATGTTCTCTTAATGTTATTAAAAATGTTCTTTAACATTCTATATATAATATATAAACATTCTAATAATAATAACATACATATATAAAAAACTTTATTCTTAAGTTGTTATGGAGCATTTTAAAAGCGTTAGAATTAAAATGTTTAAATAATGTTCTTATAACCTAACAATAACATTCTGACGTTTTTAATGTCTGTAGAACATTCAAAATAACATTGTTACCATTTTTATTACCTAAAGGAAATGTTAGGAAACTTTCTTACAGCCTAACATTGTTAGCTGGGTCTCCTGGCCTGTTTTTGTTTAGAGTTTTCCTTCTTTCATTTGGAAATCAACGGCAGCTTCAGAAAGCTCTTTTGATTTAATTGGCTTCCTAGAAATTCTTCCTGGAATAGAAATTCTTGAGTGAAGAGCCTCCTTCATTTTTCACTGCATTGTTAAGACTGAAGGATCTGACCTTGAGATGAACCAGCTCTAATGATGAGCTCCTGGATACCACTGCCTCCTGCTGCCCTGCCTTTCTTTAGACTCAGGTCTGCCCTGGTCATCACCTATTGACCTGTGTTTAAACATACAGAGAGAAACAGTGAGAAACTGAATAGACAGATTACACTCACTTAATTTTTGTTGCACGATTTGTTCTGATGCAGCTGTGTGTCGTGTTTGTGCAACCAGTCCTGACAAAAACCGGCAGGCGGCTGGCTTTTAACTTGTAAAGATAAAGTGACACGTTGTGTGGTTTATTGAGCAGCTGGTGCATTGCTCTTCAGAGTGTATAAACATCAACACTGATGAGCTGTTTGTCTGATGGGGTCAAATCTCTTTATAAAGTGCTGGCTCTCACCTGATGAGGTGGCCTCATTCATTGATTTCTGTAGATACACACACATAGAAAACCCTTGTTTGCTTTGGATGATGGTGTTAAAATGTGTTTGTGTGTACATATGTCTTCATATATGTGTGCTTATATGTGTGTATGTGTGTGTATATATTTACTGTTATATTTTACATAAAGGACAAAGGACCAAGGACTAATTCAGAGCTTAGTTTAAGAGTGACAAAAGTTCCCACAATCCTTTGCTCTGTAACTGAGCACCAGTTCGTTGAACTGTAGGTGGACTTGATTTTTAATAACTTTAAACAAATAACTTTCAAAAGCCAGAGTTTTCTTAAGAACTGCAATGAATAAACCTTTTTACAGCTTTCCATGAAGATGATGTAGCTCCCAAGAGTAGCACACAAGAGTTTTTCATAACAGTCTTAAAGTATTTGCACACTTCCACACACATAATGCCAAACAGACACACACTTGCATCCAGCACATACAAACCACGGCCAGGCGTTCCTGACCAACGGGGACACTCTGTATTCCAGCAGTGTCTTTAAAACCCACATGAAGACGATCTGATCTGGTCTTGAGCTTCATCTGCTCTCAATAGTCTTCATAATAGTAATCAAAAGCGTTATTCTTAAATTGTAAGTGAAACGTTTTAAAAAGTAACAGAATTAAAAAATGTTAGGAGTTAGGAGTAACGTTCTTATAACCAAGCAACAACGTTAATACAACATCTAAAACAACTGGACATTTTGAACTTCACTCAAAAGTACATGTGTATCGTTTTTGTTACTTAATGGAAACTTACAACCTTCTAACAACCTAAAGTTGTTAGCTGGGAAGGTCGATGGCTTGTGAAACATACAAATGAGAATAGCTAGACTGCTAATATGTCTCCTCTAGAAGTTCACTGCAACCTCTGTTTGTTTGTCCTGTCGCAGGTTCTACAGAGGTGACTACCACATAGACGTCTGCATTAATGATTATTTGGACATCTACTGTCCTCACTACATCGATGTCATCCCTGAAGAGAGGACGGAGCGATACGTTCTCTACATGGTCAACTACGACGGCTACATCTCCTGTGATCACACGGCGAAAGGGTTCAAACGCTGGGAATGTAATCGGCCCCACTCGCCCAACGGGCCCCTGAAGTTCTCTGAGAAGTTTCAACTCTTCACACCTTTCTCACTGGGATTCGAGTTTCGGCCGGGCAGAGAATACTATTATATCTGTGAGTATCACGTTCATTATCAGTCAATTAAAACTGATTATATGTGTATTGACACCTAAAAAATGCACTTAAATGTCTGAATGCCATTGCATTTGATAAATATACAATGTTAAAATATCTAATAAGAAAACTGCATCTGCAGACAATCAGTGCTGGAACTGTTCTCTGAACTAACTTCACATTATCTATGCAACGTTCCAGTAACGTTTGACAGCCGCCATGTCACAATACTCTTTGTCTTCATTTTAAACTACAAATCTATTATTTCAACGGGTTTCTAATGAGTATCTGTTTGTGAATTGTTTGGCTTGAAGTGTTAGTTTTTTCTTTCTTTAAAATAAATTTTACTTGGTTTGTTATTTTTTATGTGATGCAAAGATGTTTGTATGGTAATGGTGTTTTGTATCCAAAACCTAACACATTGAATGTGAAATAGATTTGTAAGGTCATTTATCAGTGTGTACGTGAAAAAGGTCAGACTGGCTGGAGAAGGATGTGGCATTAGCATCTTTACAGAAGCTAATGTAACTCAAGTAATAAATTTAATAATATACCTACAGGACGAGTATCTGATTACAGACATGGGAGAAAGGAGCTCACTGCCAAGTACAACTTTGTTTTTTGGCAAACAGACTACGAGGAAACATAATAACAACATCTTAACTTTAGTGGTCTTTATTTAATTACATATACAGTGGTTTTTATTTAATTATAAGTTACCTTAATTATAAGATCACTTATTAATCATAAGTACCAGAGTCCATATCTTATCCAAAATAATTTTATGCATACCAGCCCAGCTAACAGGGAATGTTCTCAGTTTGTTGGCTGACGTTCTGTAAAAGTTCTCTCAAAGTTATCTTGCGGTAACATTAGTAGAACAGTTTTTAACTTTTCAGACTTGAGAATTGAGACAAAAGCAGTTCAAATCAAAGTAAATATGCTTGCGGGGACATGATTAATGGCTCACAAACCTCCAGTATGTAAGTATAGACAGCACATAAGCTCACAAATTCAGCCCAACCTCTCCCTGCAGTCATGAGCAGAGAGAGAGAAGATTAACTGCAGCTGTGGAGACCCCACACAGCGAACTAACCAAACTAACAATTTTAGGTTGTAGGAATGTTTCCATTAAGTAACAGAAATGTTAAAAATGTTATTTAAAAAGTTCTAGTAATTTTAACATTGTTGCTTATATATAGGAATGTTATTCAATTTTCTTTAATTCTTTAAGGTTTTTAAAATGTTCCACTAACAACTTATGAATAACGTGTTTGATATAGATGGCATAAACTTAAAAACTGTTGTACTAATATTACTGCAATAACTTGGATAGTTCAGATTTCCTTGCACAAAACATCTTTCCTTTCAGAACATTCTCGGATGCATGCTGGGTAGACCCAGACGTTTGAACAGCACTGTATATAATCTTTCAGCAGGTTATAAGTGGATGAGTGGACGTGCAGGTCAGATGCTTTGGTGAGATGACCTGCAAACTGAACAGAAGTCGTGTATCATCACAGCTGATTACAGAGCGTTTAGTGCGACTCTCAGCCTGTGATCTGTCATTTGCAGCTGTTGATGTTACCAGTCGCAGATAACAGCCTTAAGCAGCAGGTGTTGATGTATGTAGTGACCACTCAACGTTTTGAGGCCTGTGGAGAGGTCACAACCAGTAGATGGAGACCAGCCAGGAACGTTTAGCACAGAATTGCTGCCAAAAAATGGAAAACCTGCCGTTAGTGACATTTGTGGCCAAGATGTTTTTCAAAAGTGAAATGGGGGGATGCAGTTACAGAATGCATCCGCTTGGCTTATGAATATTAATTATGTGCTAATGTAATTAATATTCAGAAGGTTTAGTAGTCCAACCTGATTGGCAGAAAGGCAGATGATGTGTCATTTTTTTTCCTTTTAACTGCCACTGGTCAAAAGAAACCCTCTAAAAATATAATTATTATTTCCCCCAGAAGTCACTACCCAGCTAACAATTTTAGGTTGTAAAAACGTTTCCATTCAAAACATCCAGTTTAATTGTAACATTTCAAAAATATAAAAAATAAAATAAATAAAATTTGTCTAATATTACTGCAAGAATGTTTTTTGATAACTTTGAGAGGACTTTCAGAGAATAAGCCATTGCTCTGAGAACGTGGCTACAGCCCTGCTCAGATTTATTAAACAGTTCGCAGAATGATTGAGCCCAATATTGAACATGTAAAATGTTTCCACAGCGTCTGCAATCGGTGAAAGTGGAAGACGGAACTGCCTGAGGCTGAAGGTTTTCGTCAGACCTTCGAGTAAGTTTTACAAGCCCCACAGGCGTGGCTTCTTACGAAACATGCTGCAATTACATCGTTTATCACGGTTGAAACATTGTAATGAGTTAAAGATGGTGCCATGACCCTGACAGCTTTCGTTTTATGTTTATCCTACAGACAACTGCGATAAAAGTCACAATCGTGTCATTAAGATCAACGACGAAGATGTTAACTCGATAGAAAATAATAACGGTGCGTATGTCAAGGGCATTTCCCTATTCAAACTGTCTGTAATGTCTGAATGTTCTGTGAAATTTCTTTGCACACATTCATAATCCCGCACTAATCCTTTCTCTTCTCCATTTTTCAGATGGCACGAGTCACGAATCTGCTGAGCCATCGCGAGGCGATGTCAACGGTGCTGGGTGTGTTCAGACTGTCGGGCCCTTGTTGGTCTCATCGCTGGTTCTCCTGGCTTCACTCTCATCCTCATAGCAGCTGCACATGCACAGCGGCGCACCTGAAACATGACACGGGACTCGTGAATGAGCACTTTTGACAAATATTTGACATTTGTGATACTTTCTCACGGACGACACTACAGAAATGCTTTGCTCAGTGACATGACTGGATGGTTTGCCATGAATAAACACACACTCTTCTGCACACACTAAAAAAAGACTAAAATATGACACATCTAAAAACAGGACGTCATGCTGTAAATGACTCGTAAGGTCAAAGAGGGACTTGAAATTGCGGGCCAGTGAGGGAAAAGACTTTTTTCTCACAAAAACTGCTTTCAAGTTTTGCCGTCCAAAAAAGAGAAGTCTTAGAGCAACCAAGAGCTCCTGTCAGTAAAAAGACAAATTATGTCTGAGGGATCTCTCTCCAGTTGCATTGTGGGTAAACTTCATCACTACGGACTTAATTGCTGACTTTACAAATATTAAAGCAAACTGCAAAATTTGCCTTATGGCGTCTCTTCAGTGTAAGAGGGCTTTTTATATTTAAATCATAGGTGCTCAGGTGATCGTTGACAATTTGTGAAGAGTTTTTAGAGATGAGATAAAGATAAGCACTCTTTTTGTACATTGTGTACAGGTATGTGATGTTATTGAAGTAACCCGTTCAGTTAAAGTGTAGCTGCCAAAATCAGAGTTTTGTTAGCAGGTATGAAGCCTCGCTGATCAACAGTTTGAATGAATACTGATTTGTTTGGTGAATAATCTTTTTCTTATTTATTGTTCAGTCTTGGTACTCTTGACACTTTGTTGTGCTCGTAATCAGCCAGGATGAATGCCTTTCAAGTAACTAATCTCTTTGT